>VRYO01001463.1:34748413-34777256 GCA_009812075.1 Sialia sialis
ATTCTTCAATGAAAAAGGTGCGGCTTATAATCGTGAAATTACTGTACTTTTTGTTTTTGCCAAAAATACCATGCATGTTCACCTTTGTGTCTGGGATAATAAAGTTCTTGCTGTGCAAAGAAATGCAACTTTTGGAAAGATGCACAGAAATATTTCCAGCATGCATGGCTGGCTTTCATGACCAAGCCATCAGTACTACAAAGGAAATCTAGAATATTCTGGTCCATAAACTCAAGGAATGAAGGACAAAGTTATCTCTGATTTTGAGCTCCCACTTGACATCTCTTATGTCTTTATTGGAATGTCTCTCCTGGACAACATCATACACCTCTTCTCAAACCTTGTCCTTTGCCAAGCAAAAGGATTTTGTAAGAATTTACCTATATCTCCTATATCTCCTTCATTCTACATGTTGTTAAACTTTTGTTTTGTTTTGGTTTTTTTTTTTGGTTTTGGGTTTTTGTTTTTTTTAAAGTAACTTCTATCCCCTAAACGAAATAGGATGCGAGAAGGTATGGTCTCTCTCTTGTTTTGTGTTGCCATTTTCTTGAAGTAGTTCACAGTCCTTTAATTTGCAGGATGAAACTGGCATTTCTGGTGCCCACCACCCCAGCCAAGGTTGCTCCCTGGGTCAGAGTTTTTGGGTCACCTTTTCTAGCGAGTGTGGCAGTGCAGCCAATACTCTCAGGACATGATGTGCTCATCCCTGCCACCTCTAGCTGGGGTTTGGGGTTCAGCACCAGTCTGACTTGGATTTCAGTCTGTAAATACAAAGCAAAGCCTACATGATAACATGCAGTGAGGGGCTTTTTGGGGACATCCTTCTTTTTTTTTTAGAATTTTTTAGAATTTTTTTTCATTGTCTTATGCTATAAGTGATTTCACTGCCTATCTTACAGCAATAATATGGCCTTATGATTTCTCTTGCATCAAGTTAAATATCTTTGTGAAATTTATCAGTAATTCTTAGCTGCATCTATTTATTCAGAGATTACATGCAAATATTCTTTCACGGGAAAAAATGTGCATTTTTGTGGGTTTTTTCCTAAAATTTTATTTCATTAAAATATACCAGTAGTGTGACTGGTATTTTTAAAGAGAGAAACGCAGAAAGCGAAATCTGTCTGTCCTCAGTAGTTAATGATCAAATAGAAATAATCTCATTGATTCTAAAGTAACTAAATTAGAGTCTTTGGATTTTCTGCCCTCTATTCATGTTCAATTATCTGTAATTTATACACTGTTTTTAATCCTCACTGCATTGATCCCATAGCTTAGAAGCACATGCTAATAACATACATGTCCTTTGATATTTCTACTGATGCATTGAATGGGGTCACTTTTGAGCTGGGTCACTTTTGATGCTGTTCTGATTTCTGTAGCTGCAGTACTAGATTTTGACCACTGAGTGTCAGACACTGAATAATCTTTTGACATTTTTACCTTTACGTTTCACCCCTTTCCCTCTGCTGCAGTGTTCAAAAGAAAAAGCTGTGGCAGATCCTCTTAGCTCTGCTTTAACCAGAAGAGACTATCCCAATGGTTTGATAGATTAAATTCTATCTCTCAGACAGAAAGAGAACAAATTTGGGCTCACTAAAAAGAAAGCTTTACAGCACACACTACAAGTGCCTTGCTATATTTGTTACTGGTGGCACAGCATTACAGAAAGTTTTATTTTATTGATAAGAATTTGTGTAGGCAGCCAAACTACTTTTCACAATGTCTCGTTTACATCCTGTTTGTTCTTCCTCACAAACGGAGTATAGACATCACCCTAAATTTCTTCTCAGGATTATTCTGGGGTTTATTAGCTGGGACTGTAAGATGAGGATACTCCCATGTCTGTCTCTGTTATGTGCCAAGGGTGTGTGCATCTGTGCTAGACAGCCTTGGTCAGGGCTTTGAGGACTTTCTTGGTGGAGACACAATTCAAACAAAGAAATAACTTCTCTGTTAGCTAATTCACTTTCTTTTCCCTCTGAATTTTAACTATTGCAAATATACAGATTAAACACTGACACATAGGCCCAACCTTCTGGTGCTGTTGTTGCTACTTTGGCAAATCCATTGCCAGAGACATAACAGAGGCCAGAGCTCGGTATCAGTGAGATAATATTCATTGTTGTATTAAAATGAAAGGACACAGTTGAGGCAGCCATCACTTCAGCCAAACAGAGCTGCTACTGAAGTAGCTGTCCCCTCCAGCTTCTTTAATGCTTTTTGTTTTAAGTCTCTGGCTTTCAGCTGATCATATCTGCTGGACTTACACCCTGTCTTGCTCTCTTGGTGCTTTCCCTTAATGTGTCTGGACAATAAAACAGGGGTCTCTCACACTGGGTTGCAGAAGAAATAGAAAAGCAGAAAAGACATGGAAGAATTGGTAAGGACTGAAAATCTGAGCTAACCTGCAGCTAAGAGGGGCCAATGGCTGTGACTGGAAGCAGAGGGAGAACCTCAGGTGACACAGGGCAGAAACAGAGGGTACAGGGGTAGGGGACATAATTGTTGGGTGTGTCTACAATGTGTGTAAAATCCTTGGCTTTGTTTCAACTTGTGCAGAAGAAAAAAATTACAATTCTGTGCAATGAAGCTTAACTACAGGAAAATACCTAAATCAGCATTGCCTTTGCAACCTTAAGTCAGTTACTAATGGATGTTTAGAAGTCTTGGTAATGGCCTCTTAATTTTTTTTGTAAGATCACCTCAGGAATTTAGAAAATTATGTGGAATCTCTATTTTTGCTACAGAGTTAAGATGCTATGCATATGAGTTATGTATATGATTTTTTTCTACTTTTCTCTGATGTTGTAAAATGTTAAACACGTTTTGGAAAAACACTTGAAAGGCAATCAACTAAACTGGACTCAAATGTCTCTTTGCCTCAGCTTCCTTCCCTTCTGCAAAATGTCCTTTCTCTTATCTCTCAAGCATACTAGAGAGATAAATTCATAATGACTGTGGATCAGTTGCTGTGAAATGACATCATTACAGAAAATTCATTACAGGAGGTTATGAATAACTTCATACTTGATATAACATTGACACTGTGACACTGCAAATAAATTCTGAGCCATCTCTTGGAAGGAGGTACATAGAAAGGTTGACTAAAAGTTTTCACATCAGCTGTTTTGCACATGAAATGAGCCTGGGATATGATTCTATGGCCATATCACATTGTGTACTCTCATACAATAAAGTATTTCACCTCATATTGCTTACAGACAAAAGGGCTGGATAAAATTTGGACAGTGTTTTTTTCCTCTCATTTTCTAACTTACCTTAAACTTTTCTTGTAACATGATTTTTAATCTCACAGCCCAACTGTGAAAAGGCAGCTCCTGCTTTCCTAAGAACAGGGTGTTGGTCAATTCAATATCTACTGAGAACAAATGTTTCTGACAAGGCTTTCCTCAGTAGTGATCTCTCTTCTTTTTTCCTTTTCTTCAACTATCAAATACTAGAGAAGCTGCTTTTAGAAATGCAGCTTTTAATTTTAAACTGGTTTCTGCAGCACTTTCATCCCAATTCAGTCCTTTGCAATCAGATAATTTATAAAATTGCCCAAGGAGGAATATTGTTTCCAAGAGGTATGAATAAGATGCCATTATGAGGATATAATAACAAAACCAAGAGGCTTCACTCAAAAAGGAATAGTCTGTCCTGGAAACACTGTAGTAAATAGTTAAAATCTATCTATTGAGTTTAAGGCTTCAAGATAGTAGGAGAGGACAGAGAGAAATGCTGGAGGTTTGTCTTTCTAGTGAGAAGTGTATTCCACGGTGTCTGCTACCAACATGGAGGTTCAATGTGCTTACTTCCTTCAGGTGATTGTGTCTGCTCTACAAGACAGTTTACATTTTACCTTGGTACTCTTTATAAAAGATTCCTGCACAGTGCAAGGAAGATTTAAAAATACCCTGTGCAGTCTCCACAAAGGGGACTGACCCTCTGTCACAAGCACTATCTAAATTTTTTCTCTTCATGAAAAAGAGGGCAGCTGAGGCAAAATGTGAACCTTAGAATGAGCAAAACAATTACAGTAATTTCAAGTGTATAAGGGCGCACTGGAGTATAAGGCGCACCTCCAGGTGGCTGGCAACTTTCCGTACTTTGTCCATATATAAGGCACATCGGCTTATAAGGTGTACTTCTTTTTTTAAGGGAGGATCTGTGCGCAACAGAGTAGCGAATTAGTAACAGAATACTGTCAGGTGCTCAATTTGCAAACAGTTTTCACAGATTGGTGAAGCCTTTACATGCAGCCACAGGCACCCTCCCTGTGCTGCAGCCCCGGCACTGCCTCCCACCCCCAGCCCCACCCGAGGCTGCTGCAGTGGGCAGCCCCGGCCCCACTCAGGGCTGGGCAGGCTCGACTTGGCTTGGGACTGCAGTGGGCTTGCACTTCAGGGTTGGCAAATTTCTGAACTTTGTCCATATATAAGGTGCACCAGTGTATAAGGCGCACTTCCGGCTTCCGATCGCAATTTCAGTCAAAAGGGTGCACCTTATATGCGTGAAATTACTGTAACTGGAAATTTAATTGATTAGACAGGAACAGGGCCTGAATTGTGACATCCTTGCCTGCTAGCACATTTTCTGACATGGGTGGTGCAACTGTTCTTATCTCTGGTTTTAACAGGTACAAACAAAGAGTCCAAAAGTACAAGATGATTACACAGACTTTTAATAGCTGAAAACTAATTGAAATGCTTGATGTCACAGGATTCAGTGTGTTTTCAGAATGGGCTATAGAGATAATAATAGGAAACTTGCATTTTGCTCCTGGTTGTGCTAAGCAGTACTCAGAATTACACAGATGCCGGTGGCTTTTGGTTCAAGTCTGCAGCCTGCTGGATCCCACTGATCTCAAGATTTTGGTGGTCCAAAAAAGGCAACTGTAGAGAGTGGTACACTTGAACAGGTGGTAGAGAGAATCTCCTTCCCTTGCTCCTCCAACCCTTTAAAGTCACATCTGGCTAGAAGTTCTGCAGGTTTGTCTAGATCTGCAAGCAGAGGTAGCTCTGGGAAGACAGGAGTGCAAATAGTTGAAACAGTGAGCACAAGAAGCTCCAAATAATTTAGACAGGACACTGTTGGTCTCTGTGGACTGTTTTGAAGAGATCTCAAAGGAGAGCTTAAAAAGGCAGCTTTATTGCCTGGAGGCTTGACAGAAGTTAACACTTCTCCTTGAAAAGCGCAAGTCAAAATGGATGAAAATTGCTACATCTAAAGCACGGATGAGTTTGGTGGATGAATCACTAGGAAAAAAACTTTACAAACTGTTTTGCAAGAGGACAAGCCTAGAGAGCTCCCTACTGGTCTTTAAGTACCTATGAAGCTGGTATTCTTTTCAGTAATTGTGAAAACCATGACAATGATGTTGAGGCAGTTATACATTTTGCTTTGCAAAAAAAGCCATGTAAATCTCTGATACTGAGATACTATGGATTGCCAAAATCTCCTCCAGAAAAATGAACAAAGGTAGTTAGCATCAGGTCAATTAAAATGTGCTTGAGTATTGGGTGAGTTTTTTTTAACTTTTAAAATCTTTGCGATGTAAATAAAATCAAGAAATTCTCTTTAACTTGGAAATAAAATTATTTTATTTTAAATCCCATACAAATAAGATCGTAGAGCAGTTTCAAGATTGGAATTCTTTCCGAGATCAGAAAATTTATAAAATTATCTCACGTCCAGTTTTGACTATTCAATATTTTAGAAACAAAACCAAAAATTGTCCTAACAGCTCTCAGCTACCTCTGCTCACCCTTCGCTGCCAGGATTACTTTACTTGCCCTAGTAAGTCTTGCAGTTGAAGGTGAGACACTGCAGATTAAGCTACAGGCAGATGTGCATCGTGGCTCACAAGAGTTTTTATTAATAGGAAGTGCCTGTGTAGTGAAAGCACAAAATGCATCCTTCCAGTTTCCATAACAGAACCCACTTCTGAGCAAAGGTAAGGTGCAGAAATACCTCTGTTTGTTATGGGGAGCAATCAGCCAGACAGATCAGGACAAAAAGGGCTTATCTTGCAGTAAGTTAATTAGAACAGAAAACTATTTTGGAGTGAAATCTAATCAAGTGTTTGAGACAGTTCTGTTTGGAAAGGGCAGATGATTTTCACTTTGAATTGCTTCATTGCAAAATCTCTGCCAAATTATATCGCTGGCAAGATGGAGCCACCTGGCATTTTTGAATGGCTGCTGGGAGTGGCTGCATGCCAAAAATTTGCCAGACTGCGGCGATTAGTTTTAAAGAACTTGGCCTACGCTGTTCTTTCTCTGTGCAATGTCCTTGGGTCCATAAATCCAGGCAGATTCCTGCACACTTATCAGGATGGATGTGGAGCTTTTGGAGTTAGAGAGGATGCTCTCTTGTATCTGCAGTTTTGATCACCATGGGGTAACATGGCAAATTTCTGGTGTTCCCAGGAATCTCCTTGTTTTTTGCCTTCAGTCTTCAGCTATGAAGTTTTTGTTGAAAGGCAAAGGTTGTGCATAGCTGCCTTTCACTTTTGTGGGGTAATTATTCTTCTGGAAATGAGAAGGTTGCTATGCTGAGAGGTCACAATGGGAGGCACAGGCTTTCTTGGCTCTATACCCATTATGAATGTCCACAATGAAGAGGCTCCTGCACCACTGATTAGGAGTGACCTTTGCTACAGGACATTTTTTCCTTAGCAAATATGTGAATTTGATAAAGCTCCCACATGCTGAATTATGACTCAAAGCCAAGCACCAATTAATAGTCTAGTTTATAAATGGAGAAGGAAACAGAATCTGCCTTTTAGCCTTTGAATAGCAAGCCTGTTTTAAACAGCTTGACTGTCATCTCTTTAAATTCACCTAGAAGATCTGTGGGCTTTAGCTCATTGCCTCTGTGGATCTCTGCACTCCTGGGCAAGTTTTCCAGGACCTTGGTGTAAAAGAAGCTTAGGCCTGCTATTTGTGTATCACTGAAACTTCTTTCAAAACTGCTGTGACAAGTAGAACAGAACCATTATAAAGCAAGAATTTTGGGAAATATGCCTTTGGAACTTTTTAGGAAGGAGGAGGAGAGACCATCTGTTTTGCTTGTCACAATTCTTGTTTGTTTAAGATGTGAATTGCCAGAAATGTGGAAAGATTGGGTACAACGACAAGTGATAGAGTAATTTTCACACTGGACTTATGGGAAGCATGTGTTGTCCATCTGTGTGATTCTCATTTTATGCAAATTTAGGGAATATAGTCTTATGTCTAATTGTCCAAAGGTAGTTCTGAACATTCAAACAGAGGAAAGCTACCACGCCATATCGTCAGTAGGCCTTCCTTTGGCTCTGTAACATGCCAGTGCAGTGTTTGAAACTACAAATCATAATAAACATTTATATTTAGAATCCCATAAAATAATGTTTCGGGGCCTGCAAAATGCTTCAGACCCGTGCTTGGGTTTTCCTGGAAGGGGAACAGGATGCCACAATTCTCCTGACCTTCCTAAGCAGGTGTTATCAACCTGCCCTGAGTCATGTGCTGATGCCTGCTGGGTTCTGATGCTGGGGGAACACTAGAAGAGGCTGGTGAGAGTCAGAGGGCTAAAAAATAAGTAGCTGTACATGGTTAAAGCTTAAACAAGGCATATCTGAGCTTCTGGGAAGAAGCTTTCATTTAAGGTTTGTTTTGAGGGAGGAAAGTGTTCACTTGCCTTCTTAAAAAAGAAATCACACTCTACGGAGGGTGATGGAAGCTTTACCTGGAGCATATTGCATTTTTCAGAGCTCGTGAAAATGATGCTTCCCCTTATCTACCCTAAGCAGTTTCACTGAATAAGTCCCAAAAGATACATTTTTTCCCTCTTTTTTCCTTTTTATCAGTTCATGGTTTGTCTATCGACTGCAAACAATTCTGCATTTTTTTCGCTCAGTGTGACATCTAGAAATGTGACTAGAAATAATTCTTAATTCCACTCTCATTGAAATGCAAGCATTCCCAATTTAAAATACACTTTTTTGAGAGTGCTCAGTTGAGGATTGCTACAGTGCTTGATCTTGTAGAAAGACAAAAGAGATCCACATTCAGTGAAAATCAGTTTCAGCTTAGAATTTGTATTGGAAGATCTCATGAAATATTTTCCTTTGTTGGCAGCTCTTTTAATGGTACAATGCCAGCAGGATCAAAGATTTAGGTTTGTGCATTGTCACTTACTGAATCCTCTTTAGACAGACACCTTGATTCCACATACAGGATTTTAGGATTTTTTAACTGTCTGTTGTTTTGGTTTGGATGATTTCAATGTGATTCCCATTTGTGATTTTAAAAATACTCTATTTGTAATATGATGTGTCATTAAATCAGAAAAAAACAACCACACAAGAAGACAGATTTTTTTAATAAATAACAATATAATGATGCTAATTTGTAAACATACTGATTCTGACTCCTTAAAATCTGTCTGGCTTTTGAGGAGAGCTCTGTCATATTTGTGAGCAGAATGAAAATCTTGTTTATAATGTTTGTGGGTCAGTTCTGTGATATGTGATGCAAGAAAGGCTGTTGATAAATATAGGAAAGACAGTGTAGCAGGACTCCAGGACTTGGTTGGGTCAAGAATACTGCTATATATAATAAATCTCAGACACCTTTAGGTATATGAAGCAAGGTATATGGTGTAGGAGAAACTGACTGACTAAAGGGAAGATAGGGGCCATCACAATCAAAGAAAATAAGAGATTAGGCAGAGCCTTAGCTTGCTGTAGGTCTCATATGGTGAAGGGACAGAAACTAGAGAAATTAAGTCTTGTGTATCCAGCTGGACAAAAAAGAGAAGCAGGGAAAAGATAGAAACCTGTATTACATTTACTGAGGTAGAAATCCATATTTCATAGAGCAGCTCATTATTCAGAGAGGACTCTGAGAGAAGGGGAATGGAATATGTCCTCTTGTATCCAGTGGGATTATTTAACAAGTAGGTTTGCTGTTTTTCAGGTGGGAGAAGCTGGGGAAATGTTTCAAGTGTCTTTTGGTGGCAATATCAAGCTGCTGGTGTTGGTGGAGATGGGAATCAAAGATGGAGGATGATAAAATGAAAGGGAAAAGTTACTGTGACAGAAGAGGGATGCTCCTGTGCAACTCCAGATGAATGGATTCCAAAGGGAGGAACTGCAGCATTGTAAAACACAGTCTTTTTTTCTCTGTGTGTTTCTGTTTGTCTCAAAAGCTGAGCTCTGTGTCAATCTTCTACTGGAATGTGCCTTACCTTGAGGAAAGACTGGTCCAGACTTATCTTGGGAAACTTCTTTCTTTGGATTATATAAGGATGTGTTTATATTCTAGCTGGTTTGCTGAAACCTCTGTGTTTTCTTTTGATGGTTTCATCAAGAATTACCTTATTAATGCAAAACATCCAATTCAGGAGATTTGAATCAACTACTTGTAGCTGTCCATGTTTTTTGCTCGCATGTTTTAATCAAACAATGTTGAGCTATATGTTGCTATGTTACTGCTTTGTCTTTGTCTTTGTCTTTGTCTTTGTCTTTGTCTTTGTCTTTGTCTTTGTCTTTGTCTTTGTCTTTGCTTGCCTTCAGCAGAAATAATCTTTCCCAAAGCTGCACCATGCTCCTGCCTCACTGCAATGTGCTGTATAGATGTGTCCTATAAGCAAGTTAGCTGAAGTATCTCTGTGTTGTAAGCTGATTTAAGGAAGCAGGAAAGAAGAGGTACACCTCCTCTCTTCCACACTCAAAATATTGTGGTATCTGCAACAACTTCAGTAATTCTTGCATGTTGCTGGAGGTGGTTTTAGTTTTCACACCAGAAGTAATTTAATTTCAGCACTTAAAGCCCAAAAAGCTCCAACATATTGCTAGCGTGCAAAAATTCCATGTGTGCTAAAAAACAACAGCATATGGTTGGGTGGGGTGTGACCAAAATGAACATAGTTATCACATTGTGAACTTTCTTTTTACAGACTTGATTAAATAAGGAAGAGGGGGGCAAAAGGGGGGCATCTAGGACGAGAACCTGGAATCCTCTTAGAATCTGTCCTTTCAAGTGCTGTGTGGTGAATGGGAAGGTTCACCTTGCATAAACTGAGCTTTAAAATAGGAGACTGACATTCCATCTGAACATGAACACGGAGACAAAGAAAGGCAAGATGTCTCTGGGGTGAATTGTTAGAGGAGAATGGTAGGGCATGCAGGCCAGAGGGGAACTTCAGCCCTTCCTGTTTGCTCTTAGAAATTAGGTAGTTTGGGATTATTTGATTTGAATTGGGTAGAATGAGATTTAAAAGGGTTCATTTGCTGGGACTATGTGTTTTAGGATGTTTAAAACTTACCATCAGTTCTTCTCAGCAAAATTGTATGCTGAGGTAATTGTAGAAACAAATAAGTAATCTCTGATTGTGACTGTATATACATCTACAGCCTTGTTTTATTTTTAATTTTTTTTCCCTCAGGTCTCTTTTCTGATGAGTATTTGAGACCTTATCAGGTCCCCATATAAGAATATCTAAACATCACGCAAATCAAAATCAGAAATATTTCTGGAAACTTGGGTCCAGATACTTGACTTATCCTTTTGAATTTCTGGTGCCAAGTTTGAAACCCTTTAAGACAGTAAGATCAAAATGCTCAGGTGACTAATATCAGTATGCAGTTATTTTGTGTGATTATGTGACTTTACCTAAAACCCTTCAACCGGGTGTGTCTCTCTCGAGGCACTGTTAGTGTAGGATGCCTAGTTGACTTTGCTATTGTCTGCCTTTTCTGTGCTCTTCTGGGTGTAAATATATGAACAGAAGCAGAATCGTTGTTTTCTGGCACATCACATACTATTCCATCTGGTTTTCAGGTGTGAATACTATGGCAGCTCACCTTTGCCAGGTAGTGGCCCTTTGCAGGTTATTTTACTGTCCAGTGCTTGGCTCTCTGCACAACCAGCACTGTTGTCCTCTGGGTGGTCAGGGAAGGTGCCTTCAATTCATATTCCTGCTCAAACAAAGTAATTTCTGCTGCAGGGGCAGAAATCACTGGGCCAAGTGAACTTACAGTAAAAAAATGTATCTTTATTTTCTGCATGCAAATCTGTCAGATGGCTAAAAGTTAAAAGCAGTCCTAGTTTGGCTCTTGGTGATTTCTGTGAACTCTGTAGTCTACTCTGGTTTCTAATGGTGACTTTTTAAATGCTTTTTGTTGTTCCCTTTGTCTTCTTAAGTGAGTTGTCATCCTTGAGCAGCCTTAAAGATTAGAGCTTGGCCCAGTTTTCTTTATGTTCTAGCAAATAACAAAATAACAATTCACATAAAAGTCCAATTTCAAAGCTAAGAACAGAAAATTACTTTGGATGACTTTGCAACTTTGGAAAACCTTTGATTTTTGCCCAGAAAGGCCATTGCTCATGTTAATTATGTTGGCTGAGGCAAAGTATCTTTTTTAGAAAAAAACCCCAGGTTATTCTGTGGAACAATAGGGTCTGTCAACATGTGACAAGGCTCCCATATCTCGAGGGGAGGATCCAGTTGATGCAACGAAGTGTCAATCAGGATGTAGAGCTGCAGGAAGTTAACTCATGCGTGTTCCAGGGTTGTCCAGATCAGATGAAGAAAGTGCCAGAAGAGCTTACCCATCATAACCAGCTGAGAGATGAGCTATGTATGAAAGACAGGACAGCTTGAAGGGCCCTGAATGGTGATCTCAGGAGATGTGTCCCTCAAGGGACAGAGACATGCTTCATGTCCTTGTACAGTCACTTGAAGCAACTTGACGTGAAAACACTAAATAAAACATACGGAACCCCCAAGAGGGCATTTCACCGAAGAGCCCAAATGGGAATTATCCAGTCTTTTAGCAGGTGTAGGGCTCTGCCTGAAAGTGGCATCATAGATGTCTCCTGAGCCTTCCCAGTAAGCCAGTAATGGATCTGCAGCTTTCCTGATAGTCTGTCATAGGCTGTCAGCCACGGCTGGGAGGAGGCACGGCAGCCTCTTTTGTTCCCATGTCAAGCATGCAGAGAGGGGACTCCTAAGTACATAATTTAAGGGGAAACAGCTGCTGAGTTCTCAATTCTCCATGACTCTCTAATTTTGCTTTCTTCTCTTAATGTATTTGCCTGCTGCCTGATGAACGCTGTGTGCTGACAGTCCAACAAATAAAGAAATGCTATAAACTTCCTTGAAAAACTACTGTGAAGTGTAGCTATTTTGATGCTTATGGGAGAACAAGTTGAAAGGCTTTTTTGAATATGTAGGGCCACGGATGGATAATTTTAAACTCCTATAAAAGGGCATACTCACTTCATTTCCTTAGTCCTGTTTTTTCAAGCCCAACCGAGTATTACAAACTCTTCTGGTTTTGTGATTGTGAAGGAATTTTTTTACTTTTAAAAAAAGCCTCAGCACTCGACGTCACTTGAATATATGAATATGTAATATTTCACTTGAATAAATGTTTGAATCATGGGTTGAAAACACAAATCCCATAGACATAAGCAGGCAGACTGCTGGTGAACAACCTTCCCACCTGATTATTGCCATAAAACTTTTAGGCTTATATGAGGCTTCTCACTTGCAGATTTTGGATATTTTGGTTGAGAGTACTTGGGTGTCTATCATAGCAAACTGCAAAAGCACCTGTGAACTCCAGTAAGAAAAGCTTGTCTTGGATAGTTTGTGAAAAAATGACAGGCTGTATAAACATAAATCCCTCTTACCTTTTCCTGCACAATTACTTCAACCCTAGCTCTGATTGAGCGTGTCAAATTCCTGATTTGCAGTTTGTAATTGCTCTGAGCCTGGCTGTCCTTGTCATTGGGGTGTTTCTGGGCTCTCTTTTAGGATTGCTTTGGGTTTTTTTGGTGTCCGTGTCCGCTGCTGTTTTGGGGTGCAGTTGCGCACGGCGGTCAGCAGATGGCGCCATTGGACCGGACAGGCGCTTCCCAAACCCGCACCGCGGGCACCGGCGGAGCGTGCGCGGTGTGTGCGCGCCGTGCGTCCGGACAGACGGACAGACGGACAGAGCCTTCCCACAGTGCGTGCGCGGTGTGTGCGCGCCGTGCGTCCGGACAGACGGACAGAGCCTTCTCACAGAGCAAAACCTGTGTGTCCGGACACACGGACAGAGCCTTCCCACAGGGCAAAACCCGCTTCTTCCGCTCCCCTACGCCCCCACCACAAAGATGAGGACAAGCACAGCTCTAGCGTGTTTATTTGTGTGTGTATGCCGCAGAGGTTGGCGGCCAAAGAATGTGTTCATGCTGTCGAAAAGCTTTCTTGTTTGCCCCCTCTGACAGGCTGAAAGGCAGGAGCCTCTGTTCCAGTGTTTTAGTTCGAATCAAGAAGGATGATGGGACGTAAGCACCACAGGGTGGTCCCAGAGCACACAAAATTGTTTCCTACACGATGGGATCAAGAATTCCTTGTGCAAGAAGCACAGAAAACAGTCACACTCCAAACACATCTGGTACAGCTGTTAAGGCCCTCAGACCCTAAGATTTCTGATTTGAGACCTGACTGAAGACATGTCCCCCAACCTTCAGTGTGGGCACTCTTGGCTCCAGCTGTTTCCCTCTATGGATCTGCTCCTTTCAGGCTGTGATAAATACTAATTTTCACATAGACTAAACACACTGTAGTGTCAGCTGACAGAGGTAGTGGCCCGTAGGGGAAAATGAATGCCTCCAGTTTTGATACCTGCCTTTGCACCAAGTTGGTCCTCATGTGGGTAAACCCCATGGGGATGAAAGGCTTCAGGTTTCCATCCACACAGAGGCCATGTGGGCATCTTGCTGACTGAGCCACTAGTAATTTGCACTACTGGCTGTTCAGACAAGAGATTCAGGAAATAAATTTTTTTTTTCTTTGTTGTTTCACTTTTATGGCATGGTCTCAGGCTTCCCACAGACTCAGGCAGGTGTTTCTGTGTGAGTTATGCTGAGTTATGCCAGTTTTGAAGGCTTTTTTTCACCCCCGCCTTAAGCTTGTTACCATTCCTCTTTTAAATCCAAAGCAAAAGCTGTGGAGACACATTGAGAAATTGGTTGTCATCTGCACTCCTTTGAAAAAAGCCCTCAGAGATCTAGAAAGTGGTGGTGCTTTCATCCTGCAAGCTGGCATCCCTTACTAACACTGATATTTTTTGTTATAGACACCTCTCAAATATGATATTTTTGGAAATGAAAGTTTTAGTTGCTGGGTAGAAGAGAGTTAATATTCCTGAATTTATTTAAAGGTTATGTTTTCTATATTCATGCAAAGTTATACTCAGTGGTGCATAGAGATGAGTGGTAAAATCTGTGAAGCCTCCAACAACTTGGTGAGTAGGCATCCAACACCTCCTTGCTAGAACATATTCCAGGATCATTGCAAAATACATTTAAGGTAATTTGCAAAGTCTAAAATCCTAGAAGCAGGAACTACCAAATTTGGGCTGCCTGCTGAGCTGTGTGGTGCAGTCATGGCTAGGGAAGGGATTTAATGTGATATTTCTGTGACTGTGCTGCCAATGCTGCAAGGAGGATGCAGTGAGGCTTCCCAGACAACTGTGATTCCAGACTACCCCAACTTCTTCAGGTGTCTGGCTTTTTCCTGTAGCTCTTAATCCTTCAGTTGAGGGTCTTTGGGTGAGATGCCTTTGTGCTTTTATAGGAAAATTGAAATAAGCAGTAAAACAAAAATTTCTGTAAGAATTCACCAGGATTGCTCATGAGCTGAAAAGTAATCATGTTCATAAAACATTTTTTAATTTAACCTTGTTTTTATTCTGTGAACAAGCTTTTTGTCTGAAATAACATTGAATGAAATTTTATCAAATGATAGTTTCATATAACCATTACTTTGCTTTCTTATCTAGGTGTTTTGAAGGACTGCAGAAAACCTGGAAAGGAGTCCTGTGCTCAAAATTACACTTAAATAGTTAAGATGTGTTCCATTATTTAACTGAGTATCTTATCAGGGTGGCTTTGAATTGCTGGAAAAACGAGTAAGAAATACTGTCATTTTTCAAAATGCTTTGTTCTTAGTGAATATAAGTTGCCAATGAAATGTTACTCTCTGAGCCTAATTTGAAATAGTCAAGAATATGTGACAAAGAGCTTATTTTAAAAAAAAATCCGATTTTTGTATTTTATTCTTAAAGATAGATTGATGGAAATATGTTGAAGGCAAGTTGTGCCAGCACTGCTTAACCTGCTAGTATCTTGAAGATTATTTCTGCTGGCTTTGTGGGCCTTTTCAGAGTGATCCTTGAAAATGCTAATTAATTTCAGGATTGCTGTGTATGTGATATGCTTTGACATACACAGCAAATTAATAATAATATAATAATCTTTCTAAAAGAATTTTGAGAGCAATTTATAGTTCATGCCAGATGTCAGTTGACTGAGTAATTTAACACACTTGTGTAACTGAAAAGTAATAGCTTTTGCAAGCCTGCCATGCTGCTTATGGATATGAATGACAAAATTTATGGGTTTTTAGCTATGTGCATAATCCAAAAACATTCACTCCCTCTTGCAGGGAATAAGCAGTACCAGTAGTGAATGTGTTTTAATCATCTGAAACATATAGCCCAAATGCTATTTTATTTGTTTAAACCAGGAAAAGACATAATTCCTCTAAAGGAAGTGCTGTGAATGCACGACCAAGAAAATTGTTCTTGTCCTATCAGTAGCTGCAGAGACCACATCTCCATAAAAGTCGTTAAGCTGCAAAGGCAGCACTGTCAGCTTAGAAATTGTGCTAGAAAATTGACTAAGCCTCTGGCCCTGGAGTCTAAAATGCTTCTTTCTATGCTTGTGCCCAGTTTAATGCCCTGAGTCTGGCAGGTTTTAGACTTAGATGTGACCCAGGGGTTTAGGGAAACCACCAGGATCCACCTTTCCAGACCTGAGCTGCCTGGAAACCATTCAGCTTGAGATGGAGCTCCTCTAGAGCAGAGAGAGAGATAGGCACCTCTGGGAGGATCTCCATCCCTTAAAAGTGGGTGGATGGATTGCTTCTTGTGGGGAACCAAATCTAAGTAAGATTAATATCTCTGTCTTTTCATGCAAATGATGAAAAACCACAGAACTGACTGGAGGGCGTTCCCTTTACCACTCAGGAAAAAGACAATTTCGCATTCATCCTGCAAGTCATGACACTGAGTGTTTATAATTCTTTCCAGTTTTGCAAAACGTGCCCAAACATACTTGTTTTTCTTTGATGCCTAAAGATTTTCTTTCAAATATGTGTAGCTTTGTAGATTTTAATATAAATTTCTAGCACTTTCCTATGATTGCTCACATTTTAGAACAGCAGCTAACTCTTTATGTTACATTCTTGAAATTCTGTTTAGTCTTACTTTCAAGAAAAGAATTCTTAACAAAAATCTCTGTGTTTTGCACCAGGGCTTGAGAGATGTTACAAGAAATAGGGCAAAGAAGCCTCTGGAGAGTCTCCAAGGGGCAGACCCATGGATGGGTTACCAGGGCAACTGTTCTTCTATTGGGTGTGCCTGCTAGATATACTAATTAATTAGACTTATCAAAATTGTGAAGATCTCATGCCATGTGTGCACATTGCTATATTTGTGCACCTGCAAGCTTTCATTAAAGGACTGTTCTTTATATTACCACTTTTAATATTGTTTGAAAAGTCTTTCTTTCAATTCCAGGCAAAAGTTTCACCATTTAAAGTGAAACACCTCCCTCAGATCTGGGGTCTTCATAAAATGTCTTAGAAACTCATTCCATGATGCTACATTGTGATGGTGCATCCTCGGGTGTTGGAGTGTCAAAACATTCCTGGCTCTTCATTCTGCTGCCAGCTCCATCTCCATTACTCCTATTTTTGTCTCTGAGAAGGATAAGCCTTGCAAGGGCCCATTCAGGTTAACAATTGTGAGGCTTGTTAAGTTAAATCAAATGGGATAACCCGTTTGGAGAGTAAGGAAAGGAGCTACAAGCCTGGTTCCTGCCTGCCTCCCATTGGTTTTCTCCAGCTGAGAGTCTGTGATCTCAGCTCCAATAGAAACTGGGTGTGCTGGGTTAAATATTGGGCTTTATTTTCTTTTTCTTTTTATGTTTTGTTTGTTTGTTTATCTGCTCATTTTATAGGGTGTTTATCCTTCTCCTGTAGTCTTAGAAATAGCAACTAGCTCACTTAGAATATTATACCCAGGAATTTCCCATGTATGCATTTAGATGCCCAAACACATCTTTGAATCAGAGGTCAACAGGCAGAAGCCAGGTGAGGTGAGAGGAGGAGGAGGAGAACTGGAAAAGAATTGTTTTAATCAAAAAGGGATGGAAAGATGGTGAACAGTACCAGACCACCTTATCTGCCTCACTCAGCCTCCTTCACCGAAATCCCACTGATCTAGAAGATCTGTTACTCATATGCAGAAGAAAAAGGGTGCATACCATCAGTGGTGTCTCCAAAATAAGTTACAAGGATTATGAATTAGCTGGGTTGCGATTGCTACATACCATAATTTTTTCAGGTCCTCACAACTTTGGTATCTTTTCATCTAAAGATAGTCAAGAAGCTCTTGAGAGTAACCCACACATGCATTGCCTGTTGGGGAGGGACCTTTGCTTTGAAGGACCTTCCACAGCTGAGATGAAAAAGGGAGTTACAGCGAACACTAAAGTTGTTTTATGAGTAATTTTCCACTTTTTCATTGGGAACATTTGACAGGGTTATCCTATTGACACATGTTATGGAAAACCACAGGGCTCTTGGGGAGTGAGTTAGAAAACAGTTTTTGTCATCAGTAGCCAGGTAGGAGCTGATGCTCTTTAAGGAATCTCAGTCCATACATGATCCATCACAAGCAAAACCTGGACATATTTTCCCATGTGCAAAAGCACAGGGTTAATATGGGCGCAGTGAGGGTAATGTTGTAAGTGCTGCTCAGACTTTGTTGGCTCATACGCAAACTGATGTCAGCACCTCAGCAGGACACAGAGTGCCTTGCCTTTTCTTCTCGAAAAACTGTGCTCCAGAGAATGCAAGTAGGCCCTGTGCATAAGCACTGTAGATCTGAAGTGCCTATAAACCTATTTCTTTTGATCATATCTCATAGGCAGATTTGAGTGGTTTTGTGTGAGATTAGCTAGATGGTTTAGGCTAGAGGGATAGCTAATTCTCTGCCTCTGATACCTTCATCTGAGGAAGTTTCCCAATTGGCTTTGCCAGTAAATCTGTAGGGCATCTATGAGAAAAATATTTTCTCTGATTCTGATTGAAAGTTTTTAATCCAGTTCACAGGATTTCATCCAGGGTTTGCTCATGAAAATAAGAATATTGCTTTTCTGTCTTTTTGAGACCAAAATGAAGCATGGAGTAAACCCATGTTCTACAGACAAAGCTTTGGTTAGCTCATGTTACTCCAGACAGCCTTTATCTTGTTTACATCTTCCTGCAGGTTTGATAAAAGTCAGGAGAGATGCATATAATACATCAATGCAAACTTTCTTCTGCATAACAACAACAGTTTAAAAGCAATCTGCATTCCTTGTAACAGCAGCTGTGTTCACTTAAGTTATAATGTTGCAGGGTTCCTGTTAGACAAGACATGATTAATAGTTTTGATAACAGGCTTAAAAATCTGCTCAGTGTAAGTCATGCCTTCTACATTATTCTGACTGGAACCGTGTGCTGTGGTTCTAAGAAGTAATTTGCTTATTTATTTTAACAGCCCATTTAATGAAACTTTAATGAAGAGTGGTCCTTATGGCAATCTTGGGCTTCGTGTGTGTGGGAGGAATATTGGATCAACGTCATCTGTAACATTTTTATCTTGGGATTTTTATTGGTGTGTTAATAGAAGGTCTGTGTTTGCCATCTACTTTTGTGGCAGTGCAAAACTAAGTGCAGTCTCTCAAGAGATGAGGACTTGCCAAATGCTGTCCTTGTCACAGGATACTCTACATGAGTAGCTACAACATCAAACTAACCATAGCTGCAATAGCTTGTGTTTTTGGGTTTTTTTTCCCTTCTGAGAGGAGGGAAAAAATGTTGGGTTTGAGAAGACTGTAGCAGCAAGACTGCAGGAGTAAGATAGATGCTTGGGTGTGTGCATGTGCTCACTCCCCCTGCTATGCCCTTCCCAGTATGAGAAGTGAAGGTTTTCTCCTCTGATCTGAAACAAGGATGAATTTGGAAATTTTTTCCGCTTTCCTTCTGGCCAGCCCTACTTTATTAAGTTAGCAAATTCATACCAAACTGGGAGTCCTGAAGTTGGCTAGGGATGCCCCTAAGATCACCACTGCCATTATAAAGCTAAAAATCTGAAAAAAAAGAGGATAAATCCCTTTTGTATGGCTCTGTAAGCAGCTCTGCTTGCTGGTTAGATTTACATATCAATGCAGTTTGATCTTTTTTCCTTCTGAGCACTTCTGAATTAAGCCTGTTCTTAAGGGCATTTGTTATACCATGCCACTTAGGAGCTTGCAGATATTTCTTGGGCCATTTTAAAGTGTGATCACTTATCGTGTTTTATACTATAGTCCTATGTGTGTTTTCTGAGTAACAGTGTTGCTTTTACCCCATCCTCAGGGTCCTGTTGCTCATTCATTCCTTGTGTTTTTGTCCTTGTGCGAGTTCAACTTGTGGTGGTAGCATTTGCTGAAATGTAGGAGGAAAATCTCTGGGTTTTGCCTGAGCCCTCAAAAAAGGAGATTCCCATTGCAGCTCCAGCACTGACAGAGGGAGTGCATGGCTAGGGGAGTTGATGGATAAAGTAGAAATGGCCTCATCCTCTGTCAGGAAGAGAATAACACTAAGTCCTGTGCTGGAGCACACCAGGGATCACTGGGTTGGGCATCAGACTGCGAGGCTTGATGGACAGTCCTCTTCCTTCCTGCACTGTTCTTGGGCTGAATTGTTTCTACAGTCCTTTGCTCTACCACTGCTGAAGCACTTGGACACAGGATTTACCCCATTCTTGAATTTAACACACGTGATTTTGCAGAAAAGAAAGATAAGTGATGGAGGCTGTTTTAGGAAAATCTGTTTACTTAAGGAAACTTGAGCCCAGAGGAAAGGGAGGACACCCCACATGAGCAAGCACTGTTTTCTGCTTTGTACACACACGCACAAACATGTGCATGCTCATATGCACAGACCAGTTGTTACCAGTTCCAGTAACTACCCACAACACAATCAATGGTTACAAGACCACAGTGTCAAACTGGAAGGCACTGTTATATATATATATATGCATGTATGTATATATATATATGTGTGTGTGTATATATATGCACACATATATATATATATGTATATATACTCATATATTGCTGTAAGTATAAAGGTTTGCCTAGAAGAGCAAGTCAAGTTTTCCCAAAAAATCACTGATGTAGGGTGTAGAACTTGATTTTCTGAATTGGGTTCCATAAAATGAGGGTCTTCAAAGCATGTTAAGCCTTGACTATCAAAAACATGAAACAAACTTTTTGCATTCCATTATTACCACTACTATAAGTAGTGAAAACAGAGAAAAATGTGAAACAATATGAAAGCACTAAAACATTGTGAACAGATAGTAAATATAATTGTTTATTAAACAATTTTTATTGATACTACTTTAAATTATTAAATGGATCGAAGAAGTCACTTACCATTAATAATGTCCTTGAGTATTTTTTTCAAATGCTTTTCTGAAATAATTCGGTAGCAAAGGAAATTGATTAGAACTTAAAGTAAACACCATGGATGTCTCCAGCTTTAGTTAGTTAAATGTAGTGGAAGCACTTTTACTTAGAATTTTACTTAGAAAACTTAGAATTAAGTATTTTGAAAGATTTTTCAATTTTCTTCTATAAATTCTGTATTTTAAAGCTTCTCACTTCTCTGGGTCCCTTCATTTTAGTAGATATGTTATGAAGGTATGTGTGTATATAAATGTATCTGCACAAACACATCTATCTATACTATATGCACATGATGTCCAAATGTAGCACTTTGAAACAAATAAGCATGTATCCTGCAGACATGCTGCTGTAGCTTGGAGCTGGGCTCCAACAGGAAAATTTGGCTATGTAACAGTACTTCCCAATTGCATGCTTGACCAGATTTTCAAAGTCTCCCCTTTCTGAACCACTTTCAGGCAGACTAATAACAAAAAAAGGGGAAGCCATAGACTAAGGAGTTTATGCCAATGTTCAAGTGAACTGGCAAAGTTCTTCACACGAATTTCTAGATTTTCTCATTATGCCCATCTAATACCCAAGGCCATCCTTAGAAGTTCATGAGCAGCTCTGATTTCTATAGAGCTCTTAAGATATCTGCCCATACAAAATTTAGAAAATGTGTCACTTAGAACTATTGCCCATACATTAGACTGTGCCAACTAAGTACAGAAATTTCACGATTATAAGCCACACCTTTTTCATTGAAGAATCCAGCCTATCCCAGTAGTGCGGCTTATATTCAGGTGCAGCTTATCTATGGACAAATCCCAGTGAAATGCCAACCTGGAAATGAGAGCCAGCCAGTAGGGTGCCTGGGGCTGCCTTTAAAGGCTTCACTGGTCTATGAAAACTGTTGCAACTTGAGCACCTGACACCAAACCCCGCTGGCAGCAATTCTGTTACTAATTTGTTACTTTGTTACACATGGTTCCTCACTTAAAAAAAAAAAAGGTGGGGTGCGGCTTATATTCAGATGCGGCTTATATATGGACAAATCCCGTGGTCTACCCAGCTACTGGGACGTGCGGCTTATAATTGTGAAATTACTGTAGTCCCTACTGCCCCTGCTTTGCCATAACCACAGTTGTATCATCTAAGTAACAGAGTGCAGCAGAGAGAATCACATGAATTAAGTCCTGAAAATGTAATGTTGGTAACAGTTTTCCCCTGTCCTGCCAGGGCTTGACCTGCAAAAATACTTTTTCACTTCAAACAAGAGAGCTTCCCTAATAACCAGTTCTGTGGTGGTCACAGCTTTTCCACACTGGGAGCTGAGGAATTGCACTGGCGCTTCCCAAACCCTGACACTGGGGACACAGCCTGCCCAAGGGCTGTGTGATGGGTATATAGACACGAACTTATCAACTCCTGCCAGGGTGAACAGATGTCAAGAACTTTAGATAGGGAGCCACTGAAGCCTAAACTTAGTGCGGAGGTATGGGCTTACCAGCTAAGTGACTGTCCTTGGAGTTCTCCATGGTGAGAACCATGGAAGGTTGTAAATACTGTTGAATACTGGGAATTGCTGTGTCTGAGGCTGGCTGGTGTCTCTACAGACCCTGCTATGCCATGCTGTCTTCACAAGCCCTCCTGGGAGCTGTCTGGAGGAGGGGCAGTCAAGCTTATTGCATTGTATTTGGATGGAAAAAGTAAAAGAAAACTCGATAAATGAAATTACTTTTTCTTGTTTCACTAGCTGGGCACCCTTGAGATGGTATATTGAAATAATAAATTAGGATCCTGTTCACAAATCTGTGATCTCTTTAGAGATGCAGATTTTTATCCATAAGCGATGATGTTTTCCAAACATCTTCTAAATAATTCAGGAGCCAGAATGTAGAAGACTTTTAACTAGAGTGTCAAGTCACTTTTCTTATTCATCTTGATCATATTCTTAAGTTTTTTCTGGGAATTTTCCAAGGTTTTGTTTTTCTGAAGCTGCTTGTTTGGGAGAGTTCAGACAATTTTTGACTCCATTAACATTCTTATTTCACTATATACTCTCTCACTGTTAAGCAGGCTGAAAAAGTAGGAAATTCAGTTCTGCTAATTTGGGTCCTCAGAACCTCTCCATCTCTCCTTAGATTTTTCCTGCAGAACCGTCAGAAAACATGATTTGTTAGTGTGATGCCAGCTAATCCTTCTCTCCCAATAGAATCACTTTCTAAGCACGTCAGCTCTCAGTAGGGACTGGAGGGCAGGCCAAATCTGTGTGTAGCCTGGCATTCTGGCTCCAATCCATCTCACCTAGGGGTGGGGGTTCATGCCTCCCATCTTTACTCCTAACATGAGCAGTGCTGATGGTTAAAACCCATCTTGTCCTCAGCCACAAGAGCAGTGGCTGGTAGAATGACTAAGTTGCTAGGTTTTTAAAATTAAGGAAAACATAGGAATCACTTACTGAAGCATGACAGGAAATGTGAAATTTTGGATGAGGAACATATGATATAGTAGTGTGCATTGCATTGATTTGTGTTGTATTAGTTAAGGAGTCTATATATAACACAATAATTTAGTGTTGCCTTGTAGTTCTAGCAGATTTAAAGTCAACTCTCTAATGCTTATTTGGTAGGTATTTTTCAAGGGCATTTTAAAAGATCAATCATCCTTATTTTTCACTGATAAGGCTGTTCTGATTTAGCTCTGATATTTGAAATTGCTTTGCAGGAGTTATTACTGCCTTTTTCTGCCTGGTCTTAGCTACTGCTTCGCTTTGATGGTCTTTCTAAATTCCAGATCTGGGCATACATAAGCAGAATGAAGGATTTGCCCTCCTGTTCCTTAGCAGACTTCCTTATCCCCTCCTTCAGGGCAGGCTTTGGGCTGGAGTTTCAGTCCCAGGGCTCAAGGTTTATCCCAAATCACTCTCTTTTCGCCCTTTATCCTATTTCATGTGGTGCAAGGAAGAAATACACTGCAGTCAGGAATCCAACACAGATTCTGCTGATAAGTTTTCATCAGAAAACTACTCTTCAAAGGCATCCCATAATCACCTGAGACCTGTTGGTTGGTTCTTGCTTGCTGGACAGAATTGTTCTTCCTTTCTGAGAAGGTGAGTACTTGAAAAAAAATGGAACAAAACCATGTGTGCCTGGAGAAGTGAAAATCTAGTGATTTTTTTTTTTGCCTGCAGAATACTAATGTCTGCTGTTTGCACAAATGTGTTAAGCTGAACACAAAACAATGAGCATAAGCGACTGAAGAAAATGCATTGTAAGTTAAAAAAAAAAAAAAAATCATGGTTCTATTGTTCTTTGAATTATTTGTCTCCTTTCTGTGCTTCTCCATATTGCTATATATGCTTCTGAAACTGCAGAATTATTACTCTTCACTTAACTTTGCAGGGAATCAGTCTTCGTTTCTACTCAGCATCAGCTGCAAGCTTCCTAATAAATGCTCAGCTTCTATATTCCCCAAATTTTCCAAGCAGTTTCACAGTTTCCATACAGATGAGCTTGGGTAGTCTTTCGTCTTTGCTCTTTCACATCCATGTGAGCAGCAGAATTGTCCTCATCTTGCAGGCTCCTGTTTTGTACCTGGAAAAGCAGCAGTGTTTGTGGTTTGAGATGGTAAAGACAGACTCATGTTTTGGGTTCTAACCTCTTGTTTTCCTGTATTTAGGATTTCCTCAAGCTTTTTCATCCTTAGGTGGCTTTTCTCTCATGTGTTCTTTGTCTCCGAAAGTGAAAGAAAATAATAATAATAAAAAAGTATGAAATTTATATGTTGCTGAAATTTATAACATGGTGTAACATGACTTTCTGGAGTGCTGATGGTCTGAAAATGGGTTAATATTAATGCAGTTGATATCTGAGGTGCATTTATTTATCCATATTTTAAAATATTTAATCTTTAGATACCTATGCGTGAACCACCACATACACAGAAACATTGTTTCTGATCTCCAATGTCTCTTTAATTATAAATATCCAGGACCTTCCATTCTTTGATTGCTTGCAGTTAGTATAGCATAAACCTCGTTAAGTGTTCTTCTGTCATACCACAATCTATAAACAAGTCATCTTTTCATTTCCCTTATCTTTTTCCTTAAAATCAGAAAAAATAATAAAGAGAAAAGCTTTTGAATCCCTTGATTTAGAGAATTTATTTCCAGCAATGTTAACAAAGCCATAACATACCTGGATTTTCTGTTCCTGCAAGCTTATGATCTTATTGACGTATTGAAGTCTATTTTATTATGCAAGTTTTGCATAATAACTGAAGGAGCACTTTAAAGAACAGATTTATTTGTATAGCACTGCATTTAGGATTTTAAAACATTATTTGAAAGAAAGAAAAGCTGATTCATTGAAACCAAGCAGTGAAATTGTATATTTTGTGAAATTACTCAATTCAAAAATGCCTTGAATAAATGAATTTAAAAACCTTGTTGTGAACATTTTATTTGAAAATACTTCTCTTTCTCACTTTCTTCATATTTCTCTGTGGTTTGCCTTTTTTTTCTCAGTCTCTTGCTTTTTGTCTTTTGCTGTCATTCTTCTCATTCTTTCTCTCTTTTACTCGTTCCATTTCAAAACAACCTTTTTTTTTTCTTTTTTCTTTCTCACAACTGTAGTAGATTTTGGCTCTTAAATACACATTAAATATTTTTTCTTGATCCAGGTTAAGATCACTTCTATTTTTTCCCTTTTATTTTTTTTTCCTTTCTTTTTTTTTTTTTTTTGAGATTTCGACGTTAGAAAAAACCAATGAGGATAATCTTCCTAGTAAATTAATTCAGTTACTCAGTCATAAAATAATTTTTTCTGTCCTCCACCAGCTTATGAGAAGGCTATTTATTAATGTATGTTCCTTTATGCCTATCTTAGGGTTGAGGTCTTTTTTCAAGACAACATTAGTGTTAACATCTTAGTCATACAATTGCTTCTTTGCCTATCCTAGTGTTGTTTCTTCTCTGGTATTTGCCACAGTAGTCATACCTCCCCTCTGACTACATTTTGCTGAGCTGACAAATCAGGTCCTTGTGATCGGCTGATGACTGGAGATTACTCACCCTCCTTGCTGTTTTGGCAGCACTTTGCCTGACCACAGCTGATCATAATCCCAGTGTAGGCTTGCCTACACCTAGGGTTATAACAGAAAGTAATTTCCTCTAATAGAATCCCAAAGGCTTTTTTCATCCACACATCTGGCATACAGATACCATGTAACAAACAATATTCTAAGTCTTATTCCTCCTACAGCCTTCAGCCACTGGCAGTCCTAATTTATAACATGGAACAGTTTCATTAATTCCAGAGTGTGATCTCCCACGTTCTCAAGCGACAATAAATTCTGTTTCTATTATTCCCAGTCTTTAAAGTCATTATATTTTTTTTCTCACACAATACTCCAGAAGTCCTGCATTTTTCATAGAGAAGGAAAAGTGTTTCTGGGACATCTCTGCTATTATAATGTGTTTCTTCTTTTAAACCAGCAATAATGCTGTATTCTGTGTGTATATAATACTAGGAAGGCCCAGGATGCATTGAAGTGTATAGTGTGAACACTGACCTTGTTTGAACCTTCAGTTCCAGTGGGTTCAACACTCCCAAAGTGTCTGTCCTGTGCTGATGGGGTGCTGAGCATGTGGGGACTTTTATTCCAGCGTGGAGCTGTGGGGCTGAAGCTTGACTGGGACTGCAGCATGTACTGCAGCACATCTTAAATCCAGACCTCGTGCAGGAAAGGATGGCAGTCCTTCCCAAAGATGTATTGCATCCTACACTCTACAGCGCTGCATTGCATGTGTTTAAACCTGGCTCTAGCTCTAGGAGAGAAACATCTAAAAATTCAAGTTTACTAAAATTAAGCTTGCTAACATGTCAGCGCTGTTTTGATTTTATATTGACCACGATAAAATTAATGTTTCTTTTTTTCTTACCTCACAGATTTCTATGTATTTCTTAAATACAACTCTGGCTGTGTCACTGGTTTTACTGAGGTGGGGAATCTGACATTTTTATTGTTTGAAATTCAGAAAAAAAAATTGCAAAAAAGAAAAACCCACTGATTTTTCTGTTTTCTTTGGGGATTTGGCATTCTTTTGAAGCAAATGATTTCTTCTGATCGGCCTTTAGAATCCTCTACAGAGGAGAGATGAGAAACTATAAAACTTTAAAATAGGTCAACATCTCACTAATTATTGCTTTAATTAGTGACAGCCACATAATTTTTTTATTCTTTTGTTCAGTTTAATAGAAGTCAGACATATCCCAATTTTTCTAGTTTGAAAGAAGTACTGCCCTTGATTTTTAATAGACTTTACACCGTCTGTAGATTATCTGGAAGTGTACATAGTAAAAAATGTGAAGATTGTATCTTTAGATTTTCTGTCACAGCTGCTCTTTTCATTTTATCCACAAATATTAGTAGACTGAATGTAAATTGTCTAAAGAAGAACAAATAGCATAAGTTCTTAATTAGGTTTGAAAAACAACCTGTGAAGGTAAGAGCTTTTACAGGTACCTGTACATTCATTAAAAAATATTTTCTCAGTTGAATGTCTCACACCCTGGATGTAGAACAGTAAATCAAATAATAAATCTCTGAATGATCCAAAAATACTTTCAATAACTCTAACAGGTCTAGTTCATGAGACAGGAATGATGAATGGCATAAGTTTTAGGTTCAAAAAGGACTGCACAGTTATTTTATACAGATTTTGCAAAATGATGTAGTGCTGAGCTATACTTCTGAAGTCAGGAAGACCCACATGTGTTAGTCATTTCCATCTTCCAAGTATTGTGAAGATACTTCAGATAATTCTGTAATTCTTTGTTAAAACTGTTAAGAAAAGAATATTGTTGCCTTGCTTACTAACTTCTTTAACAGCTGCATTAAGATCAGTTCAAATACACACCAGTAAATTCCTGTGTACAGAGTATTTTATTTTTCATCTCCTTGTACAGAAAACTTAGGCAAAACCTGTAAGTGATGGAGTTAAAAACTTAGATTGCATTTTAAGTACTTTTGTACAAGTATTAAGTGTGTATTTTAGTTAATACTATTTCATGTGCAACCAGTACTTAATTGGTTAATAAACAGAATTACTCTAATACAGCAAATTATGAACCAACTTTAGCATGAACAGCACATCTGTTGATTTAATAGTTTCCTGGAGCTAATTAAATTGTCCTTAATTTGCAATTTCAAATATTTTATACTAACAGTGTATTTAAGATTTGGTGTCTCTTCCCTGTTTCCTGATGTGCAATTTCTCTAGTAAGACTTTCTTAAGACTATTTCAAACACACAAATATTTAGTATTGAGTAGTGTGGTGCTTTTAATGCCCACCATGCTATTAAAGCAGGTCCAGATTGAGCGAAAATTAATCCACGTTACACAGCAAATTACTGTCTCTATTATCTCACTCCTGAGTTATTGTGGCAATTGATCAGCATTGGAGGAGCCAAGTAACACAAAAGAAATGCGAGGAATTTTGCGCAGAGTGTGAAAATGAGTCTTATGTCATACCTTTGCTGGCTGGCTCATTGTCTCTCTCACCCCGTGGCAGCCACCACCGTGCACCAGGCCTTGAAGCACCAGACAGGTCACTTGTCCTCTGCTTCCCTCTAGGGCTGGGGGAGATCCTGCTGCTGGCACAGCCCTGCAGGGTAGAGGCAGTGGACAGTGCTTCTTCTGCTGGAGGGCTTGCTTTGCTTACTGCCTGACTTACCTGCGCTCTACACCTTCCTCAGCCACCACCTTGAGTACAGGAGGACAAGTGAAACAAAATGACATGTTGGTATTTAATCTTCCTAACTCAAAAGCTAAATTAAAGGCTTTTAACTTTTTGAGAAATTCTGTGTCTGTAAATTAGCCAATACCTTTAATGTGCCTTTTGCTCTAATTTGTCCCTGAGTGAAACTGATGCCCCAGACTGCCACAACAACTGCTGTAAGCAGGTAGTAGCTCATTTGCCTTCATATATTCTTGCCACAGATGGTATTCTATAGCTCTGAATTTAAATGAGACATGTAGCCTTGATTCCCACCGGGGAGGTATGAAAACATCTCTCTACATCGCAAAACTTTGAATGATGTGCACTTGATGTTTGGAAGTTATTTTGTATTCGGGACGTTGCATCAAGATGGCTTGTACTCCAAGTTTCCTGGAAGTTTTCTGCAGCGGGGAAGCGCTGCACTGCGCCGTGCCGGGATCGCACTGGATTTGCGCTGTGTGGGATTTG
>VRYO01001463.1:34789055-34825782 GCA_009812075.1 Sialia sialis
AAAGAGGGCAGGCCGTTCCCTGAATCCCAATGAGTTAAGTCAGTCACTTTCCTTCACATGCATCACAGCCTCCTTAGAGCTGCAGGCACAAAAGAGCATTTAGGTGCCTCCAATTTGTGTAGAAGGCCTGGCCTTATTATTATTTATTTATTTATTTAAAAATATATTTAAATAGTGCATTTCACTTAGTGTAAAAATACCACATCCCCAACTTTGACTACTGAACCACTAATTGTAACCTTTTAAATAAATTCTTGAGCTTATACGCATACTTAGCTGGTCCTCAGGGGCTTCACAAGAAATTGATGCACAGTATTTCTCAGCTGCACAGACCCACACCCTGCTTTCTGCAAAGGTCAGAGCTATACAATCCACAATTACTTTCCAATGAAGTCTTATATCAACAAAACCTCCTTGAAAGGATTACAGGCCTCTAAAAATAAAGCTTTAAACTTAGATATACATGGTGGCATATTCCATTTCAATCAAATATGAGGGATTGTTTAAAAAATGACTCAAACATCTGTTTTCATGCAGGGTTACTTTTTCCAGGTGGACAGAGGAAAGCATAAACAAGGTTGTACTCGCTCCACATTTCATCACCTATTTCGAGTTTATTCTTTCTTCTGGTGAATGCAGGAACATCCATTCATGTATATGTGTGTATATATATGTATATATAACACATGGCAGAGTGTGGCTCGCCTGGCCATGTCAGAAAGCCGCAGGGCTGGCAGAAGCCCGTCACCAGGCAAATGAAGCGCCAAAGCGACCCAGCGGTGGCCCTTGCCGCTGCGGAGCCGCAGCGAGAAGAAAGGCCGGTCTGCGCAGGGGGCAGGTGGGCACTGCCCGGCCCAGGGCCACCCCCATCGCCCCACGACACCGCCCGAGGTGCCCTGGGGAACACCAGGGTGCTGAGGGGTGGCCAGAGCCACCCCGACACCTCTGTCACCTCAGGAGTTCTTGGCACTTTCTTTGGATGCTTGTCATCCCCTAATTCCAGCTGCACTTGCTCAAATGGGTGGTAATCCGACTCTAGAGGAGATTATGGAACCAGAGATAGCTGCATTTAGGATTACCAAAAGGAAATGAAGGAATCTAATCCACTCCCACCTCTTACGTTGCTGGGTTTCAATAAGACCTTATACCACCTTTTAGGATTTTAAACAAATGAATTTGCTTGGAGAAGGGGACAGAAAGAGACCGAGTGATGGAGAGTGTGTTTGCCCATTAAATGAACTGAATAGGAGAGGATAAGGTGAATTGCAAAAGCAGCCGGGGCTGATCTGCTTTTTTTCTGCTTTCCGATACGGGCCCAAGGCTTGTAGCTTCCTCAGAGCTCTCCTCGGGACCAGGGCAGATTTAGGAAGCCGCACTGGAAATCCACCTATAAACTGCAAACTCAACCCAGTACTGATTTGAACTGCAATATGACACTCCCCCACCGCATCACACACCTCAGAAGCCAAAACCCGACAGCATAATGTGAAGCTGTAAGTGCGTTATTTCCAGTCAATAAGAATTCCAGTCAATCAGTAAACCATAGAACGTGCCTATCTTCAGAGGATTGTTTCTGCTCTATTTTGGTTGCATAAAGCCAAGCAGAAAATAACTAGTGCTTGCTACAGTGACAAAAGTAAAGTCCTCGTGATTTTCCTAGTTTCACTTTCGACCAAAGAAACAGCATATACTTTTGTTTCCAAAGATACAGGAACTCTTGAACTAGAGAACTGAGCTAACCTAGTACTGAAACTCAGTCCTCCTTCTGTGGAAAAACTGTAAGAGGAGTAATACAGAATTAAAAACCAAATAAAATTTAAAAAATTATAAGAAACCCCAACAAACACCACCACAGCAAATAGAAAACCTGTGAAATTTATAGATGCTTTCTTTTTGTAATTTCCAATGCACCCTTCCATTTCCCAGATGATTTTTATATTCGGAGTGCTAGACTGACTGCAAGCCTCTCAAAATAATATTTAATATGAATATGCTTATTTGTACTGAACTTCTTCATATGCTGATTATCCTCCGTGGGTTATCAGGGTAGTCTAAAATGCTCTTTGGTTGTAAAGAAAAGAGCCTTAATATCAGGGGAAAAATGGCTAGTCATCCCTGAGTAAGATTTTATTTTGTAGAGCGCTTGTCATGGTCCTTTGCAATCCTGGAGGCAACGTGAATCAAAAGCCTCGGAAGAAGACTTACGTCGACAGAGGCTCCGTATATAGCAAGCGCTAATTATTAAAGCTCATTCCCTTATTTAGGACTCTATTTTCCTTAGCAAGCCCATCATCCTGACACAACGCAGCTCAGGATGTTTGTTCAAAGCTTATGAAAATGTAACCCAACTCATTGCTAGAAGTTGTTGCTAATTAGTTGATAATAAACTTCTCCGTCCAGGACACAAAAGTCTTTCAGAAGTGCAAGGTGTTCTTTGTGATGCCCTCACAAGGGGAATTAGCATATCAATTCGGCGGGGGAACAATACAGCGGGGCGCTCGCCTTCCCTCGCTGCTCTCCTCCCCCCACTTCCCCCTTCCTAACGCGGGTGCGGTGGGCATGAAAGTGAAAGGCCGGGGTCTCGCTCCGCTCCGCCGTGCCCGGCGCGCTTGTGGCCGCGTCCCGCTCTGGGATGCGCGGGGCTGCCGGACCACCGGGCAGCCCAGCCCTCCGCACCGCTGCCTTTACCACCCCTCCTCTGTGCCGCTGACAAATGGAGATAGCTGGGGGTTTGCGAGCCCCCGCCCTGCCTCCCCCTCCCCTCGCCACCGATGAAAGGGTTTCAGCCTGAGAGCCTTTTGCAAATGGATGTTTTACAACGCCTCCCGCCCCCGCCAAGGTAATTCTGCGACCCAATATCCTTAATAAAGACTGTTGTTCCCCCTTCAGTTGTTAAAGGTTTCCCTGACAGACTGGTCTTTTCTTCCTCACCTCCAAAGGGTGGATTTCTAGACCTCCCTATGCAGGTGGAAACGCCGAGAGAAAGCAGTGGTCCTGGTAAAAATGTTCAGTCAGTTATGGACTCAAATAATTGAGGGAGAAGAAATCCCATTCTTAGCAGTGTAGCAGAAAATTGTCCTATTTATTGCAACATTCTTCTGCTCTTGGTGTTGTTTTATTTTTAAAAAAAATTTTCTAATGTCTAATAAGTTTTACAAGACACAAAATCTGCAAATGCAAGGCACAACCAAACCCCCTAACCTAGCCACTTGATGACATATGTAAGTGGATATCTCAGAAGAATGGAAATCCATGTAGAACAGGCCAGAGAAAGCAATTAAACAAAACTCTGCCATCCCGAGGCCTCTGATCCCTCTAACTGTGCTCCTACCCAGAGGCTCAACAGATGCAAGAGTTATTTATCCACATGGTTAGAGAGCAAATAAATGCCTAGGTTGGAATGAGAAATGTGGTTTGGACCCTACAGGTAAATCAGAGCAGTCTATGGAATGGCATGTGCCCTCCTTGGTGGCTGCAGATGAACTCTTTGTTTGGAGTGTGGGGAAAGGCCAGTCTTCGAGGAGATAAAAGCTATGCTTGCCTAATCAGGGCAGAAATAAACCTAGATATTTCAATCTTCTGCATTTATTTTATTTTTATTTTTTTGAAAGAGGCAGCACTCTCCAGTTGGCTCCCACTCAAATAAAGACCGCTTCAATACAGTTATTTTTAGGAATAATATGATATATAGTGTGCATTAAGCATAGTGATACGGTAAGAAATAAAATAAAAGAAACCTAATTTTCCCCCTTAAATCACTAGGGAAGCAATACCCCAGGAAAAATGTATTGTGTAATTAAAAATGGGGGAAAAAGTATTTTTTAAGAGAAAATGTTTGTTTTCTTAGGTTTACATAGAAAGTCTTGAGCAATGAGAATAAAAGCCCAAATCCTAGGAGTTTTTGTGAAATTCAGTTTAGGGAAAAAAAAACTGTTAAGGATGGTTGTTACCCCAAATGCAAAACATCAGGGAGGAATCTGAAGAGAGCTTTACTTTCTGTGCAAAATCTCCATTGTTGCTTGGCAAACAATGGGAGCTCTGGGCGACTGGAAGGCTGTGAGAATGAATAGGGAATCCGCAGGATGTGTGCGGGTCAGTGCTTGGGGTCTCTGTCCTAAAGCCCCTTTCTCAGCTTGCCACAATAAAGTAGCACAAGGTTTAGTCTTTCCTGGGTCACTGGCCATCTTCTATTATTCAACACTTCACAACAAAAAACACTTATTAATCAGCGCTGACCAGAGGCCCCTTTTGAAACAAGACAAGGGGAGAAAGAGAGGGGGGAGAGAGAGAGAAAAGATGATTGAGAAACCCTGAACAGACCCTCCCAATACAAGAGCAACCATAGGCAGTTTCTCAACTGGCCAAAGAGATTTTTTTTTCTTTTTACCACAACAAAGTTTCCAATCAGGTCAGAGAGGACTGGACTTTCCTCCCCTACCCCCACTCCTGTTTTCCCTCTCACTCTCTTTCCTTCTTGCTCTGAAGATGGTGGAGACATTGTTTTGCAAGTAAGGATGGTTTTAGGTCAAATTGCCAAGGTTTGATCTGAAAGGTGCATCCTTGCTATACTGGAAGATAAGGCTGTTCCTCATCTGGGCCTCAACTCTGGAGATGGCGTAGGAGAGAAGAGGTTTGCTTGTGGGGTGCTGCTCTTGTGCTGTAAGAGCTGATGGATGAGGTGTCAGGACAGAAGTTGTGTGAGGACTTGGTTCAAAATGGTATGAGAGAGAGTCAAATGTGCCATTTATTGATTCTGCTGAGGGCAGTCATAGGCTTCTTGTTGTTGGTCCTGATTTTCTAGCCGTGTGCATTGCACAGGGCTAAACGGTGAGCTTTGCAGGGAAAAGGAACTAATGGATTTAAGATAAAAACTTTGTACTCCTCTGTGCAAAAAAGGATTCAAAGGCAGCAGTGAAAAGGAATTTTAAGGAGTTAATACATGATAATTCAATTCGCCGGGGGAGGTGTTTGTTTGTTTGTTTCTTCTTCTTTGTTACCTTCTGATAATTTTTTTAGGATATTTAATTATTCTTAAGTAAGTTGGTATTTCTATGTGATGAAATATGCATAGATTGTCACACAGCACACATTACAATGTTCATGCCTCTTACCCTCCTGAAAATGATCCAAACAACTTTTTACAGAGAAGTTTTGTTTGTTGGCTAGAACAGTTTTTTAAATAGAGAACACCAATGAAAAAATGAAATTGTTCAGACTTTGTTAACAGTACAGGTACAGATGTACCTAAGAGAACAAAGCCATTTGTACTATTTTTTTTTAATTTAGCAAATGCATAGACACAGCAAATATTGAATCCCCTGTGGATTACCTGAGAAAATGAAATTGTTCTCTCAAGAAAAAATTAGTCCACAAGAAAGGTAAAAACTTCCTTTTTTTCCCTCATTAAATCGTGTGTGTGTTGTGCCGCGGTGGGGTGGGGGTTTGTTCGTCTGAAGTCGATGTGGACATTTTAGCTAGAGTATATAATGAAATATTATAAACCTAAGGAGAAACTGCTCCTTTAAGCCTTCTGAATATCATACTTCATAGTGTGTAAGCTGTGACTAGTGCACCATAGGACTCCTCACTGAAGGGTTTTGTTAGTGGAAACTGGAATAAAGTATTATTTGGAGGGCAGCCTCAGTGGTGCTTTACCAGAGTTTGCATTGCAAACAGCAGGCTGCAGCTCTCAATTTGTTTGCAGGAAATGTGCTTTACTTAAGTAGAGTATTCTCTCTTTTCCCCTCAAATATTGTGTTACTCAGATTTTGTGGAGCTTGATGTTCCAGCAATGGAGTAATCAAGTATTACCTAAATTATTTAAAGCTTGGGATTAAAGGCCTTAGCTCTGAGTGCTGACAAGCTTTCAAATGTAGCCTGGGAAAAGTTTTGTATCCTTTCCTGTGTGTGTACACTTTGAAAATAATTTGGAAAAATACAGTGAATTATTCTCAAAATGTATGCACAGAGAGAATGAATAATTCTTTTACAAGTTGCTCTCCAAAGGAATAAGTGACTATTAAAAATACAGCAGCAATATATACACAATAATATTGTGGCACCTGCAATGTTATTTTTAACAGATCAGTTTCTTTCATGGAGCTTGTTTAAAGGAGATTCTTTATTTTAGAACTGGTTTGGACTGAACCGTAGAGAATGCAATAATTCGACATTATATGACTATTTAAAATGTTAAATTCCTTTATGTTTCGAGGCCTTACCTTTTCATCTTTAGGATTCTCAGTGTCTTGAAGCTCCTGTGTGCTGAAAATTAATGGTTTTAAAGTATGATTACCTTAAAATGTTACACAAAATACACAGAAGTGCATTTTTAAACAGCTAAATTTTATTTCCACCTGTATGTGGATTTGGTGAGCTATGTCTATATTTATTTGTGTTCTTCTTCGCCATAACTTTGTTCTGTGAATGGAAGGATTGTTGGTGTTAAAGAGTTGTAGACAATTTATTTCTTCTTTTAGGTAGTGTACAATTTCTGCTGTACAGTAATGTAAAAACAGATGCACAGGTCTGCTATATTCTGAGCTTTCATTGCATCACTGTGATATACTTTGGTTGATATTCTTTAAAACTAAGATGATTCACAGAAATGAGATTTTTTTCTAGTTTGTCAAAAATATAGCAGAGAGCTACATTTTTGCAAAGGTTTCATCATTAGAAGGTTGTTCTGTGCCATTAGAAGACATATATTAGAAATGTTACTATATAATGTAGCTTCTCTTTCCATTCTTACTAATGGCTGATTGTGTGAATAAGTCCCATTTAAATCAGTGAGACTATTCAAAGGCTGAGATCCTACTCTACATGACAAAGGGAGTGACAAAATTTGGCCCACAGAATTGAATGGGACTATTGGAAGAATGAGATAGAGCTGGGAGTGAGTGAGGAAGGATCCTCACATCTATCTGTAGTATAAAGCACCATTTTTACACAGTGCTTTAAAAACACTGACATTTCTGCTCGTATTACTTTGTAGCATCAGCCAAGAGGCAAACATAAGCCGCTGGGGATAAGTAAGGCCTGTGAGGCTGGCAAGGATGGAAAGTGGAGAGTCTGGACTGCAGGCAGAAGTGCAGGGTAAGATGATGGAGATCAGCTGGGAGGGAACACCAACACTTTGTCCCTGGGACATATGTACCATACTGGTGGGCCAGCACAGAGCTGAAGAAGGGGTTAGGAGGTAAAATAAACTTCAGGTAGCTACAGGAAAGTATGCAGAAAACAGGAGAGGTGTTTACCCAAGTTCTGTGATTTTAAAAGTTTCATATTTGCATGCATTGATATTTTAGGGTAGAAAGATTTTAAAATGTTGCCTCACCTCTACAGTACATCATGGGTTAAAAACGACTGTTCTTACAGTAACTATTCCAGGTATCTGCATGAATTTGGATGCTCTTGTAGTAAATTAAGCCAAATTTTAACCTGGAAGAGGTATAAGAATCTGTCTGACATATCCTTGAAAAGCGACGCTTTTACATTTGTTTTCACCTGTGTCGCTATAGATTGATGAAGAAAAGATCTTACATACACATCTACTGGGTTTTGAGTCTGCAGCTTGGACATGTGTAAATATCTGTGTGTTTATTTTAGCAAGTCTTCTCCTTGAAATTGAATACCAACATTATAGTCATTAACATTAGAAACTCTGCTGTATTTAAATATAGGGAAAAATGACATGTGATTTACCTCCTAAGATATTTATATACTTGTCCACTCAGAAATTGTAGTGTTACTATGAAAGTGTTTCTGGCAAAGACAAGGGACAAATAATCAGTTAAAACTGTGACAGAAGCACACAATGCTTTGTTGGGTGTAAACATACTTTTAATTAACTGAGAGCACAGAAAATGCAGACCTGTATGGGACATCACAAAACCTGATGCACAGAGCCTCAATGCACCTTCACTCTTACCCACACCACAGATTTTCCTCCTGTTCTGCACAGCGACATCAGATATTTGTGGAGATTTTGTCTCATGTTTTAATAAAGGCATTTATTACAAAGGCCTGTGGGATGTGGTTCCGTTTAAGAGCAGGCTGATGACAGCCTACCTGCTGAAAGATCTCAGCTCATTGTAGCCCAGAGTTTGGGACCTACAGTCCCAGCAGCTGATGAGCTGAAAGCCAGCTGGGAGGGGCAGCAGGGAATAAAGAGCTGAAGGTATTGGTCGGTTTGAAAGTTGTCTTTATAACATTATTTTTTTTCTCCAAAGTAGAATCTGAGCGGTGAAATGCTCACCAAAAATAAGTATTACTTATCTGAAGAATTCAAAACTAATGAGTCATTCTTTCCAAACCTTTGATTATTTGTTAAATAATACATTTAAGGCTTGTTTGCCTGTTTTTGAGCCTGAGGCCCTAGTGCTTTCACACTTTTTATCTGCAAAAGCTGGAAATTTACTTTAAAAACAAGATTTGAGCTTCCCTTGCAGATATCTTGATTAGAGCAGCTGGGGCTTTATGAAACACTGGCTTAGGGAAGTGAGAGAGCTAGCAGCATTAGGAAGTTGAGGAAAGGGCCTGAAATTACTGTGAAGTCTTATAGCTCAGAGACATCAAATAACTATTCAAAAGGCTTTTAAAAGCTTCCGTCATTCTGTGTGTGGGGGGTTGTTTGTGTAGAGGACTGAGTTTGTTCACAGATCCTCAGTAAAGGACTGTGGAAATGTGGGGAAAAGATGCCAGTGAAAATAAATTGGGTTTCTGATGGGTTGGGGGAGAGGCTGTGTGTGGATGAGCATCACTGGGGAGTGCAGGGGTAGAGGTAATAACTCCTTGCAGAGGCAGGAACAGGGGTTTGGGAGGGAAGCTGCTGCTGGTTCACTTGATGGCCAGTTGCTCTAGCACAGAAAAAATTATAATCTATGCAGCAAAATCCAGCTTGCTGCAGGTGAGGACTGCTTCAGCTTGGCTGCAAACACTAGAACTCCATGCAATGCTGAAATTGTTCATGCATGTCTTTCCTGGCAATTTTCTTTTTTTTGAAATTATAGATGTCATAGTTTTGGTAAATTGTACCAGTAGATGGCGTTCAGAAATATTCAGCACTGTTCGTAGGTTTTATTGGACAAATGCATATTCTTATTATTTCAACTGGCTTTGGGTACAAAGACATGCAAGAAGTGAGTTTAATGAGGTGATTCCCAGTAAGCAGTGAGGATATCCACATAAGGAGAAAAAGAAACAAAAAGCCACCGAGATTAATTTAATCTATTCTTTAATCTATTCTTCATGTTTTCAGAAGTATCTTTTCAACTACTGCAGCTTCTTTTTCAACACAGTCAAAGCATGCACTCTTCACCAATGGTAATTTCCTCCCTGGCCTTCACACTCCTCTTCTCCAGTGCTGACAAGAATACATGGTTAGGCTTTATCTTGGAGATGAAAACATAGAAAGAGAAGAGCCAATTTCTTTGCATCTTATTCAAATTTAAAAATAAATAATGGCAGGAAAGATCAAGATTTGGATACCTCATATAAAAATAACAGTGCTTTGGAAAGTTATGGGTTCATGAAATAGGGGTTGCTTGGTTTTCTTAATTTTAGTAGGTGGCATTATTATTTTTTGTTTATCTGTTTAATCTTGTTTAAACTTCCTGCAGAACTGGAAATTAAATAAAACTTCTTCTTTTTTTTTTTTTTTTTTTTAATTTTCTACCGTTATTTTCAGACTATAAGGCACACTGAAAATCCTAACATTTGATCAAAAACTGGCAGTGCGCCTTATAATCTGGTGTGCCTTATATATGAACCTTGAGTATTGAAGGGATCTCAAAACAATTTCTGTTTAATATCGCGCAGCAACAAACATGAAGGTCGCAATCCAGTGACCGCGAGCAGGCACGCACATGTCCCTCGGGTCTGTCCCTCCTGATTTCATGCTATTATCATGACCTTGACCCCCTTTTCCCGCCATAAGGACAATCAAGATGGTAGTGTTTCAGTTGAATTCCACCCTTCACCTTCCTAAAAGGTTTCACATTCCCCTTCCATTTGGGAAATTCTTATCTCATTGCTGCCGAGTTTTACTTAACGTGAAAAATGTTTGCAAATTGAGCGCCTGCCAGTAAACCCCACGATTGCGCAATTTCGTTAGCAATTTGTTTGTTTGCGAAAGTTGCGTGCGGATCAACATTGCAAAAAAAAAAGTGCGCCTTATAATCTGGTGCACCTTATGGTCGCGAAAATACGGTATAATATAAAAAACCAAAAAGAGCTAATATAATTTATGACATAGCTACCAGCTGACACTGCCCATTTACAGAGGTAAAAGTGTGAATTTACTGCCAGTATTTCTTATTCCAATATGAAAATGTTTTGAAGCTGCTTCTAAATATAGATGTCATGGTCATGGTTATGCATACATGAAAACAGTGTTTGATAAGTATATTTGATTGTTTTAGTGATGGGTCTGCCTCCTTCTCTGTAGTTCTCGAAGAATGGTTTTGAGGTTGGAGGTGTTTCCCATGTGCTCCACAGGAAGAAATTATATAATGTTGTCAAAGAAAGTGTGATATGAGTGTCAGATGACTACAAGTAACACTGAAGTTTGTTAGTAGTGTGATATCTGTTTAAAAACTGGGAGCCATTGATTAAATCCCCTACTAATCAGCTTTGTTCAAGCTTTTATACCGACCAAACACCTTCAAAGATGCAAATGTAAAAACTTGTGAGAAACATCCTCCCTTTCTGCTCCTATCTGTTTGTCATAGTTCACTGAAATACCATGAAGGCATATGGGAATTTGCTGAGATGAGATTTCTGTTACAAGGCCACAATACAATATGTCCATGTAAAGGACTGAGAGAGAAAGGTCCATTGGACAATAGCCTGGAATACACTGTGGTGCTCTTAGGCTTTCTAACTTGAGCACAAACTGCTGTTCATGGAGCTTCAGAACAGAAAATATGAAAATGTAGATCACTGCTAAATTCTAATCTGGTGTTTTGCAGAAGTGGAAGCAGGAATCTGCATACACTGGAGTTTTTGCTTCCAGGAGAGTGAGATGAGTAGAATTTTCTCCTTCTCTAGGATCGTTGTGTTTATAACAGACTTGTCAATTAGCAAATACCTTTTGGAAAGTTTTGCTAATATTTATAACTCATTGTTTCTCTGTGTCAATCCTGCTTGTTATCTACATGGCTATCTTTATAAGTGGAAAGATATAAAAACAGCCTACTAAATATAAAATTAAATATCCTGTGATTTTTTAAATTAGTTTTATGCATTTTATGTCTTTCTTGTCTTTTCTGATTCGGTCCTAATTAGAGCCCATTTGGAGCAATCTGCATAAATTGCCTGTTTCTCGTGACAGTACTACCATTGAACCCAAATCAAATAAAACCATTTTCATCATTCTATCAACCTTCTTGATTTCTTGCTTTTATGTGTATGATGGTGGTTCTTACATAAGATTGTGGTTTGAAGACGTAGCATACACATAATTCACTTAATTTATACTATGTTTCAATACATTTAGATGGTCACTTCTATTTTATTTTCTTGACAATTGAGTATTCTATGTCTACTGGCAGTTATGGTATCATCAAGTACACTATGATGAAATGGAAATGGAAGATGCTGAATTCTGTTCTGTTGTATGCTTTCCCCACTGCTCTAAAGCCAAGCATGTAAGTATCCATCCTAGATGAAAGGTTAAATGACAAGATTTTAATTTTTTATTACTCACTTGCCCTTTTGGTAGTAGAATTTAGCAGAAGTTAATGATCTAAGGTTTTCAGTATAAAGCATAATTCTGGTTCTTTTCTCTTAATCTGTAATATTTTTTTGAAATGATTTAAGTATTTCTGAAAACTAAATGCTTTTTCTGTCAGGCCGGGAACTTTATGTGGGACACAAAAGCTGATTTTAATGACCTCAGATTATTTGAATCAAGATTTAGTAGTTCAGAGTTTTTTTCTGGAACATAATTCTGTGGAATGAAGAATTCCAAAGGAACAAATAAATTATCTATTAGCAATTAAAGCTTTGATGCATTTATTAATGCAACAAATGTTGTATTGATTTTATGCTTTTCAAGGACCAGTGTTTACAACATGAATTAAGAATAATTTTTTTGTGTTTCCATTGAGAGAGACAGTGTGATCTATTGCATGTCCATTACTGGCTTTACTGGGTGCCTTGAGACACTTATTTGGGAAACATCAGCTAACAGTGATCTTGGTATGTGTGAAGGAAGATAAGCAGTGCTCTTTAAAACATGTAATTTAATGAGTCTACTTAAATGGAATTTGAAATTACCCGCTTTTTAGTAATATCCAGCCTAGCCAAATTTTATGGAACATTTCTCTTCTCTCCTTTCCTTTTTAAAGACAGCCAGTCAGCTGCTTGTGCCAATAAGAGCTACCCAAGAGTTTCTTGAACTCTGAGTAAACAACTCTTTGCATACACTTCACAGAGCAGGTTTCTGTAAGCAGACCTGGGGCCAGGGTTAAGAACAGCAGTCTTAATTCCCAGAGACCAGTTCAGAGAAACAGCCAAGCCAAGAACAGCAGAAGATGCAAGGTTAGAAAATTAATACTCTACTGTGATTTAAAATAGTTTGCAAGTATAATGATATCAGTTCCCTTGCCTTTGCAAGGACACTCAGCTATATTTTATCAACCCCAGAGAGCAACTCACCTCTAGAAGTACTGGTTTCAGAGTTCACAGCTCTGTTTTTCTTCTTCTGTCCCTTGGGTTGATAACTTGACATTGGACAAGAGGATTGAAATGAGTGGGTAGACTGGCATTTTTTAAAAACTTCCATGAATGGTTGGGATGAGTTTTAAATTTTACCTCCAGATTAGTCAGGCTCAAACCCACTTTATTGTCAAAGGTCTAAACCACCACTGTTACATTTAAAAGCTACTACAATTAAATCCTCTACAACTTTAGGAAAGATGTGAACTTTTGCCTGTATTCTTGCTATAAATTCCTGACATTACTACTGCTCAAAAGTAGGGTGTTCATTCTTCAATATCCTTCTCTAGGTTAACAAACATCCTTGACTCTTTCCTGTATCCAACTGATATTTTTTTTCTCTGGTCTTGCCTCACTGCATGTAATATCACTCTTTTGTCACATTCATTTTACCTATATAAACTTTTTCTTTCAAATTATCCTCTGTCCTTCCACGCATTCAATTCTATGGTTTTATCGAATCTTATGAATACAAGGATTAATTAACTAATTATCAGAAGCTGGTTTGCAATGGAGAAGGGAGTGTTTTGCTTTAGTTTAATGGAGAATGAGGAAGAGAGGTTAGAAGACCTGGCTGGTAGGAGAAGAATTTTGTTCAGAGGTTTGCTTCTGAGATTTTTTTTTCCCCCTCCCCTTGACCCATGTACGTAGTCTGACAAGGGAAAATCGTGGCAGAAGATTGAGTTGCATAGTCTACCCTCTTCACAATTTGAAGAAATAGAGTGCATTATAAGCCATGATTTCCACAAACTTTAGCATCCAGTGTCCAATAGGATGCCAGGGAAGGTCAAGTCATCAGACAGGAGCAAGACACTCAGTGGGAGCTATCACAGAGGAGTGTGAATATCTGGAGGGTTTAATCTTTGACCTCATCTGTGATGTGAGCTATAGCTTCTCCTTAATTCTGAGACCTGACAGACACCATCAGGAGGGCTGAAAGGGGCTCAGAAAAGGGAAGCCCAGGTGCAGCTACAAACATGCAAGAGCCTGTTGCTGGTGCAGTTTGTGCACTGTGGTCTGTGCAAGCATCCTGGCAGCAGCACTGAGAAGGATGAGTCCCTCTCATGCTGGGTTCAGGGTTTGGGGGCTCTTGCTAAAAGAACTCACACAGCAATTTTGTGCTAACTTGAAACCTGGAGAGCTGGCTCTCATCTCAGCATTGCTGTTTGCCCTGCTAGGATGCATTTAGCTGTAATTAACATTGGCCAGCTTGCTGTTTGCCTGTGATGCACAAAGGCAAGGGGCTGCAATGATTGTGTATGAAAGCTAATGCATTGAAGGTGTTAGATCTGGCTTAAACTGCAGGTTTACCAGAATAAGTCTTTGCTTCTCTTTTAGGATGATGTGTGCTTTAACAGTAAAATTAGGAACAAGCTTGAAAAATTTACTTAAAGTGGTAATATTTACCTGATCACTTAGTCAAAGATACTTTATGGAATGTGTAAATGGAGCTAAAAAATACAGTCCTTTTCCCCAAAACCTTGAATTTTCTTGTAATTTTTTGTATTTTTTTGTTAAAAAATTTTCAAAGTTTAAGACAAATCTGTTGAAGAAATTGTATCTCCTCTACATTAAGGAAGTGGGCAAATTACAGGCCAGTTGAAGAAGAAATTTTCCTCAGTTTCGCTTGTGCAGTCATGCTGTTGGGAGTAATCACAAGTAATGATGTATAGATGGACCATTGTATTAATGACATAGACAAAGGGATTGAGTGCACTCTCAGTAAATTTGCAGATGACACCAAACTGAGTGGTGCTGCTGACACACCTGAAGGGCAGGATGCCATCCAGAGGGACCAAGCTCTAGAAATGGCCACTTGGGAATCTCATGAGGTTTAACAAGGCCAAGTGCAAGGTGCTACACATGGATTAGGGCAACCCTGGTGTCAGTCCAGGCTGGGGGATGAGCTGATCAAGAGCAGCACTACAGGAAAGGACTTGGGGGTGCTGGTGGATGAGAGGCTGGACATGACCCAGCAATGTGCACACACAGCCCAGAAAGCCAAACGTGTCCTGGGCTGGATCAAAAGCAGCATGGTCACCAGGGAGAGAGAGGGGATTCTGCTTCACTCCTCTGCTCTACTTTGGTGAGACCCCACCTGGAACTTTGCATCCCTCTCTGGGGTCCCCAGCACAGGAAGGACATCAACGTGTTGGAGCAAATTCAGAGGAGGCTACCAAACTGATTAGAAGGGTGGAACACCTCTCCTGGTGGAAAGGCTCAGGAAATTGGGATTGTTTGGCCTGGAAAAGAGAAGGCTTTGGGGTGACCTTCAGTACCCAAAGGGAGCCTACAAGAAAGATATAAAGAGGTTATTTATAGGAAGTGACAAGGACAGGAGGGAATGGATTCAAACTAAAAGACTGTAGGTTTAGATTAGATATTAGGAAGAAATTCTTTACTATGATAGTGCTGGGGTACTGGAAGAGGGTGCCCAAAAAAGTTGTGGATGCACCAAATCTGGAAGTGTTCAAGGCCAGGCTGGGGCTTTGAGCAGCCTGGTCTAGTGGAAGGTGTTCCTGCCCAAGGTGGGGGGAATTGGAACTAAATGATCTTTAAAGTCTCTTCCAATCTGGGTCATTCCATGATTCTATGATATAGATAGCTGTTCAAATATGGAGATGCAAAAAGGGAAAATTTTTACTTATGTAAACTCTGTCTTTCCTGAAGATGTACATGTTAGTTAATGGGATAGATTTGGCCTACCTATGGTGGCAGATTTCTAGGTCTGATTCTATCTTAATTAAAACCCCTTTGCTATCACATTGGCAAGGTCCATTCAGCCTCTCTCCAGAGCAGTGTGAATATGTGCAAGATGTTAATATTTTTCTGAGAGGAAACCATTATAGACCACAAGCCCTGTGAGGAGGATTTTTTTCCCTTTTCCTTGAGGTACCTATCCTTACTATACTTCCTCATAACATAAATAGTATTAATAATTTTGTTCATTTAAATGGGAAATTATTTCTCAAAAGGGGGAAGTGAAAGAGGCAGAATCAGAAGAGGAAATGAAGGTTCTACCCTGATACTAACAAGACTGTATTTTTGAATGTCCTGCTACTGTGTATCCCCATGTGATACCTTTGTAAATGTGCTTACTTGTTCAAGAAATCATAGTGACCTCAAATGGCAGTTAATACTGTGAATAGTCTATAATGTTTTTAATACCTAGTCTATTTTAAGACAAGCTTTAGTTATAAATTATGTTACCATATTAGGATCTATATAGGAAGAACTGTTTTTTTACAAGATCCAGGTGACTGCTAATTGCTGCATTCTGCAGTAATAATAGTTTTAATTTGATCGTGGTCATACTAAATCATGAAGGAGACATTGATAACCTGGCTATGGCAACTTGGTATGACTGAAGATAATGAATATGACAATGTCAAAAGGATCAAGGCTCCATCATGTCCTTTGGTAGGAGACAAAATGAAACCAAGCAGGGACTCTCACACTTAAAGGACTGCCTGGTGTCAGCTGTGGGCAAAAGTTGAGGTTTAAAGTGACACACTAAATTGCTAAATAAACTGTTGTTACTAATTGAGATTAATCCCAGGTTCTGAGCAGGAGGACTGTATTTGTTGTGGTCAGCTTATACACCGCCAGTAAGCATTGTGTGTAGGGCAGCAGGGCTGCATGGTTATTGTAATGGCCTGTCATGTAGCTGGGTCTTGCTGTAGGAGGTTTTATTGACTAAGGAAATGGTGGTGGCTGGAAGCTGTGGTCACCTGGTGTTTTCTCGGCGTGGTCAAACACAAGGTCTAAGGTTGAATAAAGGAATTTGCCATCTTCTCTCTGAGGGTGGGAAATAAAGCATAAGGTGAGCTGTGCTTGAAGGTGGAGAGAAATGAGATACTGAACGAAGGGCATTTGGGGAAATAGATACAGTATGAGAATACAGGTTTCAAACATATGCCCAGAGCAGTTGTAGTAGCCTAAAATCATGAGAGCCACCTATATATCTGAATTTCTGCTTGAGTGCTTCATGGTGTCAACTTGCATAAAAAATGGCACTCTTTCATACAAAGGATGTTAGCATGACTTTGTGCTGGAACCTCACAAGAGACAGTGCAGAAATCTCACCCTATATCCCTGTATCCATCTTATAGGATGGACCCCCTCTCTCAGACAGTGAGAGCCTCAGAAGAACCTGAGTGGACATATGTGGGGTTTATTAGCTGTATAAATCCACACATGAACTCTGTAGATTAAATTATCTCTGTCACATCACTAGATAATCTCAGTAGAGTGAGCCTCCCTCTGTGCAGCGCCCTGCTCTGAAGGAGGCTCCTGTTGAAACCTGGATACCAGAGCCAAGAGGAGTTCCAGCAATGATTTTGTTAACAGTGTACCCAGAAGCCTTGTATTAATGTTCTGTCTACTTCTAGGGCTGTAACCCCTCCCTATAGACCCAGGGATCCTTTAAGTTATGGTGTCACACAGGGACCTCAAATTGAGCTGCACCAGGAAGTGGCTGTTGGGAGACTTTCAAAGCATGGAAAGCATGGCATGAGAGTAAGTGGTGCATCACTGTTGCCTTTTCTAGGGATCCTCTACAGTAATACTTCTGAGAGATATACTTTTTCCCCTTCTAAGTAGGATTTCATGTAATCCTAAAGATAAAAATTCATCTGCCAATGTAGTTTTTCTATTTATTTTAAATTTTTAGAATTACTTTAAAAAACATTTTTCATGTTAATGTTTAAGTTTTTTAATTTTTTTTTTTAATTTTTAATTTTTTTAAATTTTTTTTTGTAATTATCCTGCTACTGGGTGCTGTCCTGGGTCCCATAATATAAGAAGGATTTGAAGGACTTGATTTGAATGTGTCCAGAGGAGGGCAACAAAGGTGGGGAGAGGCTTGGAGGACTGTTTCATGAGGAGCAGCTAGGGAGCTTGGGCTTGTCAAGTTTGGAGAAGGAAGCACTGATCACTCCTTCCTGGTATCCAGGGACAGGACACGTGGGAATGGTTCAAAGCTGCATCAGGGGAAGTTCAGAATTAACATTAGGAAGTATTAGGAAGTATTTCTGTCAAACACTGGAGAAAGCTTCCTAGAGAGGTGATCAATGCCCCAGCCTGTCAGTGCCCTTAACAGCGTGCTCTGACTTTTGGTCAGCCCTGAATGGGTGTGGTTGGTGAATTTAGTGCACCCACTAGAATTATTGACTCATTTCTTGCTGTGAGATAGGGTTAGGAGATAAGCAAAGCACATTCCTTTCCTTCCTTACAAAAAAAAAAAAAAAAAATTAGTACAAACCAGCACAGTAGGTCAGGCAGTGGACTATATGATTACTATAGGTGTTCCCAACTGAAATAGTGTATTTTATACCCTTAAAATCACTCAAGCACCTTTCCAACGGAAGATCCAATTGCGGAAGAGGAACGTGAGCAATGGTTGGGACTAAAGCAACCATATTATTCTCATGCTAGATTTTTTATTAAATTTTTTAATTTTTGAGTGTCAGAAGAGAAGTGTCTAGAAAACAAATGGGTTTTACTACCATCTTCAGATCAAAATCACCTGATATTATTGTTGTGTCATAAATAATTTTAATAGTATAAACATAAACACCTCTCATCAGAGTGCTTACTATTGCCGCTAAAGAGAAAGTGGGAAAATTTTCACAGACCCAGTACAAATGTCAGGTGTGAAAGAAATCATAATCTTATCCTCTAATTATACCAAAATGTTAGAGGCTGCATGATGTTAAGAATCTGTGGTTTAGTTTTGGGCAACTGAAATGATCCAAAATCAAATGAGATGAAAAGAGCTAGGGATGGATCACTTTCAAGAGTCTTTTTCTCTTTAAGACAGCTTGTTTTTCAAGGAAGGTTGTACCTAGATAATAACACAAAATTATTTCTACAGGTTTGCCATCAATTTGCTTTATAGGGAATGGAAGAGGAAAAAATGCTCAATTACATCCATTTTTATAGCCATGAACTATATAAATAATGCATCCAGAACACCTAGATCGCAAAGATGTATTTTGTCCTGTCTCTTAAGTAGACTGTGGATCTCTCAGAAATCAGTATATTTGCCATATTTCCCCTGTGAAACAAGATGTATCTAGTAGCTAAAGTCCAAGAGCTTCAGCCTTGGAGCAATCTCTTTATCATACCACTCCTTTCTCACTCCTTCCAGCGAAAGCAGCTTATGCTGTAATGTTACTCTGCTCCATTGATTGGTTCTCCTTGGAGCAGGACATGCCAATTATTCAGGTGCACAAGCAGGAGAATTTTTTTCAGCATACAATCCATATGCCAAAACTGCTGTTTCATCCATGCTGGACTCGGTAGAGCTCACAAATTTATTTCAGTTAGGGTAAAAATTTGAGCAACAGATATTCTTGTAGGAAGAGAACCACAAGGGTAATAACCTCCTTTTAATTCCGGTGCCAATTCTGGTGCTACAGGCCCCCTGTTGAGAAATAGGAAACTTTTACACACTCTCCTGCCTACCAGTACAGCACCCTTTGGCTCAAAGCTCTGCCCCAGCTCACCAGGAAGTGGGTCTCATCCTGTCACTTGCATCTTCAGTTGCATAAACAAGTTATGCTTATGTGCTGAGGCTGGTCCCAAATTTTGCATGTTGTCCCCTGAATTCAGTACATTTGTTGGAAGCTCTGCAATACTTTTGAATTAATAAGGACATGGAGCTATCTGCAGCTACAGTTCCCTCCTCTGCCTACAGCACTGGGGTGAGATGCAGGAAAGCTGAGGAGGGGACCATAGGAATCTAGCCACCATGAGAAAAGGGTGTGCACCACTGTGGGATAAGTGGACAAAGGAATTGGGGTGTAAAGACAGGAAGATTAAAAAACCTAGGGAAGTGGATTAAATAGGATAGATAGTTTAAGGCATAGAAATGAAAAATATTTTAAGAATTAAGAAGCTCGCATTTAAAGAACAGCAAACTAAGTAAGGTGTTGTGTACAGTCTGGTGCTAAGATTCTTACAAGCATAAGCAGCAGTTTATTAGTTTTGCAGAGACCCAGACAAGACCACTTTTCTTATTCTTATTGCTTTGATTTCTGTAGATGCTTTTTTTTTTTTCTTTAATGCATCCCCAATAAAATATAAAATAACCCAAAGCAACAGCACAATCAAATTTTTAATTTTTTTTGCATGTACCTCAGGCACAAGTTCTTATTCAGTAGAAGGTGAATAGTAGTCTGGTAATCACGAGTATGTCTTCATTAGGGGGATCTGATTCCCCTTGAACCTAGTAAGTTTTAAGTGCTCAATTCCTTTGAGATACCCATCCTAATTAATTTGCTCAAGGTTGTACTAATGTGTGGTGGGAAGATGAATTTTAAGTTCAGTGCCTCTGTCTCCAAGACCTTTTCCTCTCTGGGCCATAGTAAAATGTAGAGGCTATTAACCTATGAGCTCCCTAGTTCAGGAACCAAGGAGAAGCTGGGAAACCTCACAACCAGTTGACCTAGAAGGACTATATAAATAATTACCAGATTTAAGCTGAGGAATGTTGGTGTCTCCCTCTATTTTTCTGTTTCTCACTCCTTTCTTTTAGGTTTTGGTTGAAAGAAAACATCCCAAGATTAATATTTTACTATCTGGTTGGGGCAGGTTGAGAAAACCTTGGTGTGCCTCTGTGCTGAACCAGAGCTGCACTTCACCTGGAGGATTATGTTCAATGAAGGGGCAGAGTGCAGCTTTCTGTTTCTTTTGTCCTCCTTTTCCTTTGTACTTGAGGCTAAGACTCTGGAGCACACAGTATAATAGAAAACTGTTCTGAGGGAAGTTACAGATATTGAAAAAAAAGGTGCATTAAGTTATTGCAAAGTCAGAAAAGATGATGTTAAGAGGCTGTCACCCCAGGAAAAAACAAAAAGTTTGTCTTATGAAACTTTATACCGTGCAGTGTTTCAGTATGTCATCTGGCAAATAATCTCCCAAGAAATTGTCCTTGTCTGGCAGAGATGCATGCTAAGAGAGCCTGAGAGTCCTCGCACCACGGCAGGGGTGACAAGACCTTGTGAAAGCTCAGAAGACAAATGAGTAATGCTGAGTAATGCCCATCAGCAGGGACCCTCAGTATTAAACCCAACCAACCCCAAAATCTTACTTACTTTTCTAAAAAGCTGACAGTTATGTTAGTGAGTCAGTTTTGAGAGGAGATTCCTGGGGGTTCTTCTGGAGCTTCAGAGAACGTCCTGAATCTTGTTACGGTTTGTTTTGTGGGGTTTGAAAGCACTGAATTATGTGTTTTTTAAAAACAAACCAATGAGTAAAACTGGCAATTTCTTGGTTTTTTTTCCCTTAAATACATAAAATGCTTTGTTTTGCTCTGTTTCTTAATTGCTGCCTACAGCAATTTACTAGATGAAGTTGAATTCTTTTTCACAGAAAATAGTATGCAACCATTGTAAATTTGGGTGGTGCTTATGGTTGCTACTGATGACTCTTACGTGAAATTCACTTTGTGCTGGCTGCGTGAGGGATTGTATCTCCACATGAAAGATACCCAGAGTGCAAAAGGATTTTTCTTCTCAAAGAACATGGGAAGGTGGATTAAAACTGAGTTTTTCTTCTGGATGCTAAGACAAATTTTCAGTTTGCCTTTTGCAGGCTTACACAAGTCAGATGTTTCATCCAGGAGTTTGCATGTTTTTCTTGTAATTTATTTATTGTCTGTGGTTAAAATTAAAACAGGATTCAGCCAGAGATGTGACCATAGCCATACTGCCCAAGTTTAACTAACTGGAGTGAGTAGAGCTTAAGTTACTCCTGGGAGCCCCTCTGCACTGAATACAGAGATTGAAACCTTACCTCAGTATTGTGGCTTAATCTAAATGTAGACTTACTAGTGGCTGAATAGTTTGAGGTGTGCTTGGTTTCCTGGTCATGCCTGGGTGCTGACTAGGTTTTGGTCTGGCTTCTCTTTGGGTCTGGCTCTTTGTGACCGCCCACAGAGGTGTGTGATGACACACAACACGCACAGGGCTCTCCAGGATGGGCTCCTCCAGGATGGGCTCCATCTCTGCTTCCCAGGGTAAGAGAAAGTACTCACACCTCACACACACAGCCCCGGCCACTTCCACCCCCTGGACAGAGGATGCAGCACCGATTGTGAGACCAGGCAGGGGAAGAGAGCAGCAGAGTTACTTATGTCCTACTAACCAGGGCTTTTAAAAAAAATGTATTAAAGGAAGAGTTTAATTTTGTAAAATGCAGGTCTCTGTTCAGTGTGACCAGGAGCAAATTTATCTTGTTAGCACTTATTTACAATTGACAATTCTCAATTAGCATTTGAGCCTAGATTCTCATTTCTATAAATCCCTAATGAGAGTATAAATTACTAACGAAAGAGTGAAATCTCAGGGCTAAAGTCTTACTTCATTAACACACTAATATAAATCTGAAGTGTTTCTGTTCTTCTGAGCAGAGTTACTTCCCAATAATACTGGTGTAAATGAAATGGGAAAGGATTCTTGAGGCTTTTATAGTGGGCAGCCTGAAGTGGTGTCATTCTGTTTAATTTTCAAATTCCGTCTCTTTGGGAAAATGTCTCCAATGTTTCTGTAGTTTGTGCTCAAACTCATTTGTCTGATTTGTCTGACTTCAGAATGTTTGATTCCTTTAAATGTCATTTTTCTTTTTACACGTGCTGCTCAGCGAATAAAGACTGTGTGGAACCCGAAGATATTTGCCGCCTTTTTGGGCAATCAGTAAGAATTTTATATTAATTTTAACTATTATTCAATTTCCAATGACACAGGACACATAAGAAATTGATAAAAACCTAAATTTCAGAAATAATAGAAATTATGTATTTTTGATAAATATTTAAATTTCTCATTGAATATATCATGCTAATCTGTGATAATAACAATAGGCTACTGGAGCAAAGACCTAATAGTAAAGTACTGAGTATATTGCTGCTTTGAACATCTAATAAGAGTCATAATATTTGGTCAGATATGGTGTTTTTTACTCCCTGTAACCACTAGAAACAGACCCATGTTCAAAGTATCTTTTTGGAAAGATTTTTAGAAAAAGTCTTTTAGGAAATCACCTAGGAAGTAATCTACGTCATATCAGCGTCAATGATATTGACTTTGACATAAATATTAAAAAATTCAGTCTAACATGAGCTAAAAACTCCATGATGCAGCTTCATGTGCAATTCATGATGTTTGATGTTCAAATTTTAAAAGACTGTAAGTTACAGCAAGAGTTGTATTTGAAGGCCAAATAGCAATAAAATGTGGATTACAATTTTCCCTGTTATGTTTGTAAGCTTTTCTTCTTAATGATCTCCCGATCTCCAGGCTCCTTAATGAGCCTGTTCAAAGGGTTCTTTAAAAGTAGTAGGTAATTAATCAGAAATCCTAACCAATATTATATGGTTGGCAAATTATAAAGCAAAAATTGTTACTTTTACAAAGACGTAAATCGAGCATCATTGTTTTGAGTTAATAACAATTTTACTATTTCAAGTTAGAAAAGTTGACACGTGTTTAATAAAGGAAAAAGCCTATTAAATATCAAAATATTGGCATAATTACAGTAAAAATTATTCTACAGCTTTTTCATCATGGTTCATATTAGGACTCTAAACTAGGAGTTTCAACAGTTCTTAAGAGTATTAGCAGTCTACCTTGTAGAAAATTGTACATTACAAATGATTATCCTGGATTGCAGGTGTCGGAAAGTAGGAAAATGGAAACAGGTGCTTTGACTATGCTGAAATGAGAGAAGAGTCACACTCTTTTAGATCTCAGGATCTCTTATTATCCTAGGAAAAAAAAGAAGCAAAAACTTGGTACATGTTAGCAGAAGTTGCATGAATTTAACATATAACACAAAAACTTAATACACTCATCATAAACTGGTTTTCTTGTCCTCAGGAAGTAGTGAAGCAAGTAGAATTAGTAAAGCAAGTTATGCTTGGCAGAAAACTGTCTTTCTCAGAGAAGGGCAGACCTTCAGGATGAGATTGGTTATCTAAGTTATAGTTTTTGAAGCCATTACTGTGGCTTTAGGTAAGTTTGGACTGTTTGTGTAGCCATGAAGCGATACACCGGCTTTTCATCTGAACAAAATATTTATTTCAAACCTCTCCATGCCCGAAGATAAAACATGAATTTTGCATCACATAGGTGGCAAAGGCAGTTTCAGAATTAGGCATTCTGAATCCCATGTGGCATGCTTTCTAAATGGCTGGTTTTAGTCTAAAACCAGAGTTGTCATCTTGCTAATATACCAATATGTAAACAACAAAATGATGGTGTGCAAAAATGGAAGGAAAAATACAAAACATTTTGTAACAGTTTACTGTATTTCTTGTAGATACTATTTTTTTTGATAACATACTAAAATAAACAACAGTGAGTAGAAGTGTAGCAATTTTTGTGAGCACAGAGATATCTGAATAGAATTGGGGACTGGAATTGATTCTCAAGTCTAATGTTTGCCAAGAATTAGTGTTTTAGGGGTATGTGTGTGTGTGTTTTGTTGTGGGTTTTTTTGTGTGGTTTATGTTTGGTTTTTGTGGAAATACACTCTGTTTAACTCATTATTGTTTTGTGATTATCAAAGTTCAGACAGATTTGAAAATTAAATAAAGTTATTGTTGCATGGTGCCTGACATCTTTTAGTTTATTAATATAACAAGGTTTCAAAAGAAAAAATAATAAATGCAATTCTGGTCTTTTCCAGTTAAGAGACAAAACCAAATTGCAAACAACAGAACAAAATAAAAGCAATTAAAAAAAATATCCAGAAAAAAAATCCAGTCAGTAACACTGCATTTAATTTAATTTAGATTTTACAGGCCTTTTTAGAGTTTACAGTTTTGCATATAGCGTAAGTAAATAGATGAGGAAGGATTTCTGTCAGACACCATTGTGACAGGCTTTAGTTTAAATCCTTAAGACAGATAGATAGAAGTAGATTAACTGGCCTTAGCTATTTCATGTTCCCTGTCTGAATGGAAATGTGGCTCCATGTTGAGCTAGCATGTCCTAGCAGCCTGAACTTGTAATGTATTTACTGCCTTTTCATGCATCTTGTTTAACATTTGCTTAACACATTTATTCAAATGAGGCTGGGCATTTGTTTATCCCTTATCAAATGAAGTGGGACAGCTCTAGGACAAGAGCAAAGAGATGGTATCAGCAGAAGCACCTTAAGGCTTCCTTTTTTTGTTTTTGGTGATAAGATAGCACTTGGAAAAGAAAATATCAACAGCAGCAGATATGCTTATGAAGTAATTTTTTATCCAAACTTTGGGCAACTTTTTTTTCTATTTCTTAACCTGTCATATACTTAATATGCTGCAAGAAAAAAAAAAAATCAACAACCAACATTAAACCCAAATCAAACTCCCATCCCCAACCATTAAACAAAACAACTAGCTCAACTCTGGGAGCATCTAACCCAATCAAGTAAATGAATAAAAAAAAATAGGCGCAAGGCCTCTAGACAGACTATGATTAGAGTTTAATTCAAACACTCCATAGATAAAGCCCCAAATAATCTATCCCGACTGGCAATTGTTTGGGTTACCTTCAATAAAGAACTGTGAATAAAATAGAGCTTCTAACATGATGGTGACACATTCAGGCTCTATCCCCTTCTTACTTCCTTTCTCCTGTTCTTTTTAATATTGATTTCTATTTCACCCCATGCTCATCACTGTGATCTGTATGGACAAAACCTGTACCAAATCAGTAACAGTCTTAATCACATCTGATATTTGGTTCTGTCCTCATTCTTCAAGCATCTTCTGTCACTTACTGTGATCTGCTTTAAGGATTAAGTGCCCAGATTGCCCTTAGATCTACCCAGCACAGTCCCATCCCATCAGTAAGTCACACAGGTGTGTCCTGGCAAGGTAAATGCAGAATGTCTCTCTATTGACGCTGGGGGAAAAAAATATGTCCATGCAGTCACAGTAACTCCCCATGTGATTTTTGCTTTGGAATGTTTACCACAAAATCTATGCTTAAGTGTCCCGAGTGAGTGAAATATGATTTTAAATATCAGAGGGAGAGTACTCCCCTAGAAATTACCTGCTAACCCCATAGCAGTGAGTAGTTTCACATAAACACGCTAATCTCCAGAGAGCATGAGAGGAAAAGATGTCTTAAAAATTATGGTGATTTAATTTTATTTTGCCCTAGAATGACATTCTCCTGAGTATTTGTGAAAATGAAGATGAATATGCAAGGCTACATTTGGTTGATTTCGCGCCAGATGGCCAGTTGCAGAGGCTGAACTAAGCTGAACTGATTGATTCGTTTTTGCCATATTGCATGCTGGCGTTTACCAGAGTTCACATCATTCAAATACTAACATTTTTGGTGCTTTCTCTTTCTATTTTTTTTTCTTAATTTTTCTAATTTTCTTGGGATGACCTCTGCTTTCATAATGGAGTCTCCCTGCTTTTTTTTCTGCCTGAGTCTTTAAAGGTATCACTGTTTTCCCTACCAAAGCATTGTTTGGTTGGATTTGGTTTTATTTGTTTTTTGAGGAATTCTTTTTTTTTCTTAAGAAGATCTAATAAACTGCTCACAGAGAGAGTGAAAGCAGCAAATACATAGGGCAAATATGCACTATGGCATTTTTTTTCTCCCCAGAGGTTTAGCTTTCTCTTGCATTTCTAATTTATTAAACGTGAACAACGAATACAACATCTTGCATTAAAATGGAATTCTTAAAATTCCATGGTTTCAATTTAACTATTATTTTAGGGACTATAGAGCAAATAATTAAAATTCCCAAAGTTCTAACTTTCCTGGAGATATTCCATTAAAAGCTAATGGAATTAATATCAATAGTTACACTGAAATTACACCAGAAACTTTGGAAAATTAACAGGAAAAATTGTTTCTATGTGTTTTGAGCCATTACATATATACAGTAATTTCACAATTATAAGCCACACCTGATTATAAGCCACACCTCCCAGCAGCCGGGTAGAGCACGGGATTTGTCCACATATAAGCCACACCTGAATATAAGCCGCACTACTGGGGTAGGCTGGATTCTTCAATGAAAAAGGTGCGGCTTATAATAGTGAAATTACTGTACATATATAACAAAGAATACATAGGGACTAGCATACCATGTGTGGATGTACACATATGGGTCTTATAAGTCAGAAAAGGTGTAGTTTTGGGGAAGATTTAAAAGACTTAATGAACGCGGGTTTGCCTATTAGGGTCTGTGGGCTTTGGAGAGATTTCAGGGAAAATAATATCTGAATATACACTAAGAGAGAAATAAAAGTCTTTTGGCAAAAGAAGATATGCACTCGTGAGCAGAGTCTTTCCACTCAGTCATAACTCTTAAGTGTAATGTCAGGATCCACCTCTTTGTTAGACCAAGTAATTCGCAAAGCACAACTCCTCACCGATTTCTTACCTTAAATGATGAGGGCTTTGTAAGGTCGGAAGAAAGGGGAAGAAGTGTGGTAAGATTTTTTTCCTTATAGCCAGCCCAACAGTGGAAGTTTGGATCAAAATATTGGTCAGAAAAACAAGAATAGACGGCAAAGCCCTGTATTCACAGAAGCCAGTAAGGATTTCACTGTGGACTTGAGAGGTGCTGGAGTTTTTCAGAGAGTAGTATGGGGCATTGTTGTTATGCAGGACTGAACCTACAGATAGAGCCATCAGCTTAAGCTCCAGTATGTTGCAAAGTCCAACCAATGCTTTATGGGGCAGCTGACCTGCATGATTGACACATGCTCCCGTGGAACTGAGAATCCTCCAGATTACTTCAAAGCAGATATTAATGCTGGCTGGCTGCCGTAGGCTCGATGATTTCTTCAAGAACTATGTCTAGGGAGAGTAGAGATATCCTCTGTTCTCCAGTTCTACTTCATTGCAGCTCTGGTGGGCAGTCCCCACCAAAATTTGCTTAACCTGCTCAGTGAAACTATGCAAGTTCCTCTGCTGCACTGGGCAAGGCAGGAGTGCTCCTTGTGCTGTTTTTCACACCTCTGCTCTGAAATGCTGGATCTTTGTGGCCCCAGAGCTCACCCACCAATGGGGATCACAAAAGGGAAGGGGATTTCAAAGGACATGCACATTCAGAAAAGCTGATATAAAAATATTTATAAACCTTCTAAAGCACTATGAATTTCCTCTGCAAGCCCAAAATATTCTCTGAACTTTTTCAGTTGGCAAGTTATTTTAGTGGCTGGCGCAGTGAAAATGGTAGGGCATTAAATCTTGCCATTTACCTCACCCCAAGAACAACCTGCCACTTGTGCTCAAAACATGTACAGTGGGATTGATACAAACTTCAACTTTTGTCAACAAATCATTGCACATCTTTGTCACCTACAACAGTTCTGTGCATCAAACAGAGCGGTCAGAAACCCAGCCTATAGGATTGAGAAGGATTAAAAAGGGTGAACCTACAGTACTTTATTGACCTAGGTCCTCACATTAACCTGATCTGATCCTTTAATTACTATGAATAGAATAGGACTTAAAGTCCTACTTAATAACACCCCATGCTTTTTGTTCTATAAAGAGCTTTCCTATTCATGTGGCCTCTTCTTTTCAGATTTACAGATTTGTAGCAAGAAGGAATGCATGGTTTTTTTCTGGCACTCCAGGGGAGAAAGCTACCTAATGTGTATGTGTGGGATACTGGAAAACATAACAGCAATTTTTCAGTTTTGAAAAAGTTATTTACCAATCAATCCTCATTCAAGTTATTTGCCAGGCAAAGGTGTAAGGAGAAAAGGCAACCAAAACATAAGATCTTAATTTTTTAAAGGCAGTAGAAGGAGCTTAACATAGTTTCTATGCTAATCAGAGCCATAATCACATCAGATGCACACTTTTCCCCCTTCCCATGAACATTTACCCCCTCCCCATAGATTCTCCTCAGAGAATCAGCATGTTACTGTAACCTAGGCAGACTATTATATACACACGTGATCATACATATGGGTGATATATGCTGCTATAATTAATAACTGGTATTTCTCTGCATTCAGGAAAGCAGCTGCAGCGCACTGATAAGATACTTTATGAGAATAAAATCAGAGCTGAGCATTAATAATTATAATTTGTTGTGATCAAGAACAGTGAGACAATAATTTTATTTCTTGAGACTGAACTGAAATATGAGTGGGCTGCTGGGTTAAAAATGACAAGGGGGTACAGGTTGTGATTGGGAGGCTAAGACATTGTGTGAAGAGCATTATAAAAAGTAGAAACAGTCTCCCTAATTGTTACACGAACATATTGTGCTTAGCATCTTGTGTGAATGCACCCTGAGGCCAGGTTGAGGGTACAATCCAAACTTGGTTTTGAGTTAAAGATGGAATGAGTCACAAAAGAGAATAGAGGGTTTAGGGATTTTTAGGGGTGAAGAAGAGGAAAAGAGAGGGAAAAGGAAGAATCTGACAAAAATGGGTGGAGATAGTAAAAAGAACCGAACCAAAATCATCTCCTTCTCTTTCTGTCATTGCCTCCAGTATGATTTGCCTGAGCGCACAATCCTTTGACTGTTGTAATTATAGAAAGATTACAGTTGTATACTGAATTTGGAAGAGAGGGAGTGCGGCAGATATTTTACCATTTGGAAGTTTTCCTGCTTATTAGGGAACAGCCATTTCAGCACTATTTTAAGGCTAAAACTTGATTAACATGCAGTAGTGAAACTGGTCTAATTTTATTTTACTAAATTTACTGTAAATAACATGTTAGCAAAATAAATAGTGAAAGAATATGGTATCTGACAGTGAAGGCATACTTAAAGTGTTTTATTGTAATTCCTTAGCTTTCCCAAGACAGGTATTGTTAGAAGCCAGTCTGATTAGTCAATCAAAGACACACTGCTGCCTCTTTTTCCCCCACCTTCCACCCTCTTGAAGATAGAATAGCCTTTTCTGTGCTTTCAAGGAATGAGGATTTACATTGAAGCAAACCGTGACAGTGCCAAAGCATGCCTATTATTGATAGGTTATATGACAATGATGGCTTGAATTTATAAACCACAGAGAGACAGACAGACAGACACACAGATATATATAATCCCTGCTTTAGCATTATAGTCTTTCTCTCTATTGCTCCTCTACACAGCTGTAATCTCAAAAGACCATTTATTAAATGTGAAATATTGTATGTTCCTGTAGCCTTCTTTCTTGATTGTGTTCTCAGGGCCTTGTTGGGCAATTGATTACGCTGTGCACAATCCCGCTGCTTTAGGTATTAATGGCAAAAACCCCCATTGTCTTCAGGATTTAGGGCCTTTATGATTTTTTTGAAGTTCATTATATTTTGCAAGCAACTGAGTTTAAAATCCCTGATTGGAAAGACTTACCCCTCACATCTTCCTGTGAAATGTTTTACCTTTAGAATGAAAAAGCATTTGGAAACTGTAGAACGGTTTTGATCTGCGGGATTAAAAGAAATCAGTACTGAAAATGGATTCACATCATTTTCTTTTTGGGTACACGATTCTTGGGGGGAGGGGAGGAGGAGGAGAGAAAAAATAACAGCTGATTTAATATAAGTGGGCTGAATTCCCTCTCCTGGTGGGTCTTTCAAACCTCCAGTTTCTGTTCTTGCCATTGCTCTGTGAATATCCCCCTCCCCTTTTTGTTAAAAGGCATTTACTATGAAAGCCTACAAAAGCAGCTTTCAATCTGATTAAGCTTCTCCTGCAAAAAAAATACAAAAATAAGGGTACATTTGGGTCAGTATCACCCTGCTATTCATCTGCCTTAATTTGCCTAGGCTGCTTACTGAGGATGCTGCACAGGAGCACGGAAGCCTCCTGCAGTCATTAGGGGCTCCCCAAAATATCATTTATTAAATTCCAAGGTGCCACAATTACCATAGCCCAAAAACAAATTGTCAGAATGCTCTGAGCAGCTTGACTGTGGGCTCACTGCTGGCAGGTACCAGTTTTCCAGCCTGACCTGGGGTGAGCTGCTGCTTGATAGGTGCACAGAATGGTTGTCTCCCGAAATCCCCATCACTGATGATCTCTCTCTGCTCTCCCTTATGCAGAAGTGTCTCATACTCCCAGTTCTGCATCCTCTGCATCCAGTGTACCCACTTCCAGAGGCTGCTCACTGACTGAGCCTCAGTCAAGGCAAACCATGCCCCACCTTAATCTACCTACCTGTAGAATGGGTACAATTGTTTCTGATGAGTTTTTGAGGGAGGTTCAGGTTTCAGTACTTGAAAAACTTCTCTGGTGTTGACTTTCCCAACATCAGCATTTGTATCTCTCACTTGCCCATTTATAGAAATACATACAATATTTCTCTCCAGGAGATTAATATCTGTGTGAAATATCTGTGCAGCAATTTACAAAGGTACTGTGATAACACATGCAAACATTTTAACTGCGTAGGACTGAAAAATAAGTTTGAACTGGAACTGTGATTTGTTTCTGCCCTTGAAAGAATGTTGTAACCTTTCTTAATATTTTTTTGTCTTTTGTACACAGCAATGTTGAAATGTAATCTTTATTACTAAATGAATGAGTGAGTGGTGTTGCTTAGGGCACAGACTAAAAAACCATTTTCCCACGAAGCCCAAATATTGTTGCTGTTGCAGTTGTCCTGTTGTTTTATTAGCTCTGAACAATGTTGGACTACTCTCAAAATCTAATAATCTCTGTAAAGTGTCTTCCCTCGATAGCATCTTTGATAATGGAGACTGGATTCTAAAAACACAATAAAAGCATAAAAGAGAATATTATCATAACTGCTTTCAAATACTAGAAAAAAAAAACAAGCAAGTAAAAAAGAGACAGAATACATAGAAAGAAAAAGAAGAAAATATAATAAATGTAAGGTTTTTTGAAATTTTGTGTGTGTATTTATGATTTAATCTGCTAACAGCCATGCTAAGTACAGCATAGGATTTGGTGGAAATTTCAATGCCAGCTGCATACTCTTTATTTCTGAGGAGAAAGAGAGAGAATTAATCAAAAAATATGATCTTTTTTTTTTTACATATTAGTTGAATTATAAAAAAAATTCTGTTATTATTTTCCCCCTCATGGCCATCCATTGCCATCAAACATATATATAAGGAAAAAACATATTAAAGGAAAACGGTTATTTTAAATATTATAATTACTCTATATATTCCTCTTGTTAGCAAGGCACCTTATGATCTCAGAAGACCAGAAGTGTCCCTGGAGACAAAAGCATCTTTTGCTTTGCAGTGTGTGCGTCGTGGTGTGTGTGCATGCACACGTGCGTGTCTGCCTGCACCCGCACAGAGATGCATGTGCACAAGGCAAAAGATGCTTTTGCAAAGTCCTTCATGGGCTTAGAGCTGGAGAGCAAACACCCATGCTTGTCTTTTGATTTTTGAAAGCAGGAAATATGGATGTTGGCCACAGAATACCAGAATATTACAGCTCTTTTGCTGTGCAAGATGTATTTTTTTAATTATGATCTTTTATGCCAGTGATTTTTACATAAAGCAACATTCAGATGTTTTATGTTTCACATTTTTTAAACAATCATTGTGTCTCTCAAAATATTTTCCCTGAAACCTTATGTACAAGTAATAAAATTCTTGTATTGAGCAACTTCATCTGATAATAGCAATATAAGGTTGTCTGATTATGCCAAAATGCTATTGAGGAAAGAAGGTTTTATTAACTAACTTCAAATGAAATCCATAACATGTATGAGATTTCCCCCTTCCAAATTGACCAAAAGTTTCATTAGAGAAGAGAAACCGTTTTTGTTTTTTTTAAACATACATGGTAGAGTATAAAGTACATTTGAATTGAAGCTAGGGAACAAATGATAACCATTAAATTTCTCTGCCAGAAATTCTACTCTCCACTCTGCCCCCTGCCACCTCCCTCCCATGTTAGCATCTTGATGCAGCATCTATATGCTAACACTTCAGGCAATTCACTTTCCTGTTTTAAGCAGTGTGAGAGGTAACCTCAGTTCAGAGAGCATCCTAAGAGACAGGTTTAGCTGCTGAATACCATACTTATGTCTTTTCTTCTGTCTTTGTGCAGGTCAGTAGTAGCTAGGTTGTGCCATCCACATTAGATTCTGAAACGCTTCTCCTGGTGATTTTGATGTGCGTTTCACCTCGGGAAAATATTTGTTCCAGAAAGAATTTTGTCTGGCATGTTTCTGTGGAGCAGCAAAGAAATGAGTGTTCGTTATGTTCCTGTAGAAGCAAGTTTTTTCATCCCTGTGTTTGCAAAGGCAGTTACCATCCAGCTCTGGCAGTAACTTTTCCCCTCTTTGGGTGTCTGCAGGATGACGGGTCAGCAGGAGCTGTGAGTAGAGCTGTGTGCAGCTCTCTGCCTGCCAAACAGCTGCTTTTTGCGGGAGCATTTTGCCTCAGACTTGGACTTTTTCTGTCTTTGTAAGAGAAACATCAGCAGAATGAAGGAAAACGGGAATGTCCTTTGGCCCTTTTTCTTTTGGCTCTCTCACAGTCCCATTTCTATCTCTTGAAAGGGAATCTCATTTAGAACCTTCTTAGGACTTCCCTGTGCCTGGCCTGAGGAGGAGTAATGGGTATTTCTGAAAAATTTTCTCAGAACCACCACTCTGAGCTATTTGCCATTGTGCACAGCAGATTTTCCAAGCAATGCTGCTTGTAGTTCTCAGGTCATTTTTTCCCAAATATTTTCAGCAATTCAGTACATTTCTATTTCAAAAGACCTTATTGGAAAACATGAAAATAAGTGATTGTCATTTTGCTTAAAAATGAGCCCCAAAAGCCTTATTGCCGCTGCAGCAGTTTTAGCACAAGTATTTTGGTCAAAACATTCGAACACCTAACATTCTGCATTTTAGCCAACAACATCCTTTTCCCATATAACAAAATATAAAGGTTTAGCATTAAAAAAACCAAAACACAACATTCCCATTAATTAGGGGAACACATATTTAAAAGCAATCAAACAAATACAAACACCAAAACTTTGGTTTCAGTCTGTGGTGACTAAAAATAAGGCCACTGTGGGGAGAGTGTTTTGAATGTGATAGTGAAAATAATTGTGTCTGGCCAGAACAGAAAACTTTGAAAACGGCTTTATTTTAAGCATTGCAGTTATTTAAATCACAAACAGCTATCTTACAATTGGCAAAAAATGAGAATAGAGGAAGAATTTTGCAAACCTGACATTTTAAATTCTGGGCTATCCACTTCATATGATTTCTGACTGTACTTAAATACTGATTTCTCAATAAATTCAACAAAATATTGGATTTTGTAAACAACAGGTAATTAAATATGAATTCAGAGTGCCTGCTGCACAAGTAATTTATTTTAGAGAACTGGACTATTTTGATAAGAAATAAGCTGTTTTCAGCAGGGAAATTGCTAGTTATTACTCAAAAAATATATTTACTTTAAGAAAACTTGTTTTCTGTTACATAAGAAGATTTCTTCAATTTTGAGTCTCTCTACCCTGCTTTGAAAATATTTTGCTCACTTCTGTTAGATTTAGAACAGGCACACAGATTTGAATTGTTATATATTTCCCTTGTAGTAATTTCTAGGGCCTTATTCTGTAGCTTCTGAGTATACTTTCAGCAATAAAATAAAGGCTTCTGGAATGGGCATTGTTTAAAAAAGAAAAACAAATGAAAATATGGTAAAAGAATTTATAAACTATTTGATCTGCTGAAATTTGTTTGGACACCATTGAATCCCCACTATAAATGGAAACAGTAGCGGCCACACTTGTTTTTACCAGACAAATGGTTTCTTGACACTCAGGATCTAAGCTTGCCTTTGCTGAAGAATTGCCCTATTTGGGGAAAGGACTGTAGTCATTAAAGGGTTAAAGTCAGTTTTGAATTTGAGTTAATCCATATGCTAATCTATTTTAAATATCCCTGCATAACTACCATCATATTTTTAGCAGAGCAGTTTGTTGTTCCAGTTGCCAGCTATTTTTGATGACACAACAAAATAGGGCAGAATTTAGTTCTAAGGTTTATTTTGGCCTCTAACTTTAAAAAGAGAAAAATACCCCCTTGCTGAAGGATATTTTTGATTTGAACGGTCTATACCTGACCTCTGCAATCATCCAATTATTGTAAGCAGTGTGATGGGCCCAAGGTATTAGCGCTGAGAACGTTCCTGTTGTCCCTCGGGTTAGGGATTGTTTTGCAATGATCACCTGTCCTGATTTGAAGATTGCATGACAAGACACTATTAAAGTAAGGGCAAGGAATTCAATTTCTTGATGTCATTTTGCCTGGCCTGGTTTTGAAAATAGGTCACTGTATGCTATCTGGATTTGTATATTATAACAGCAACTGCTAGCATTTTTGTGAAGGGTCTAGCCGTATTTTCATTATAAACCCCTATTTTCAGGGGTTTATAGACTGTAACTTGATTATAGAAGGAAGTTTCTATCTAAATGTTGCCATGCAAGGTCTCTTCTAAGGAACATGGTTTTTACCCTGCAAATCTCTAAAGATACATGTTCAGTCATTTCTGCCAGAGTGAAAAGTGAAAATGTATTTTCAACTACAATTTGGTATTGATAGTAGATTCCTTTAAAATAAAAGATACCATGTCATATTTATCTTTGAATTAAAATAATACTTAAAAGAGCTGTGTTTCTGATGCAAGTCTTTATAAGAATATGAGTAAGTATAGGTTATAAACATTGGTGACTGGGCATGTATATTTTAATTATGCAAATCCACAGTAATAAATGCCCTTATATAATGGAAGGATTTAACAGGGTCAAAAGCTGGTTGTTTGAAAAGGTTGGTAAATAAATCATATGGATCTGAATGTCGAGTTTATGTTTATCTACTCATTTACATCACTTTTCCCCATAATGTGGAATTGTTTCTGAGGGAGCCAGCATCACTCTGTGGCCTAATATTTTAAATCATGAATAGATTCTTGCTTACACAACTGAATCAGCACAGCTGTGCAAATGTGTGTATTTAACACTGATTAAATGCTTCCACTTATACATTAAAAAAGCCAAACCAAAGTGCCTTACTACCACAAACTGTAGGTTTTTGCAGAATAGCTGTGGAGGTGCATTTTATCACCTGCCATACCCTTCTAATGTGTTTTACTTCTGTTTTTTAATAAGATCAGGAGCAGCCAGGCAGCCACAGAGAAAAATGGAACTTCTTCTAAAACAAAGATAATAAAATATGCTTGAGGAACATGAAAGGATAGTCTGAAGACTGCCGATGTAAGGAAATTCAGGGTTAATGCTGCGTTACTTCATTTTGAAGTCAACCCCATTGCATCTGTTTATCGCAGGGGTCTTCAAATTGAGCAATTGCACAAGGATGTAGTGGAGGATGCTGCAGACTTTCAGATGGTTAAATGTAAAACTTCCAAATATTTTTTGGAGAGGAAGAGGTGTAAGGGAGAGGAAGAGCAGGAGGTTGGTCCTGGCCAGCATCACTGGTGGTGGCTGTGTTGAGGGATTCAAGGCAGCACAAAAGAGACAGGCACTCCAGAACCCAGGTTTGCGCTTCATTTTGCCTGGATATCAAGATTCCTAGAGGAATTATTTTTACCTAGTCCTCGAAATACCCACTGGTAAACCAAAATTCCCCATCCTTTGCAGAGCCAACAGTTTGTTACTTAAATAGGTTTAGACTTCATTTTAATGGAAGTGAAACATAGTCGACGGAGGCAAATTAAAACCATATAATTTTGTAATCTTAGTTTAGCTATAATTGCGGCAATAAAACAGTGGAAAGAATAATTGGGGAACATATGTTTGTGAGTGACATTATCTAGGTGACTTCCCTTTTACGGCGCTGCGCTGCTGTCCTATTTGTCTCCCCCTCCCTATGCATTGGAATGACAAACCTGCGAGCCTGGAGTTAATGCTGATTGCGGCAGCTGCTTACACACCGAGTCGCCATGGCAACCGGGGACGTTGCCACGCAACCGTATTCTTTTAGGGACAGGGAAAATGCCCAAAGGCTTACTAAAAATACATGGAAGAGGTTGGGGGGGGGGGAAATCTTAAATTTTCTTAGTACTGTTAATGGGTATATGGGACC
>VRYO01001463.1:34826782-34893373 GCA_009812075.1 Sialia sialis
TAATATTATTGCACTGCAAATTCCTCCTCCTAATATTTGGAGCTTGACACCGAATAACCAAAAGTTGTGAATGGTGTGCATGTCTGCGTTCAGGATTGTGCCGGAATGGATACTTAATTCATCATTCATCACGTCTCTAGCTGTTAAAATGTGATCGGGTAGCAGGGAGGGATGGAGCGAGGAGAAAGGGTCGGTGCGCAGGCCTGGCATATTGCTGATGTGGCATCTTTGCTGAGCTCAGTGTCACCCCTACCTGCAGAATTCCCCGTGTGCCAGACTCCCCTGGCCGCCCCCCTGAACGAAACACACCACGAACTGGAGTCAGAGTTACACCAGGGCTCCTGTTGGCTGTAATAGGCGAGACAAAGTGTTTGAAGGAAGCAATTAGAAATGCAAACAAAAGGGCTGTTAATAAGCACACTTCCTATTTTTCCTTGATTCCCATTTTGCAGCTCTGTTTCTTAATTAACCCTCTTAGATAGCTGATGAAAGAAAAACATCGTCTGTCTGGTCTGTAAATAACCTCTTGCTTGATAATATTTTTTTTTTAGGAACAGGACTGTTAAAAACTAAAATACACAAAATGAACTATTGAAACTGTCTGGATAAAAATGTGCATTCTGCAAGTTTTATGAAATTTTTGAGATTATGTAATTTCTTTTGGGAAAAGTAAAGGAAAATCTACTTGTAAACGAAATAACAACCAGTCCATTTTTCCAGAAGAAAACCATGTCCTTCTCAGACTCAATTTATAGGTAGCCATTATGGCTTTTCTTACCATGCCTTTGCTGTTCCTGGGCTGCATTCCCGGTAGGAAACAGGCAGGGAAGGGGGTCTCACAGAGCCCCTGAACTTCTCTCAGCTCTTCAGCACTCCTGAGCAGGCTCAGCACCTTGCAGGATTGAACCTCAACTCTCCCCATCCTTGTTGATTTGAACACGGAGCTGAAACTGCTTGGCAACAAAAAAGATGAAAGTACTTGTTTTCCAGAAAAGTTAATGGCACTAGAAATAGAAACCTGACAGTTTCTCTGAAGGTGGAGAAGAAGGGACAAGCAGTTTTTCTCTCCCTAGTGCAGTGCAAATTGCAATGTGGTGAGTATTGCAAAGTGAAGTGCTATGGCCTGGGTAGTACGAGGCATTAGAGCAGAGAACTATAATAACTCATGCTGGCCTCAATATATGCAAATGTCCCTTAGCAGTGGAAGTGAAAATGAATTGTAAAATGTATATGCAATTATTGATGTATGGGACTTCAAAATGTGTTTTTTTCTCGACAGAAACTGATCTATAAATGATCCTGAATGTAAAATTCAGAGTTTACTCTAGGGATGGAGATCGGTGGGGCTTGTATTCTTAAATATTTTTTGAGTATCTGGGTGCACATGATCCAAAATCAAGCTGCAGCTGTTTACTGAAATATTTTTGATAGGGTTAATGGCCATAAACTGAAACACAAGAAATTTCACCTCAATAGAAGAAGGAACTTCCTTAAGTTGAGAGTGGCAGAACACAGGAACAGGCTGCCTAGGCAGACCGTGATCTCCCTCTCTGGACACATTCAAATACCACCTGGATATGTTCCTGTGTAACCTGCTCTAGATGACCCTGCCTTGGCATGGGGAGGGAATAAACAATCTCCAGAGCTGCCTTCCAACCCTAACAATTCTGTGATTCTGTAATGTTTGGTCTTTTTGAATGGTCAATACTGAAGTTTCAAGCGGAAGAATGAGATAAATCCAATCTACCTTCTCTGTAAAGTGGGCAAAGTAGTATTTTAGTATTTTCAGTGGAATGCAAACAAAACAGGCTAGAAGATTTTGCTGCATATAAATAATTTCAGAGAAAACTAGTGGTTGAAAGGTGGATTTGAATTTTGCCCAGATACTTGTTAAAAATTTATCTGACTTCCAGAAGAACTACTAGAGAAGTACTGCTGCAAAAGAAAACCACAACCTCAAAACCAAAAACAGAGTTGAAATTATTTATTGAAATTGTATTTAAAGAGCTGCATTTTGTTTTTAAATTTTATTTAGATTTGCATATAAATGGATGTTGAAGCCTTGCTGATTTTTTCAGCAACATTTTTATTTTTCATTAAGGTTCACATTTTGCCCTTATCATTATATTCCATTAGACATTTTAAATATCACATTTCTATAAGTGTGCTCCTTCCACTTTGAAATTAAGCACACATAATTGGGAATTTTGGGATTTTTTTATCAAGTTAGCATCTTTCCTACTTAAAATATCATCTGCTTGGTAAAGGCAGAAAGAGAAGGTTGAAAAGAAAGGCCTTCCTGCATTCCTAAAGCCAGCATAGTCTTGCCTTATTAGTCAGTGGAGCTGGTATGTGATGAATACTGAAAAGCTGGACAACTGGTTTGATTATCTTTGCCTGGTCTCAAGCCAACCTCCTTTTGGGGACAATGGTCTTGACTCTGCATTCTGTGACCTTTTCAAAATCTCATATTGAAAATATGAGTGGATTAGCCAAATTTGTGAATCACAGTCCTGCTCACTAAGTCAATAAGAGCTTGCTTGCTAATTTAAATGGGTGCAGGAGCAAAACTGATGTCGGACTGTGCTCCAACAAAACTCCATTTGACTTTCTATCAGGATAAAATTAATTTCCAACATTTTTATTGTCCTTTCATGTCTTTACTGACAGACAAGCAAGGAACTTAACAGAATTTTCTGAATCCTTTCTCAAGAAAGCTTAAATGAGACTATCACTTTTATTTCTGAGCACACAAAGATCACCTAGGTAGGACCTCCTAGCAGTTCACTGCTGTTCAAAGGAGAAAATGACTTACAGTGTGGGTGAACACTGGTTGAGTGTTTTCCGGTATGATAAAATCTGATATTTGTCTGGGGAAGAGAGGAGGAGTGCCCCAGGGAACAATTCCCCAGACTACCCTGAACTCATGCTAGAACCTTGAAAACACTGCTGGGCTCCATGTTTTCCCTCTCCCTCCATGGCAAGGAGAGCAGATAAATAGCCCTGTAAAAGAAAAGGTTCTAGAATCTGCGTCCTAAAACACAGTATGACACCATCTGGAAGGACAAGGAGATTCATCCTGTAGTGTCCTCCTTGACTTTATCCTTTAAGGCTTTTTTTTCATTTTTTTTTTAGTCTGGTTTTCTCTTACCCCTCCAGTAACCTGACTTTGAGGATTTCTTCAACATCACAGTCTGGCTGAATAGAAAAAGGGTGTACTTGTATGCACACAGACACGCACAGGGACATCAGCAAACAGATGCTTTACAAGGCTGTTCAGTACTGGAACTGTAGACAGAACAGCTACATTGTTATTAAATATCTGTTTAATATCTTACAACTAAAAACAATAGCCTGACCACGGCTGATTTCTAAAATATTTTTGAATGAGATAAAGCCTTTCATAAAAAATCCTTCTTTATCATTTTATGTGTTTGCGTCAAAATGTCTCAGGGCACAAAGCCCAGCAGAAAGCCAACTTAGAAAAAAAAAATCTTTGTAAGTGCTTTCATGACAGCAAACCATTAAATCTCCTGAGTAATGTAGGGAAGAGCTGGATCATGCATAGCTTGCTCTTTACCCAGGATGCACCATTGCTTGCAGGATTCTGAATAAAGAGACACACCTGCTAGCTAGCTGATAACACTCTGGGGTCACTTCATTGAAGGAACTGTCAGCCAGGAGGTATTTAAATAAAGGCACAGATGAATTCATGACCTGCACTACTGAGACTGAAAAAAAGGTGTTAAAGCAGAAACAGAATGCAGATAAATGCACATTCCTTTGTACTGAAACAAAACTTCCCGGTGTAAATCAGCTGAATGGGAAAGAATGGTGAAAGAATGCATTTCTCCATACAGTAGTGGGGAAGTGAGATGGTACAGCTGCACATCTGGCTACCAGCCAAAGCAGTCGTGTGCCATGCTTGTTTGCCTACTAGTGCTGCTTAGATTGGCAAATGCCCATGCAGTTTGAAGAGGGCAGGCGCATGACTGGATGGCTGCCAGTAAGTGTGCGGGACTGATGCCACTGCTGGACGCCATAGCCTGGTAGGAATGAGGAATACAAAGGCATTCAATAATCTGAATGTCCCTTTGCTTCAAGAGAGTGGTGCCAGGCAGCATTTAATGAGAGATTGCTTTGTTACAAAGTCCTCGACATCAAGTGGGCTGGTGAGCTCATTAACCTGACTGCAGCAAATAAAAAAGGCGCACTCAGAAGACTCCCATGATAGCATACTCAATAGTGTAAGAGTCCTTTTGCTTCCTTTATGGTGATCCATTAGCAAGCAGCAGTGTAAACACCATAAAGCAAGCCAGTTTTCTGATTGTTCAACTAAAGTCTGTTTTCCCTTGGGGATTATGCCACCAGTTGATGCAGAGACATCCCCCCCACCCCTCCCTGTTATCTGTTACATGATGATCTTCCGTGCAATGAAGGACTTCCCCATATTCCTTAGGAGTGCAGCGGCAGCTAAGGAAGCTACTGACAATTCACAACTCTAAAACAATAAACGCGGCGATGTAGGGCACATCAGAAAACAAATAAAGAACAAAGTGATGCCAAGGGGAATGGAAAATATGATTATGCTTATGTTTATACAATTTCAGCTAGAACTTATGAAAATGGTACATATCTTTCTGTGTTGTCTTTGTTCCTGTTTACACAGGCCTCTGTATCTGTAGGAGAGGCAGCCCATCTTACTTACCTAACTTGGTTCTCTGCATTTTCCACAAATGCTCTTTGCCCTCAGGAAAATGCATTATAAAGTAGTACTTCCAGACAGAATAAGTGCCTACCATGTATCCATTTGAAACACAGCCCTTTTCTGATTTACTCATCAAAGGAAAAAGAGGGAAGAAGCAAATCCCCAAAGATTTTCCCCTTTCAAAACAAAAGAGAAGATTCCTGGTTGTAGTTATTCCATTAAATCCACTGGAGTGACACTACTGAAAACATTTTTCTCAACACCTAAAAAGATCACATTAAAATACCTGTGTTTAATCCCCAGGAACTGCAAAGGGCTGTTGCTTCCCCATAAGCACCCAGCAAACAGAACTAGAACGATACCTAAAAAAGCCAATGGTTTTACATTTTTTTTGGCAGCTCAGTTGTCAGAATGGATCTTGTGCACACTGGTATTAGTGATTTTTGATTATTCAGTTGCCTAGTCAAGATTCTATTACTCAAGTATCTGTCTAGAACAAAAAAAAAATAAATTAAAATCCTATTAGGCACTAATTAATATGCTTTTCAGAAGAATTACATACTAATTACAGAATTTCAATGTATTCTCTTCTTAGTAATAAGATTGTTTTTAATTCTTCAGAATTCTTTAATGATTTTCAAGGTGCTGCCACCAATCAGATTCCATTATAGGAATTTAAAGTTACCAAGCCGTAATTACATCACCACTGTTAGTATGTGAAACTGGGTAAAAAGGACTGAAAGAAATAATGAGGCTACCTCTTCCTATCTTTATCTACCATATGACAAAACAGCCTGATTTTTTTTTTCTGCATTGCTTAGACAGTACTTCACATCTGTAATTAAAACTTGTCTTGGCCTCTATTTTCCTATGTTGCTTCTTACCCTTTCTGTCAGAAAGATGCTGGTTAAGTGGTGAAAAAAATCTACTGAGGATTGCTGCTGCAAATGAGATGCAGGCTCTTCTAACCCCCTCAGAAATTGTGAAAGGAAAGTCCAGGAAACGATCTTATGGGCTTTTTGGAGGTTTTGTGCTCTCAACATTCAGAAGCAGATGGAGAGGGCATGTTGGACTGAGTGCAGTGAAGGCCACTAGGGCGGTCAGTGGGCTGGAGCACATCATGTTTGAGGACATGCTGAGAGGGCTGGGTTTGGTCAGCCTTAAGATGGAAAGACTTGGGAGGGATATTACCACTGTCTAGAACTGCACATGGGAGAATGTAGGCAAGATGTAACCAGATTCTCTCAGAATGTGCACAATGACAGCGCAGGAAGCAGCAGACACTGGAACATGTGAAGTCCTGTTAGATATGAGGGTGGATTTTGTGTCTTTTTCACCACTACGGTGGAAATAAGTACAGTAATTTCACTCCTATAAGGCACACCGGAGTATAAGGTGCACTCCTGGATCGTTGGTAATTTTCCGTACTTTGTCCACATATAAGGCACACTGGCCTATAAGGCACATTTTTTTTTTTTCTCTCCCTGCGCTGCTCTCCCTACCACTGAAGGCTCTCCCTGCACAGCTCTCCCCACACTGCTGCTGTGCCTGCCGGCTCTCGTGGCGGCTTTCGCGGCTCACACTTCCGGGTTGGCAAATTTCCGAACTTAGACCATATATAAGGCGCATCAGCTTATAAGGCGCACTTCCGGGTGTCGATCAAAATTTTAGTCAAAAGGGTGTGCCTTATACACGTAAAATTGCTGTAGTTATAAGCTGGATGTCCAGGAAAGTGGAATTGCTGTCCTTGGAAACATTAAAACTCAGCTAGAAAAGACCATGAGCAAGCCAGTCTGATTGAACCTGCTTCAGTAAAATCCAATTGGGTGTCCCTCAGACCTCCTTTCCAGTCTAAATCATTCATTGGTTCTGGGACTGGTCTGGGGACAAGATTGGTCAGTCATAAGCTGAGATCCCAGCAAAGGGTCTCAGGATTGTTGTGCAGGATGGTCAGGAACAAAATGAGGTGGCACCACAGGGCTGCTCTGTGGGATGTAAGTCCCCAGAACCGCAGCTCGGAGGGGATGCCATGTTCATGAAATTTCACAGTGTGGCTCTGTCTCTGGTAGGAAGTCCTTCACACTCATGAAAAAGGTCACTCAATGCAGGCAGCAATAGCACCTTGTCACTAAAATACCAAACCCTTGCATATGAATTTTTTATTTGTATCATGCAAAGCCTGATCCAAAGGCAGTCCTTGAACTGCATGTTGGAAGGACATTGCCTGTGATTTGACCTGACAGTGTGCTAAGATGTAAATCACTGCAAGCACTCATAATCAGGCCTTAAGCACAACACTGGAAAAGAACAAAAGGACTGGAAATGTAAGACTCAGGGCCACCACGGTAACTTTGAACTGAACAATGCAGCAGAATGTAGCTCTTTTTCCTTTGAATGCAGCAACTGAGACTGATGTTGAGAACAGTAAGGAAAAGTACGAGGTGGTTGGACCAACCGCTGAGAGACTGGAAGAAGATAACATGGAAGAAGCCAAGCTATCTCATAAGCACAGGGTTGATCTGGAACTGCTGCATGGCACCTGACCTGCAACAAAGCTTAAAAGTCAGGGGAAGAAAGCAAGATGGGCTTTAAGAAAAGTGAAACAGAATCATTATATTAAGTACTACCAGTGCAAACTTTAGCTCAGTAATAGAAAACAAACAGAGTAACAGGCATTTCTGGCAAGCAGGGTAAGGGAGACCATTAAGCACAGCTAGATCAGATGCAAAATTATGTATTTTCTCTCTATTCTTAGTGTTACATGAATCTGTCCTTTAAATTTGAACGAGATCATGTTGCAAAGCACCTGTGCTGTCCCTGTGAAAAGTAACACAGATGCTTGACTATGCCACAATAAAAGCTGCAATCCTGATGACAAAATTCTGATTCACACACACCTTTGTGAAAGTGCTTCAGACAGTCCCAATAGTAGAGGGCAAAGTTGTCATTGCTGCAATGGAGGTTGCTTTTAGCTCCTTCGGCTGACTTTCTTTCTATCTTTAAGGCACATTCAATGATTTTGACCTTGCTGAGATAGGAGTGAAGGTGACTGCCTGTTTGGTTTAGAGCTGGACAAAGCATTTTGAGGGAAGAGAGAAAAGGATAAAGTGAAGGTTCAAGAGTCATTGCAGCAATGCAGAACTTGTTTCTCAAATGTTTGATGGAGCACTAGTAAATGAGATAAAGAATTCTTTAACTCTTCTTACAAAACTTTGATTCCTTTGTGTCTGCTTTGTTTGCATTGTCAACATCACACAGAAAGCAGTAAGAGCACTGCTGTCTAGGAGTATCCCACAGAGTATCACCTATGCTGGGCCAGTGGAAACTGCCTTTTAATCCTTCCATTCTCAAAACTCCTCAATTTTTAAAGTAAGCTATATGATATGATAGAGATTTGTGACTAAATGTTCTTAAGGATATGAGCTCAACTCACAGTTCTGCTGTTGTGAAGAATGGCCAGACTTTTCAACCAGTGTCTACAAAGCAACAAATAGTTCTTTTCATCAGAAATGGAACTCTCCTCTCTGTAAACTCTGCTGTGATTCCAGACCCATCCTGGGCAGAGGCAGTACAAGTTCTTGGGAGATTTTCAGTTATCTTAGACTTCTAGCTCATATACTGTCAGCATTGAGCAGTGCAGAGGACCCATCTGAAGCCAGTGGACAAGGTTCAGAAGGGATCACAGTGTAACATCTCCCTGTGCTGCCAGGACACTGTAATGCATTTGTCTCCTGCAGCTTCATCCTCGAGACTTCAGGCATTCTTGTGAATTCTGTTTGTGTACTAGCTCTGCTCTGGGAATTTAATAGCACTTGCTGGCTGTTTGGTGATAAAACAATGTAGTAACACAGCACTCCCTCACTCTACAGTGCTGCCTATTCTGAGTTTCCTACTTAGGACAGAAATACATGCTGAATGGTGTGAAGAGTTGAGGAAGGCCATTCATGAAGGCAGCCTGAGCTCAGCCCCTTCAGTGAGCACAGGTAGCCCTATCCATGCTAACAGGTCAGTTTAAGATAGGGTTTTCAGAAATCCAGGAGAGTGATTACCACCAAAATGTGCATTTTACATGTGAACAGAGCAACATCATTCTGACAAATATTTCCTCTGGCCCAGATGTACTGAGTCACTGAAAGGGCATAGAATCAGCCAGCTGTTTCAGAACAAAACCCTTGTTCTTGTCACAAATGGCGGGTTTTCTTCCTTTTCCCCCCATTTCCCTTCTTCTTGTTGTTTCGTTTTTGTTTTTTTGTTTTTTTGTTTTTTCTTGTTTCATCATGTTTTGTTCTTTTCACAAGTGCAAAAAAGCGGCAGTCTTGATTTTTTGATAGCCATAAAGTGCTGGAGAAGCCAGCATGGTAACATATTAAGGCAGAGCATGATTTCTCTGGCTCTTAAGACCCTCCTGATGCTTTAGCTGCTTATTCCCTTTGACCCCAAATGTACAAACCTGCTTCATGCCCCCCAAACCTCCAGACACACCATGACAACCCTTGCACTCCCAATATTGGAACCTTGCCATGCCAAAAGTTTAACTTTTTAGATTTCACATGTGTTATATCCTAGAGACTCCTTCAACAATTTGGCCAAGACACATGCCCGAGGGAGGGAGGGAGGAAGGAAGGAAGGAAGGAAGGAAGGATGGATTATGCCACACCTGCAGGATATTTTCAGTTGCTCAAGAGCTTCAGTGGCAGGGACTCTTGAAGTACAAGGAAGGGGTAGGACAGAGTAAGAGTCAGAATAGTGGCGATAGTAATTTTTTTTTTTTTTGAGCAGTCATATTTGTATAAAACTATGATTGTTCAAAAGATGAGCTGAAAAGTTATTTAATACATACAAGACTTGTCTTGATAGTTAATTTTCAGACACACATTTCACAAATTTTAGCTGAGTTTTTTCTTTATAATTTGTAAGTTTGCTTAAGATAATTAAATTTTTGTATAGACTAGAACAAGGTTCTGATAGATGAGGATTTTTTTCCTCTTACATTTTGAATCTAGTAAGGTGAGCATTGTACAAAATTCTTTCTGCAGCAGTGGCTTTTGGAAGAGACTGAACACAGATTAACAGCACTTGTTCAATTCTAAATAGACATTAAAAATAACATTTTAAAACATAGACCAAATAGGTGATGTTTATCTTTTTTTTTTTAGCTGTTACGCCATATCATTAAAAAGGGCACATAGGATATAGGTGTCAGAGTTTCCAATAACAGGAGATGTCTATTTGTGGCCTTTCTAATTACATTTTTAGAAGGAAAAGATTAAAATTATGATTAAAACTAGGATACTGTCCTTCCAAGTCTACATGGTAGTTAGCAGTCATGTCACAAGAGTCACTAATTTCTGGCAGCCTGAAGCACCTAGCGCATATGAGCATAGCGTCAAAACCTCTATTTTTCTGTCTTTTGTGCCTGTAGAATAAAAAGAAGAGCAAATCTTCATTAACGTGACCTTCATTAACGTTATTTTCTTTCTCTAGCTTCAACTGGCAAAGAGAAGTGGACCTGGTGTGACTGCACCTTCTCTCACAGCCTCTGAGGGAAGAGGGAGTACAGGCTATGTTTGCATTGGAAGGTACAGTGGGATGTTGAGGCCCAGATACCTGGAAAACCAGGATGGTTTCTCAAATCTGAAGAAGCAAAGGTTAACCTAATTGCCTAATACTAATTTGGGACTTTTTTTTTTTTTTTTTTTTTTTTTGTGACCATGTCAAGAGTCCCACAACATTCTGCAGCATTTTAAATTTTGCCTGATAGCACTGATTAACACCTGAAGATGCGGGTTCATCTCATGTATTTTTGCTGTACGTCTTGTTTGTAGCTGTTTCTCCATGCCATGAAAAAAACATTGTTGAAAACTGCTGGAAACATAAACTTTCATCCCCAGAGAGGTCATTCTTGGCCTGTTTGAATTCCTGTCATCTGCAGAGATGAGACCAGCTGTCAATATGCTCTTTGAAGTAATAAAACTTCTTCAAAGCCTTGCAAGTCAGCTCAAGAAAGCCTAGAAAGTGACAATATTCAGATTATCATTTCTCAAAATCTGAAAATAATGGTCACAATGCACAGAGAAGTGAATTTCTGCCTAGAAAAAGTTTGCCCTGCTTTGTTCTCCTTTCCCAATAAATTCAGAAGACAGCAAGACAAGTATTGACAGAACAGTTAGGGTCAGCGCCAATAACAAAAGGGACAGGATTAAAAAATTAATAAAAAATCTGTGTCCACATCTTTCTAAATACCAGCAATGAGCTTATCGTGCCCCTCCTCCTAAATCACAAGGTTTTGTGATAAAATTAATTAGAATCTGAATTTTGTAACTTGAACAATCATTTCCTTGCTTGCAGTGGCATGTTGTTTAAACTGAGAACTGAATGAAACAAATGTTTGGTCCTCTCCTGTTAAAGCAGCATTTAATAAAGCATAGAATCGCCAGAAGCTGGCACAAAATATAAGGCAGTATTAAAAATAGACTGGAATGTAGGAGTGGTAGCTATGAAATTAGCGAAAGAAGAAAATAACTAACTAAAAACATGCAATGCTACTTTTTTGATCATTCTGCTGGGCAAAGTGAGGAGGTTGAAGGAGCTGGATGTAGATGTGAGCCAGAAGAAGCAGCCACATCCTGCAGTCAGGCTGCAGCCCCTTCTTCCCTTGCATCCCACCCGGGCCAGACACCAGCACAACTTAGGTGAAGTGGGAAAATAGATTTTCCTGTCCCCAAACTACTCCGCTCACCAATTGCCACCCGATTTTGAGGATCCTGGTTGCCTGGGAAACATAACTGGGTGTTGCTGTGGAAACCCGGCTCCGCTGACCACTGGGTTCCCCTGCTGCCAGGCGAGGAGATGGAACTCTCCACATTTGTGCTACCAAGTGGCAGGAGACAGCTTGGATAGCTGGTGCTATCAATAAAGTTGCAAAACGGTGTTAATAGATTTTACTTTCACTTATTTAAGCCTTCTCTGCCCTTGACTTGGAGGGGAAAAAAACCTGGGGATAATCCTTTTAGGTAATAGATTAGAGGAACAAGTTGGAGTAGGAGGAGGTGTTTGTTTATTTATTTGTGTCAGAAAAGTTTCTAAGACTTTTTGTGCACAAATTACTTGGAAACAATGGACTTGAAAGCCTCACAAAATGTACGATTTCACATTGCATTAATGTAAGCTTTTTGAAGTCATATAGCCCATCCTTTGCTGTTAGTGCTCCTGTGCAGTCAGTTGGCTTAAACTGCTCATCTCATAAAAAACATACGGTGTCAGTAAAAGCAATAGCTGTTGCAGCCTGCATTAGCTTGTTTCCAAGACTCAGGACAAGTAGAAATGATACTGACCATGTTTAACTCTGGTTCTGTATTTTGGGGCAAAAAGAATTAAGAAATATTTGAAACAGAATGCTGTAAATTCCTCAATGGCCTCTGCTGGCTTTGAGAGGAGCAGCTAATTTTTCTTTCTCTTTTAAGTAACAAATTGGGAAAAATCACTATTATGGCTCACATTGACATCAAGGAGATAACAATAATAAATACTTTGCATTTTTATGGCAGTTTTTATCACAATATTTCAAAGGATTTTTCAAACTTTAATGTTGTTCCCCTTTATTCTATGTTGGTAAGGTGGTCCCATGGTGGTGTGGGAGCTGAGGAGACAGAAAGCAATTTATAGGGTGGTGGGATACTAATGCAGAGCTTAGGAAGTATGCAAGCTACTGACAACAGCTCTATGGCTAAATCATGTTTAAGATAAAATAGTCTGTCTAATCTGTCACTGTCACAGTTTGCTGCAGTAGAAAGGGACAAAATATTCTTTGTAATCCATTGACTCTGCTGCAGATGCTAGAGCAAAGGAAGCCAAGTTTCGGCTGGTTTAGCAATAGCTCTTGATCTATTTACTGTAGCAAACCCCAGTCTTGGGGTTTTTTTAAATGTTTTTTTATTTGTTTGTTTGTTTGTTTTTATTTTTTAGTTTTTTATTTCTTTTGTCTTCCACAATACTTAAAAATACTCATAAAAATCTGTAATGATGGTATGCCTACCCATGTTCGCAGGTAAAATGCAGAATGATTTGAGTAATTGTCTTACTTCTTTTGCACTTTGAGGGCTCCAAAATATTCTGCACTTGAATTTATTCTGAGAGAAATTTTGACCAGTCAGGAAAAATATCTCTCTTCCCTGCTCTTAATTTTTTTTTTTTTTTTTTTTTTTTTTGGTATTGGAAAAACTATTGTTTTCTCACTGCAATAAATATTCACGAATTTGATATTCAGGTGAGGAAATGAAAAAAAGGATTTTTGTTTCCACTGGAAGGGTGACATATGAGTAGCCCTTTTTAGAAAATACCTCCATATCCAATGTCTAAAAAAATCAGTGCTCCAGAGGCATCTCTTAAGTGACCTTGGAGACAAGAGGAATACTATGTTATTCAAGGCTAGCAGGAAACCCTGCCTTATCTGTAACTAATATGAATCAGAGAAGCTCTGATGAAATCTCCCAAGCTACATCAGTTTACACAGGCTGGAAATCATGCTCAACTGTTCCCAGTCAAACAAAGGTTCACAATTCTCCATTTGCCTCAACAAAGGCAGATGCTTTACCTCCTTACCTGCTCCATTTGCTTTAATGAGGTGTTCACAGCAAAGCGTAAATGGTACCATTTAGACGTCAACATTAAGCATGGCGATGTTTTAAGAGTATCACTTAAGGAAATTAAATGCGTAATCTGAGCTAATGTGAATGGCGTATGACTGTTGTTAAATAAAGCTAAAATGGACAAAGTAAAATTCTCTCAAGTGCCTCTAAGGAAGGCATGTTTTTAGTTGTGTGAGTTACACACGAGGCATAATCTTGGTACACTGGAAATTTATCCATTCAGATTTTTAACGTGGGAACAGGTGATTAAGATGACTGTGTCTGTACCATGGCGCTGGCACTATCTGTTACAACATTAGTATTTGATATGCAAAATTCTGAACGTGGAGAAATGCTGCATGTTAGGAAATGCTGGGAAGGGACTGTGGCTGTTCTGTGCACACAGGGAGACAGGCAGGTGCTGTTTTGTCCCTGTCCTACACGCTACAAATACAAGTAGCAGAGACATGACTTCATAGATTTACCCCAGTGATGTAGGCAGTATCATTGGCTGTGCTGGAATTATACCAGATTTACTTCTGTCTGAAACAAGAATTGGGACTAGCTAATCTATCTTAGTGTGCTGATATGAAATAGAAAATGAAAATGTCATTCATTTGTGCTTCTTCTTGTACTGAGAAACCACTGGAGGCTTTGTAGGAATGGAAATGTTAGTACTAACAACATAGCATTTCATATACGTATAAATATATATATTAAGACATATATATTCATGTCTAAATTTTAACTATATTTGTTTTAGAACAGTTTTTGTTTTAGGAACATGTTATGCCAATGTTAAGTCATACCTTTGATTACTGGCTCTAACCATGTTTATGAGGTCCAGCCACTCATTATTTGTGTCTGTATATCAACCTGAGGACAAAGTAATAGCCTTTGCTGGGTTCAACAAAACCCTGTATCCATGGGGAAAGCATTATCACAGATAAAAAAAATCTGATTTAAAATAATTTTCAGACCTTTTTACTACCCTTAGGTTAAAAAAAAGGAAAAGGAAAAGCAATGAATAAATTAGTAGCCGCATCATCGTTCCAACAACCTAATTTCAATAGTATCGTAATAAAAGGACAAAGGGCATAGATTAAAGTATTGTAATGGAAATGCGAAATCTATATCTGCTTAGGTTTAAAACTGTATTTTTAAAGATAGTACTAGCAATAATTATAATCTGCGCCTAGTGTCATTAATAAGAAAATAGTTCTATTTCATTCTGATTTAAGAACCAATATTTACAAGTATGGGTGCATATAAGCATATATAAACAGTTAACAACTTTACTGAGAATATCTGCTTGGAGTTTTGTGTCAGCTGTAGAACTGTTTGTCTAATGCTCTTATCAAGACACCTGTTAAAATTTAATCTTTTTTTCTATTTCTCTTAGTAGGAGGCAAGTGATAGGCTCAGGATGAGGCTAGAAAATTCAAATAGAAATATAATTTTCTTAGTTTCTGCTAAAATGTTAAAATGCATCAGATTTATAATTCATAAATTATAAAAAGTATCCACAACACTTAATTCAGCTCAGACCTACTAAAGTCTGGCATCCAGACCTCACTATCCTGAATAAACAATTCCGTGAGAGAGCTCAAACTCAACTTTGGTGAGGGAACCTAAAGTGACTTCTGCATCAGTAAGTGCAGAAACTTAATCTCTCCCTCCGTAGGGAGCAGATAGAATAATCTCCTACAACTTGGATATGAACAGTTCCTGTCCTTCTTCCTAGTGACCCTCAAAGTCAGGGGCAAAAATGCATGGAGGAGACTGTTACAAATAACATATATATTAAACATTTTTCTGCAGTTACTGACATGCTTATTTAAAGGAAGATAAATAATATTGGCTTCCTGTGGTATGTTGCATTCTCTGCTCTTCTCTGTCCACTCCCTCTACTCCCCTTAAAAGAGTTTCACATGTGGTTGAGGATCCATACAGAAATAACCAACATTATCTCTACTTAATGTGATAGTATATAGGGTGGAAAAAACATTCATTTAGCTCCTGCCATTTCCTAATAAAATACTTAACAGGCAGTCTGTGATGCCAAGGTAATGTTGTAGGACTCCTTCTTACCAGATCAGAACAGTAATGAAGAAGCACCTGAAGGATGCCAGGGCTTTGAGTTCAGGGGATCAGACCCAGGGGACACAAGCATGTGCTTAGCTGGGAAGACTCTTCTCATCTTCACCTGGGCATGCAAAGGTTTGCAACACTTCTCTATCAACTGTCAGCTGTCTTGGTGCCAGTTTAAGGACAGTGGGGACTAGACCAGCCTTTCAGGTTGTTTTGTTCCACAGGAGCAGACCCCTGACTCCTGCAGTGCTATGCTGTCATGTGCCCACCCCTGGTTCTCAGTCCCAAGCCTCCCTTGCTGAGGTAATGAGTTTGAGAGCAGAGATATACAAGCTGTGATGTACCATTAGTGGCATGCGGGCTGCTTTAAATCTGTACAGCCTGTGGAGAAAATTGGTCCTTCTGGGCATGCACAGGACACAGGAGCTACTGCTGTCCGTGTCTCTCAAAATAGCTCGGCTTGGAAACACCTGATCTGATGCATGGTGGAGATGCAGAACATCTGCAGGGCTTTTTCCAGCATAGTCCTTGTGCTCTCAAGCCTCCTCTGTTGCTAGCAGGAGTGACCTCTCACCCTGAAGCACTGCTTTTGCAAAGCAACTCCTCACTTGTTCTGGAGCATTTGGAGGGAAAAGCTGGGCAGAGCTCCTCCAGCTTCTCAGCTCCTGGAGGCCAGGTTTAGAAATGGCACTGAGCACAGAGTAGGAGGGTGAAAGGGACAAAGAATCTGTTTATTTTGTGGTTAGAAGACTGTCTTGTCTGTGTGGTGGCAAGAGAGGAGCCTTGACTTGAATGTGGAAACCATAAATCAATCTTATGCCATCTTTTCCTGGGAGCACGCTCTTTTGGAGCAATAGGCTATTGCAAATGAATGCTTGAGGCTGGAGGGATGTGAAATGAGGCACGGCAGGTGCTTAATCTGCAAACATTTTTCACGGATTGGCGTAGCCTTTAAGCGCAGCTCCAGGTCCCCTCCCTGTGCCGCTGGCCCCGGCACTCCCGCCCCTGGCTCTTGCAGCCACCAGCTCTCATGGCTCGCACTTCCAGGTTGTCAAATTTCTGAACTTTGTCCGTACATAAGGTGCACCGGCTTATAAGGTGCACTTCTGGGTTTCAATCAAAATTTTAGTCAAAAGGGTGCACCTTATAGTTGTGAAATTACTGGAGACCACAGAAAGCCACACATTTTTTTTGTATAAGATGGATCTTGCTTTCTTGTCTTCATGTTTCTCATGATTTTCAAAGCTAAGCTGATTTGGTCCTCATTTATGCATAAAAATGGATATTGCTCATAGTACAAGATTTTCTACAACATATTTATTTTAAATATTTAGTTATTTAATTTGAAAATACATACAACTCTTCAGACACCCTCACACAGAGAGCCTAGTCCTTCGACTCAAACTATTACAGAGATGTTTTCAAAAGAGCTTGCATTTCTTCTGTAAGACAAAGGAAGACCATTTGGGGGATTTGTTCTCAAATGCAGCTTACGCTGCATGATTTCAAATTATTTCAGTGTAAGGAAGTGTCATCTTCATTTACGATTTCTTCCTACAAAGGAAGCTCACGTAGGATTTCTCATGTCAATGCAGAAGACACAAATCTGAGTATGTACAAGTGTTTGTGTGTGCTTTAAAAGAAAGCTGTGATTTTCCATAGGAACTCCTGTAGTAAACCAGTGTGGTGCTCTGTGTTTGGCTTGGCCTTCTCCTTCTGTGCAACTGCAGAATGAAGAGATGGAAAACAACTTCCACAAAATTTGTGTTGTGTCTCTCTTCCAGTGATGTTCTGTTCTTTACCCTGTACTGCTCAGGTTTTCCAATTTGTTTTTAAATAGCTTGTGGTTATGGCTTCTCCTTCTTCCCTTGGGATACTATTCCACAACCTAATGGTTCTCAAAATTAGAATTTTTGCTTCATCCCAGGTGTATGACTTTGTTTATAAAGCGGTGAATTCATGCAGTAATGTGCATGGTGCAGATGTTTCACATGGGGACATTTATGTGAAGTGCTTCCATTGAAAAATGGGGATAAAATCAAAAAAACCTTATTAAGTGAATTTACAATACATGATGTGTAAACACACTTTTATTTTGCAATTTCACTACAAAATTAGCGACACATGCAGCTGTAATACTGTATTGCCACATAAAAAATTAATTACCAAGAATTCTATTTTTCCAAAGCTTAGGATCACAGCAAATTAATTAAAAATTCTTCATATAAAAGAAGGAATTTCATAATACATTCTTACAAAATATATGTATAGTACATTTCAACCTTTTAAAATTTGTGACTGCAACAGGGGTTTTTTTCTTTTTCTGTTTTTCAATAAGGTGGCAATTGAGATCTATCACGTCCATAGCATATATCACTGCTTTTATTTAAGAATTCTTGTGAAAATAAAGCGCTTCTTTTATTCACAAAAATCATAATTGCGACATACATAAAACCTGTCAAAGCTCCAATTTCCAATATTCTAATGAATATCAAAAGAGTCCAGCATTTGTGACTTTGACAAATTGCAAATGAGGTTTTATTCATTAAGAGGACCGCTAATGTTTATTTAAATGCAATTTACTGTTGCATTATTGATTAGCTACTGCAAAATTATCTTACAAGGAGCACGTGTAGCAAGAAGATTTCAGGTTGAGAAAGGATTTATCTAGGGAAGGCCTGTAGGCTTGATTTAGGCCCCAGGACATGAGAGTTTTAATTTATCTGGAAAGAAAGGCCTGGTGGAAGGTTTGCTTTGTTTGCATTTAGACAGCAGATGAAAGGGGTTTTGATGTTGAGCTGAGAGAAAATGGCTGCCACTCTTGTTATTCACAGAGAGAATTGAGCAAAAGGAAAAATCTATTATAGGGGGCAAGATAAAAAAAAAGTCTTTCCTCCCCTGCCCCCCACCCCCAGCCCTATTCAACATCAGGCTATACATGGCTTGTTATTTTTGGAAGGAGAAATAATAATGAAAATGTTTCTTATTATCTAAAATCTCTTCAAAAAGCCCCCCATATTACATTAATTACTGAGCCCCAACTTGTTTTTTTCAGTGCCACAAAACTCCAGTGAGATTGCCATATCTGACCTGAGAGTACAAATTAAATGTGGGCCTATATATTTTAATGTAACCTGAATGCGTTGTGTTTTTACTGTTTCTCAACATAAGCAAACACTTTCTGGCAATGTTTAATGGAACTAATTGATAGCAGCTCAAAGAGTGATACAGAACCTCTTTGGCTTCCACCTTACAGAGAGAGGCTTCTGCAGTGCTTACTTCTTTTAGGACTGGTTTTGTCTACAAGAATCAATTAGTCATGTAAACCACTGGCATGGATCCTGTCCTTCCTGAGGGGCTCTGTTGTAAGATTAAATAATACACAAGGAAATAGGTATGAGGTATAGAGGTATGAGAGGGGGTAGTCATCTCACTGATCTAGCAGACAGAATTCTGTGAACCTAAATAATGCTGCTGGATCAGGTAGACTCTGGCAAGCAGGCAGCCTCTGCTCTGCCCTGAAACAAACTAGAGTAATTTCACAACTATGAGGGTCATCCTTCTGACTAAAATTTTGATCAAAACCCTTAAGTGAGACTTATAATCCGGTGCACCTTGCATATGGACAAAGTTCAGAAATTTGCCAATCCAGAAGTGCGAGCCAAGCCGTGTGCCACGAGAGCCCGCAGCAGCTGTGAGAGCCGCAGCAGCCGGCACCAGGGGCGGGTGGGAGTGCTGGGACCCCCCGCACGGGGAGGGCATCTGGGGTTGCGTTTAAAGGTTACTCTGATCTGTGAAAAATGTTTGCAAATTGAGCACCTGCCAGTAAACCCTGTGACCCTGTTACTAATTTGTTACTTTGTTGCACATGGATCTTCGCTGAAAAAAAAAAAAAAAGGTGCGCCTTATAGTCCGGTGCACCTTATAGTTGTGAAATTAAGGTATTTTACATTTCCATCTTGGAGAAAAGTGCTTTAAACAGAACAAACTGCTCCTTCAAAAGGCATGGATCAAGTACACAGTACCATGACCTGAATGTCCTTTTCTAGACTCATTACAACTTGACAGGGCTTCTCATTTCAAATGACAGTCAGGAAAACTTGGAAAGCTCTCAGCCAATTGCAAGGTGGAAGAATGATCCGACTAAAATTAAATCTGAAACTCAAATATTACACCAAGACCTTTCAACTTGCTCATTATTCCATTAAACCAACTGTAAAAGCACCATTCTTCATCTGAAATGAGTTTAGAAAAACTTTCATTGTGTGACTTGGTCCACAAATAAGAGTGACGGGAGCAGAATGATATTTTCCTTCAGGGCTTATACCTTTAGTGGCTCTGATGATGATTACTAAGTATCAGATCTGACAAGCTGAAGGTTAATTACTTACTCTGTGTTTCAGGTCTGTCAGGGCAGAATATCAGCATTGATTTATTTACCAAAAGTCAGAAGTATTTGGTATTTACTTTGGGCACTGAGAACTGTTATTCTAAAGACTTGTTGTCTTTAGAACAATGCTAGTCTCCTACTAAACTGGAAATTTTTCTCTGCTTTCCATTTTGGCCTCATTTAATTTTCTCTTCTTTCCTCAACTTCCAAGGAAGTCTTGGTATTTTTTCTCTTTACCTTCATCCTTGGCAAACAGTAAAATTCTTCACATCAGTGAAGATCATGAGCAATTAGAAGGCTCAGATTGAAAGCAAAGAAGGTAGTGTAACTTTGAGATGGATAAATGTATTCATACTGGTCCATTAGAAAATACAGAAAGCCTTAAATCACACTGCTAGGGAAAATTCTTCTTAAAAACATCAGGTTGGTGCCAAAAGTCTTTCCCCCATGAATGTGACATATTCCAATCATTAACTGGTGAGGAAAGCAGATTAGGTAGTGCTGCTGCTGCAGCAAAGGACAGGGATGTCTGAAATGCTGCCAGTGAAGCATTGTTTGGCAAACTTTTCAGCCTTTTCTAATTTCAATCTTTTTTTTCAGTCCACAATTAAAATGGAAACAAAAATTTATGGGAGGAGATATATACTTACATCACATACTTTTACAGGACTCTGGAGTCCTCCTCAGCAGCATTGCTCTCACCTTCTCTCTAACCCTGTCCTTCATGTGCCCCCACATCCCTCAGTCTCCCCCGTTTTTCCAAAACCTAAGTTATATCTCACTCTTGTGTGGTTCTTTCTACTTTTCTCAAAGAACCTCTTCCTCCCTGATACCTGTATTTAGTTGGGATTTATTTAGGTGCAATTAATTAAACCTGGATTTCACCTGGATCACGTTGAAAACAGACAGAATTCCGCTGGCACAATATGACAAGAGACACTTAAATATAGATGCAGTGTCCTACTTCCTTTCTGTAGTCTCTAGTATCCTGTTCTTTTTTGTTTACTCAAACTATATATAGAGCTGCTTTTTTGCTTCCATAAAAAAATTCCTTTGCATGCATTATCTATCCATAAATCCTTTTCTTTGCTGTTTAGAAGCCTACAGCTACAGTTGGAGTATGCTGAGATCCCTGATCAAAACACGCACACTTCAATAGAAACATCACTCTTTGGGAATCTGCTCTGATGTTGCCTGCAACAAGCATTTAGGAACTATTTGGTTTTATCTCCTCTATGTCTGACTTTAATTTAGAACCCAAAGCTCCAGCTAGTTGCATGTATATTTAAAATACAATAAAAATAATAATAATAATAGTAACTGAAAAATTCCCCCTATGCAATACCAAGTAGTAAAATTTTTATTATTTTCTTTGACATTCTCAGTACTTCTAACCTTTAACAGAAATGCTCTTTATTTTAAAAGATGATGGCTATCCTGACTCAAGTCCATGTCTTGAAAAGAAATAGTTTCTTACCATTTCCCTTCATATCTTTTTTCCAATGACAAATGAAAATTTCTCTAATGTTGTCTTCTGTACCAAAAGGAGTGTCAAACAAAATAACATTCTGTAAAAAAAAAATAAAAAAAGAAACTTGATATCCACATAAGACCTTGGGGAAAAATGTTGCTTGTATATGTTGAATCTCATAGATTGTTCTACTTTGAATAATTTACCTTGAGGCTTTGGCATAATATGCATAGAAAACCTTGGCAGAAGGAATACAAAGAGAAATACTGTGCAATGCAAGGGTGCAGAAATGTAGTAAGAACAGTTGTGCTGGTGGAGCATTGGTTCTGTGAATAAAGGATGGCTAAGAGGTAGATCAGATAAGTCAAGCAACTCCTATCACCTAATGCAGGATGTCTGTGCTAGACTCGCAGAGGGCATGTAAGAGTTCAGACTGTGCTGTTTGTGGTGGGTGGACTCTGCCTGGATGCCACATGCCCACTAGAGCCGCTCTATCACTCCCCTCCTAATCTGAAATGCGGAGAGAAAATGTAACAAAACTCTTGGGTCAAGATAATGACAGGGAGAGACCACTCACCAATTCCTGTCACAGGCAAAACAGACAGGAATTGGGGAAAATTTATTACCAATGAAAGCAGAGTGGGATTACAAAAAAACAACAACTGAAGAGTCAAAAAACTTCTCTCCACTGCTCCCTTCTTTCCAGGCTTAACTTCAGTCCCCATGTTACCCACCTCACCTCCACTGGCCCAGGGAGACAGGGAATGGGGGCTGTGGTCAGATCTTCACGAGTTGCATCTGCCACTCCTCCCTCCTCAGAGGAAGGACTCCTCACACTCTTCCCTGCTCACCATCAGGTCCTTCATAGAGCCTGCCCCAGCGCTGCCTTGCCCTGGGGGCACAGCCTCCTTCAGACAGTTGTACAGTCCTTCACAGTTTGCAGGTGAATCTCAGGCCCACTGTGGACTTCCACAAGCTGCAGGGGGACAGCTTGTCTCACCGTGGTCTTCATCATGAGCTGCAGGGGAATCTCTGCTCCCATGCACGGAGCATCTCCTGCTCCTCCGTCTTTACTGACCTCAGGGTCTGCGGAGCTCTTTCACATATTCTCTTCTCTCTCTGGTTGCAGACAGAGTTGTTTTCATGTTTTTGCATCCTTCTTAAATATATCCTGGATATGCTGCCACTCTTACTGATGGGCTTGGCCTTGATCCATGTTGGCGCTGGCTCCACTGGACTTGGGGGAAGCTTCTGGAAGCTTCTGCCAGAATCAACACCTTTCCTCGCCACCAAAACCTTGCCAAGCAAACCTAATGCACTGTCAAGTTCCTGCTCTGGATTTACTCTCAAGCTTGAAGAAGACCAAAGAGACTCAGAGGGTAGAGAACTGAATCTTGGTACAGAGTATTTTCAAAAGGAGGAATTATGGTAGAAATGGTGAAGCGTAATAAAAAGAAACTCAAGAGGGATTCAAATGGCAAAACACTGTCAAAATGCTTGTGAATAGAAAAAAAGAGTGTTTAAAGATACTGTCATGGATTCAGCAAATATATGCTAACTATCAAAACAATCTTTAGTAAGACAATTCCTTCCTCCCAGGCTGATGCATTTTAGGCAATAGGAAATTAACAGTGAGATGAAGGACATTATTAAATGTAAGAATTTTGACTTCCAAATTGAAGTTCTGTTCAAGTGAGAAAAATAAAAAAAAAAAAAGAAAAAGAGAAAAGCTTTGGCAAGTAGGTGTTAAACACAATAAGGCAAACCAAAAAAGGGTTCTGAAGAGCAGGTTGTTAAAGGCATAATAACTAAAAGTGAATTCTCTTCAAACACATCAGAGGCAGGACTTGTGAGATAGTCTGTAGGGCCAATAGATGATGGATATAGCAAAGGAAAGCTCAAAGGAAACAAAGCCACATAGAGAAGCAAAATGAATTCTGTGCTTCTTTGTTCACTGGGAAGCGGGGAGGGAGGCAAGGTATACCAAAAACTTTGTTTACAGGAGAAATACCAGAAAAGAAGCAGCATCAACTTTTAAAGAACAGAGTTATCTCTCTCTAATCTGTTCCAGTTTCTCAAAGGAGTCCCTGAATTTGCAAACAAAGCTGATCTGATGGAAGCAGTCTGCATAGATGTCTCCAAGTGCTTCATCAAAGGCTCCTAAAAAACCCAGCCTATCATGCTTTAATGGCCAGATAATCGCACATGAAAGTTCAAAGATATGCACCTACTTCTGTAATGAAGTACCTGAATAAATTATTCCCCATTTATTTGTTTATTTATTTATTTATCATTTGTACATGTCTTGCAGCTCATTTCATGGGAGAAGAATGTGGTTTTGGTTTTGTAGAAAGTATAGATTGTTTTAGCTTTTCAGCATCCAATAAACAAACTGGCACAATTGTCATTTAACGTCCATACCGGGACATATTTGACACCTTTGACTATAGCCAGATGCACTAACTGCAGAAAATAAAATATTTCTTTTGCCATATATGTTTTGAGATGGAAAATAAGCCACAAATTTCTGTCTTTCCACTTCACCTGGCTGATGGACAGAAGAGCAGGTTACCAGTGATTTAAAAATTTTTTTGCCAGCATTCATCTGAGACAAGAAATCTCGACTTCATTGTAGCTATTCACTCTATAAAAACTTAGTAAACACTCAAAGACTGCAATGAAAGAACAAATACAGAAAAATTAATAGTGTACAAATACTAAGCTGGGGTGAAATAATCGTGAGATCTAAGAAAAGAATACTGATTCCTGCTATTAAGAGGAGCAGCACTTAGAACAATGACAGCATCAACAAGTCCTGGCTGATTAGTGCCAGAGTTCCCCATGATCCACACCTCATCTAATTCTTCCATTTCACTGGTGTTAGAATGTTTTACTATTCTGAGGCAAAGGAAAGAAAATTTTATTGCATAATCTGATTTCTCAGTTTAATTTTCCACATATCCCCTGAAAAATGGAAGTATCAATCACAGTAGCAAATTGATGATAGATGGGCCTGAAAGAGTTGTCATTTGATACTGCTGCACTTGTTTTGGAAACAGCCTTGAAAGAAAATGGCATTATGCCTGTTTATTAACAGAATCTGGAAACTGCAGAGCCTGTATATTTTTTGAGTTGTATTGCGAGTCTTTCTATAAAGTCATTCACACAACCTGTTATTTGGGTTGAAAAGCACTCTACATGAAAACACTGGCTTGAATGTCAAAGACAGGAATAGAAAAGTTTTACTAGGTTCGCTGTTTCAAATTCTGAAGTAAATTTGGTGACTTCGGAGGAATTATACTGGGGATCACTCTAGGGTCTCATAGGCAGCCAATACTCTATAAATATAACAAAACACCAAATCAAATTCTGCATCAGAGAAAGCATTATCCCAGTAACCTGTGTAACTCCAGTAAGATTTGTCCAGCCCTCCCAATAAAAGTAGTGGGTTGTTTGGTGGAGGATTTTTGCTTGTTTCATATGATTTTAAAATTTATTTAGAACTAATGGAACCAACATAATTCCAATCATTTGTTGCAACAGAGGTTGGCAAGTGGGAAGTGTGCTTTGGTGTGCCTTCAGTCAGGCAGGTACAGCTGTGGGCTGGTTAACAAATGCAGTGAGGCTCACTGGCTCTGCAGGTGCTTCCAAATACCTTGTCTGAGGGCAAAATAAAAGAAGTGTAGATTGTAGCTGTAAAACTAGTTAATTGGTGAACTATTTTGTAATTTTTTTTCTTTTAGATTAGATGTTAATTTCACATGTCCTGTGCATATTCTAAAGAAACATGGGGATTCTTGCCAAAAATGCCTGAATGGCTGGTATTTTGCCAGAAAGACCTCTGCCTGCCCCCAGATTGACACTCTGTCCCTCCTGGCTTTGCTGAACTAATTACTTGGAGGAATTAAATTACAGTAACAAATCGGCACCTCATCGTGATTGGAATCTGTTTGAAGTAGGCCTTTTTGTTGCTCATTGTATTTTTTAATTCCTTTTAAAATGGCCTATTGAGGGGATCTCCGTAAGATTCATGCTGGTGGGACAGTCTGTGGAACGCTGCCATTTAATTTTATATTGCTCTGAAGAATGGTTTGAAAGAAGATTCTAAATACAGCCCAGAATAGGGATGATGGCTCAGCTTTTATTCATTCAGTCTTGTCATCATGTTCAAGCTTAGAGATGACTTTTCTACTTGCAAGCCTTGCAGACTTCCCTAAGTCTTTGAAAGTCAACCTGGCTTCTCTTTTTTGCTGAGACTTAAAAATCCTATCCTTATTTTGCCTCAGTAGCTCCATTGACTGCATCTCTGACAGAAGGGTAGGATTGCAAGGTAGCTGTTGCCATGACCCCACCTTCTTGTCTAACCCTTTGCCTTAGGAGATTCAAAAACATTTTGTCAGGGATGGAGCAAAGTTCTCAGGTGTTATTAAAAACCCCCACAAACAGTAAGTCCATTGGAAAAGACTTATTGATCAAACCCAAGTTTTCTCAGAGCAGTTTGAGAGTTTGGATTCTGCTTTTCATCACAGAAGGTTTCCCAGGTTCAAGATGAAACCTGAGCAGAACAAGGAAAATAATCTGACTCTACATTTCATTGTTAAAGGTATTTGTGCTAGATAAGCAAAGAGAATTAAATGTTGTCCCAGAACACTATACTTTCCACAGCTCTACATGAAAAAGGAGGAACTACTGATCAAAATCCCCCATTTTTTAGCCTAAACCAGAATTAGCATCTCCAGTATTGTCTACTTGCATGAAGGATCTGTTATTTCGGTAGTAGTTCATCTACAATTAAAAAAAAAAGTAACAAATCAAGGGATACCTCATCCTTGCAAAATAAACATCTCACCTTCCATGTGCAAGGATAAAAGAGAGAAAACACAAAGCCATATTGCTTGAGACAATCCAAGGTTCATCTACCCTTGAGATATTGGTCTTACAGCTTGCTATGCAGTCATGTCTTGTTACATAAATCTAGACTAAAATTCTTCAATTTTTCCACTTCAAAAAACACCTGTCAGACAGAAACCCATAATAAAAGAACTATATCATCCTACTCTTCCTCTGCACATATTGTCACTTGCTATCTAAATCATTCCTCTGGAACATGGAGATAATTCCTGGCTAACTAAGGTAGCCTTAACAAAGACACTAAATACAAAGTAAGATTGCAAAAACATAACTCCTTAAAACCTTTAAGTTGGATTTATGTCTTAGCAGGTTAAGGGAGTATGATACAGACATTGTAGTCTTGCTTTTGCAGTTGACAGAGGAAAGCTGGAGTAGCTCCAGTTCTGAAGACTGGGTAATTCAAGGGTTTAGTCAGAGCCTTGCACTGTGATCAGATTTCTGATTGAGATCTTCATCCTAATATTAACACTACATACTCTTTCCTTATTTGTTTACCTTCCATGTGACTTAGTTCAGGATCTATCCAAAACCCACAGGAGCCTGGTGGTGTGGATTTCTCACAAATCTCTCATTGGATATTACAGCCTTAAAATATACAATTTTTCAGAAGTGATACAAGCCTGAATTGTCTCTAAAATGTGGTAGGTTCTAGAGTTGCTAATGCAAAAGACATGCTGATACCAGTGTTTATTCTCATTTATTTTAATGCCTTTGTGCGATAGAAGGGTAGGAAACAGCACATGCACACCCTCTGTAGTAGGACCTAAGTTTGGAATTTTGAAGAAAAAGAAATAATAAGGTGAAATATGTGTCTGAAGTAAGGAACACAAGAAGGAAATAGCACATTGACATAAAATTGGGAAATCTGTGAGTTCCATACCTGGAGAAAACAACCCATTAAAGACAAGACCTGGAAAGCTGGAAAGAAGGAGAAATATAAGAGTAGGTAGAACATTTGGCATTAAAAAAAGGATTTTTAGGTTTCAAAAATTAAAATGGAAGAGTAGGAATTAAAATGCAGAAGTGTAAATTTGTTTTGTAGAGACAGAATTCTAAGTCGGGAAAAATGAAGAAATAAACTTCTTTCTTCACTTGGTGGGATGCCAAGGGCAGGGGAGATACATCAGGACTGTTTGGGAGGACACCCTGAGGAGAAGAAGATGTCACTCTGTGCAGGATGAACATTCCCTGCAGCCCTGATGGCCTGAAAAAGAGCTGCAGTGGCCAAGGTGGGGGAATCACTGAAAAAAGGCTTGCTGCTCAAAGCATTGCTACTTCTGCTTCCATGGAGTTCAGGTCTCTCTGCTCCCAGGCTGTCCCCCTCACTTTAAAGTCCCAGCACTTCAGGGAAGAGGCTCCCACCAGGGTGTAAATGTGCCCTGTCCTGAATTTCATGAACAGTCACAGATATGTGCACCATTTCATCAAAACTCAACTTTGACTGGCTGCAACCAAACATCATGAGAAACACTTTTGAGAATGTATTGAAATAGACTGAGGAGAGCAGTAAAGGCAGCTTTATCAGAAGAACAGATCTCAGTGACCTCTCTGAGATTTTTTTTTCCAATCTGCCATTAGTAATAAAAAGCAGAGGTATAATGAACATTGCTTCCTGCAACAAAAGTGTTAATTATTCCCTCTCTCCCACAGAAGTAACAAAATGTCATTGACGACTGGTTTGCAAATTCTATAAAATCTGCTTTAATCCAATTTTACTATCAGAAAGAACCAAATCATTAAATGTATATATATATATATATCTTTCAGATCACTTTGAATTTTTCTCCTAGATACAAATGGACTGTTCTTAGCTTAGCATGACTGAAAACAAAAATGAATACGAACGTAGTTTTATCATGCCATTTGGTATGCAAATAAGAGAAGTTGTTTTATTGTTATAATTAAATACAAGCAATTGTCACTTAGGGTTCTTGATGACAAACTGGAAACTTCAATTTACAAAAAAAAATTAAAATAGCATTTCCTGCATAAATAGGAGAGACATTTTGGAATCAAATGGGAAGAAAAATACCTCCAAAATATAACTATTTGCTTTTCCACTTGAAAGAATCACAGTGGAAGACTAGTGAAAACAATTAATGGTATGACACACATTCTGCTGCAAAATAGCATTAATTCCTACATTGGTATTTTCAGACTTGTTTTGTAAGCCACAACTGACTAAATGTATCTGCAGTGTAAGAGGTCTGTAGAAATGTTTGGAGATTTTGAAGTGGTTGCAAAGCCAAGAGAACTGATAATGCGTTCATAGTAGATTAACAAATCTATTGTTTATTACCTCAATGATATGACACGCTGTGAGGTGCCTATGCTCATGTAGCAATGATTAGCTATTTGGCTAACTTCCAGCCAGTAGGGTTATTAACACTATATTGTGAAGCTTCAATGAAAGTTTGATTTCCTTGTACTGTATATTGCATACAGAAAACTTGTATTTAATCAATATAAATTATTGCCCAAACAATAAGACACGGTGCGGGTCAGCAGGAAAGACTGGAAATGAGGTGTTAGTGAAAAAGAAAGAAGCAAAAGAATAAAGAAGGTCACATGTTCTGCCTCTAATTAATTTTGAAGGAACAACTTTGAAAGGCAGAAATCTAATGGCTAAAACAGAAGACTGACTAATGGCCTGTGCTGAGAAGCAGAATTGGGATGTAAGCTTAGACTTACCATGATTTTCCAATTATGCTTTGAATTTTTCCTGAAACCTCTCTCCTATTGAAGAATCATTAACACATTAAATGGTTGAGTTAAAATGTTTTTTTGCATTATAGGCAGATTGCAGAATTTAAGATACGATGTTGAAATAACATGAACACCTATAGATCAAGTCCAGAGTATGTATATCTTACTGACATTGTGCCTAACTTAGTTTTTCTCTAATTTTACAAGTAATATCCTTAGGCATGTACTTCCAGGACTTCTCACCCCAACAAAAATCTCAGTACTAAGTAGTGCAGTATCTGACATTATTCACTAGGTTAGGAATTGAATAAGAGCATATAGAGTTCAGATGGACTATTAGTGCTTGTAGTTCACCAGCCTTTGGACAAACAAAATATCTTTCTGCTTATTTAAACTCTTGCCTCTTTTCTGTTGTTACACTGGAAATGAAAAAGGTGAGTCAGTTTGATAGGTTAAGAACTGTAAGAATTGTGGACAGCCACTGACTTCAAGCACACATTTATGGACTATCAGATATTAGTTTCTGGCCTCAGCCAGCATATCCACAAAGCTGGGTGTGCCATATGCCTCACAGGTGTGTTGTGGATCAGATGTGCTCAGAGTGTCAGTTGTGCTAATGAAAAGATCTATACAAAACATTCCCTTGAATAGATGGACACAGAACCACTGACCAAAGATGTTCTGGCCTCAGACAGATTTCCATGTGCTTGGAAGACTCCTCAACGTATTTAGCTTTATAAATTTTTTTATTTATATATAGGCATGAATTTTAAAGTACAGCAACTTCACGACTATAAGGCGCACCGGACTATAAGGTGCACTATTTTTTTGCAGCGAGGATCCATGCGCAACAAAATAATGAATTAGGAACGGAACCACGCAATCCCAAGGTTTACTGACACGTGCTCAAGTTGCAAACATTTTTCACAGATCACCGTAGCCTTTAAATGCAGCCCCAGGTTCCCTCCCCATGCTGTGGGTCCCGGCACTCCCGCCCGCCGTTCTCCCGCACCCTGCAGCAACCCCTGGTGCTGGACTGCTGGCTGCACTTGCTGCTCTCACTGCTTGCATGGCTCTTGCTGCTGTCACTGCTCGCACGGCTCTCATGGCTCTCGCTGCTCGCGGCTCTCGCCTGCTCTCAGTCATTTGATTGTGAGCTTCATGTTTGTTGCTGCGCAATGCGAAACAAAAATTGTTTTGAGATCCTCTTCAATACTCAAACTTTTTCCACATGTAAGGTGCACCGGATTATAAGGTGCACTTCTGGGTTTCGATCAAAATTTTAGGCTTTAAGGTGCGCCTTAGAGTCATGAAATTAATGAACTTCTGTGAGCACTCAGCTCTGAGCAGGTAAACTGAGACGACAGTGCTTACTGGTGATGCACCTTGAGTTGGATTATGGGCTGTTGCCAGCTGAGCAAACCATTTCCACACATTCTTAGCAGTAGATTGTATGAATGGAATCATTGATATCTATGAGACTATATAAATATTTTAAAATACTTATGTAAAACAGATACTGAACCAGAGGCTTCAGCCTCACTAAGAAGTTTGCACACACTGCAGTTTTAAACAGAGCAATATTTAGATCCTACTTCAGTATATGCTTAACTTTAAGCTGGACACATAGACCCACTGTGACCCATGGGACCTCTCGTGTGCTTGTGCCTAAAGCTCAGTATATGCTTAATGGACTGATGGAGATGAGCCTGACAATAAACAAGTCTGCTGGTATTCTGAAGATCCATCTGCTTCCCTCATATCTAAACCTTGGTGGAAGTGGCTTAAACTGACATGTTTTACTCCTCAACTGGAGTGGGCTGAGGACATGCAACATGGTGAGTCGTAGCCAATGTTGCTATCTATCTGGGATTTCCTAGATGCACTCAACGTGCATTTGGATCTGGATTGTAGCTGCATAATTTTTCTAAATGCTAGGCAGAAATATGGCAGCTCTAGAGTCAGCAGCTCAAATAAGAGGACATGACTTGGTGTCAAAAAGGTGTAAGCTTGTATCTGAAATTATGATTAACAGGCTATTTGAAAATAGATTTAAGATACAAAAAGGTGTTTTCAGAATGGCAGTCTTTTTCACTCTGTAGAGATTTAATTGGATCAAAGTAAACTTTTCTCTAGACAACGTTTTTAAAAAAGGTGTTGCAGTACTTGTGGTTTTTTCCAGTTTCCAGCATTAAAAATGTGGATGCTATGACATATTTAAGCAAAAAAAAAAAAAAAAAAAAAAAAAAAAAAAAAGCAACCTTAGAAAGTTTTTTTTTTCCTCCCTTGAAAAATATTGAGGAACACCACCAGTCTAAAAGCAGTCCTTGAAAAGTACAATTATCTCTGCTGGGAAAATAGCAAAGGCTTTGTTACTGTGCCACACAGCACATCTAGTAAGTGTTTTACACATCTCTAAAGCTGAATTATTAGTGAAGCGAGTAACTTTGAAAATGCAGATCTTATTATGGCTTACATCTTTACACTTTTTGTTTAATGCAGATGGTATGTGGCTGGTGCATGAGGATGGATATAAGTGAAATAGTTCCCATGAATCTACATTTACTTTGTCATATGCACATAAAATATGAAATGAAATATCAGTTATGAAATAAAAAAAAAGAAAAGAAAAGAATCAAAAGAAATATAATTGAGGGATTGAACAGAGAAGAAAAGTGGATTTGCTTCTTGAAAAATGTAGAGAAGAGAGATTTGAGAAAAGAGAATGGAATGATTAAAAACTAACCATAAAATAGATATTAGAAATACATAAAATGAAGTCATAGCTTAGCATAAGGAATAAGTAGGCACAATTTCTAAAATATGACAGATAATAAGAAAAAAAAATAAGAGAAAACCCAAAGGAAATTAAAAATAGACATATGGTAAGAATCTAAATGAAAAGTTTAAAATTTTTACTTAGCTATTAACAATTATTTAAAATTTTAATCAGTTTAAAGGATTATCAACAGAAGTTGTAAATTCTGAGGGAATATTCTGCCTTGTTTGATACTATAATAATGAAGGGCAAATACTTAAGGTGATTATGTCTCTAATTAAATGGGATTATTCCTGAGTTAAACTTCAGTTCCTCTTGGTTAGTCCTGTGATACCTTACTTGATTTATTCTACCCATAAGATGATAAAATAGGAAAGGTCAATAAAAATAAAACGGGAACGTGTAGACCTAGTGAATACTGCAAAAAAAGAGTATCAATTTCTAGCTGCTGAGAACAGTCAACTAACAGAAGGATTTACCATGGAGCCTAGCAGATTCCCCAATAAACTCCTTGCACAGCCAGTGTCACTAGTGGTTACTGCCTCCCCAATAGCCTGTCCATCAATTCAATTTCAGACACATTCATTACACACAGCTTCCAACTCCCCCATAGTTCAGATGCACTGAATAACACCTGGAAGCTCATTTACTTGCCACAAATCTAAGTGAATTTTAAATAACAGTGAGGACCTGTTATCCTTGTACTCCTCTCTCAAGAGCTTCTGGAGATATCCTGCATATTAAAATCACACCACATATCAAAATATTTTCATTTATACAGGTGGTTTTACTAATGACCTAATTATATTTTGTTGCTGTCTTCTGGTACAGTAGCTTATTTGTTTTTCTGCCGTGCTAAGAAGACTGTCCCACCTCAAAGATTAGGTATTTTTGACATTAATTATAAAAGTAAAATTAAACAGGTAAAGCTTTTCTCACTCCTTCTTCCCTAAATATCCCAGCAAAATTTAAGTCTGGATGAAAGAAAAATCACAGAATTCTGTTGTTCCACTTCTGTTCTCTTGGAGATGGACAGGATCAAATTTCCACATCAAAGATTGCTATTCCACTTGCTTTTCTAAGTGAAGGAAGACAGAAGCCCTTGTATCTGTGTTAACAGTACATAAAGGGAATATCAAAAATATTTGCAACTTACACTATTAGACCCTACATAGAACATATACATTCTGACTAGTGCAGAAAAATCAAGGACAGAGAGGAAAGTATGGATCCATGTGAAGCCTCCTGAATGTGCTTGATTCAATCATGACTCAGAAGGGTTGATTTAGTAATATTTTGACATTCTATTTATAATTAGTTATTTGATCTTAGTTTATGCAAGAGAAAATGTCTGCAAATGAAATGATTATAAACTAATGGCCCCCTTGCACTATTGAGCCAAGTACTTAGAGATGTTCTTTCTGTTCTTCTAGACCCTGTCTGATTTATAATTGGGAATATTTATGTTCTTACATCATGAGATGCTTCCATATGATCTCTGCTTTCTAGTGGAAGGTCATTAAATGAGTATCAAGGTTTGCTTTCATTTTGATTGAAAACATTGCTGTAGCTCCTTGAAGGGTCCCAAGTCCTGTTCTTTTCATGGGTGGCAGGGTCTTTGTTGGTGCCAGAGCTATAACACTTTTCCTTGGTTTGAAAACATTTAGGATCAAATCAGACCTGCCAAATACAGAACAAAGAAGCAAAAAATTTGAATAGAATAACACTGAACACTGAAAATAATGTGTGATTGTCCAAAGGGACTACAGAAAGTAAAGTAAATCAGCTGGTTGTTGCAGGTAATCATAAGTTTTATGGCAGGCTGGGAATAGTAGTTTAAGAATCAGTGTATATAAGAAAAGCTCATGGAACTGCAAGGGACCATAGGGAACAGATACACCTTTTCATCTACTTTTTTCTGTAGTAAAATATTTGTGCGATTTTACATAATAAACATTGTGCCCTTGGTGGAAAAGGACCAGGTCAGCAAGTACTTCAGCAAACCACATTACTCCATGGACTGCAGTGGAATAAACAGTGAGAGAGGTGGCAAATGTCATTGCTAGATCAATCTTGATTATTGTCTGAATTCATGGAAAAGTGTCTGAGGACTGGAGAAAGGCAAACATATCTTAAAAAAAACAGGACAAGGACAAGAGGAAGAACCCAGGCAACTACTGGCCTGTCAGGTTCTTCTCAAACCCTGGGGAGGTGACAGGACAAATCCTGGAAACCATCTCCAGTCACATGAAGGACATGAAAGCCATTAGTGAGGAGCAGTCAGCATTGACTGGCCAAGGGAAAGTCATGTTTGACAAACTTGACAACATTTTACCATGGAATGACTGGCTTGATAGTTGAGGTGAGAACAGCGGATGTCATCTATCTTCAGTGAGACTTTTGACATTTTCTCCCATAAGACCTTCATGATTAGATGGAACACCACTCCTATGAGGAAAGGGTAAGGGAATTGGAATTGTTCAGCCTGGAGAAGAAAAGGCTCCCGGGTGATATTGTCCTGTCAGGACATGAAGGGAACTACAAGAGAGCTGGAGAGAGAATTTTTTACAAGGGTGAGTAGTGATAGGATAATGGGAAATGGCTTTAGAGTGAAGGAGGGTACATTTAGGTTGGATATCAGTAAGAATTTAGGGTGGTAAAACACCACAACAGGTTGTCCAGAGAAGTTGTGGATGCCCCATCCCTGGAAGTGTTTGAGGCCAGGTTGGATGGTATTTGAACAACCTGGTCTAGTGGAAAGAGTCCATGGCCATGGCAGGGATGATGGAACTAGGTGATCTTTCAGGTTCTTTTCAGCCCGAACCATTCTATGATTCTATAATCAGGGATAAACGAATGAATTATAGGTAGGATGAGCTGTGAAGTGATCTAAAAGATTTCTAAATGTCTGGGCCCAGAGGACTTGGTCAGTCGGATTGAAAATTGGAGACCAATTACCAGAGGTGTACCCTAGATGTCAATAGTGGGTCAAACCCTGACCAGTGCCTTCATTTATGATCTGGGTGAAGGGACAGAGTGAACTCTAAGCGAGTTCATTGACAGCACAAAAGTGAGAAGGGTGGCTGATGTACAAGAGACTCATGGAACCATCCAGACCTCAAAGGGCTGGAGAAGTGGAACAACAGAAACAGTATGGAATTAAAGGGGAAATTCCTGCATCTGGGGAAGAGCAATCCCAAGAACCAGCACATACTAGGTGCCACCCATCCACAAAAGAATTTTGGAGGAGAGACCCTGAGGGTCCTGATGAATACCAATCAGAATGTGAGCTAGACATGTTCCCACATGTCCATGTGCAGCAAAATTGGATCATGTTGTTCTGGGCTGCATTAGGAGACATGATGTCAGGGGATGTGATTGTCTCGTCTGATCATCTTGATGTGGATTAAAACAACAACAACAGCAACAACAACTACAACAACAGCAACAACTACAACTGCAACTACAACTATAACTACAACAACAGCACCATCACCAGGGAGACATTTTGTTGCTGACTCGGTTTTGAGGAATTTGTTTTTGTTATGCATGTGACACCACTGGGGTTTTTTGAGAAGTCAAGAGGAATGCAGCAGTGTTACACTGAAGTTTAAGTATGGGGCCAACACATCAGCAATTTCTGTTAATTTTAGAGTTTTTAGTGTTGGATTCCACCTCTCCTGTTTCTGGGTTGTCTGGTTAATACATCCATATCCTTTTCCGAGTACAGTAGTTTCATGTGCATAAGGCACACTGGTGTATAAGGCGTGCTTCTGGGTTGCTAGCAACTTTCCGTGCTTTGTCCATATATAAGGTGCACTGGCGTATAAGATGCTCTTTTTTTTTTGCAGAGAGGATCTGGCTCCCAGCAGCCCTGCCCCACCTTGGCTTGGCCTGGCTCGCACTTCTGGGTTGGCAAATCTCCATATATTAAATGCACTGGCCTATAAAGCGCTCTTCTGGGTTTTGATAAAAATTTCAGTCAAAAGGGTGCACCTTATATGCGTGAAATTACTGTACTCCCCTGATTTTCTGCATTCTCACTACATTTGCACTCTTTGCCCTTCAGAATAACCCACCTTCAGAGGTGCATGGTGACACCTGTAGGCCTCCCCTCCAGGCCAGACACTAACCCTCTCCCCTCTTTCCATGAGCTGTCTCACCTGCTAACTCCAGATTATCTCCCTGTAATTCCTCCCACTTTGCTGTTTACTCCCTGCAAACATTACACTCACAGATGGTGAGCATCTCTCCTTCCCCCTTCCAATCATCATTTGGCCATGCCACAGTACACATTGTTAGCTCTCTTTAATCTTTCTCCATAATTAAATGAAAAGCCAATTTAAAAGGAGCTGTAATGAAATTTCTTCTCCCGAAATTAAATATAAAAATAGTTGCTTCTTTTTATGTATTGTAAGCGATTAATAGGGAATGGGGCCATTTCAGTAAGGACTTCAAACAAATGCTCCTTCATGCAGTGGAGCTGCTGCTGCTGGTGAGGAAGAGATCTGTTTTGCCTGCTGACACTGGATTTTCTCTTTCATGGCCATTTTTCATACCTGCAAAACAGTTTGCAGACTCTTTAAGCAGAGAAGTGGGGGGAGGAGGGAGAGAGGGTTGATAGGTCTACATTAGCTCATTAAAAACTAAAAAACCATTTCTATTTTACATAATTTAACATGGCAAACTATTAAAAAAAAATAAGGTGAAAACTGCAACCCCTAGGCATGCGTTTAAAACATCCTCATTTAGATGCTAATTTTGATTCCTAGTGTATGGCTGGTTAAAAAAAAAAGCCATTAACAAAGGGGCAGATTACTTAAAAGGCATTATTAGGCAAATATGTATGAGTTTTCTGATACCAAGTGGCCCTTTTATGACTGAATACAGCTGCTAAGTAGAGTGACATGGAGATATTTGTATTAAAAGGAAAGAAAAAGCCACCAGATTTTAAAAAATACAAACCAAAAACCAATAATTATATAGAGTGTAAATCACACAGGTAAAAAATGCTTTAAAAGGCAAGTAATACTTTCTCCTTTAAATATTTAGAAAATGTGTGGCTCTGCAGGTGATGTATATTGCCAGCTGAATTCTATGATGTACCCAACATTTATGTAATCGCGAAACAAATGTTAAAATGTTGCTATTTAATTCTAATCATATATCCTGTTTTGTGTGTTAGTAAAATAACATTGACGGGAGAGTGAAATAAGGAAAATAACAGGCAACAGGGGAGGAAAGCACATTCTTTCCAGCTAAGACTGAACTCATGACTGGCAAAAATAAGGTTATAATGACATTAAAATGAAAACTGTTCAGACAGAAAAGATATAAGTAAATGTACTGTGCTGTATAAATTAAATGAGTAATAGAGGATGGGCAGATGGTTGCTTAACTGCATCACAGTGAAAGAACAGTGAACAGGTTTTCACTGAGAGCTCTCTTTCTGAACCTGAATAAAATTTTCCTTAACAGGAGGAAGGCTAAGGAAATTTTTGATTCTAAGAAGTTAATTTGAAAAGCAGAACTAATTTTGACTCTCTCTTAGGTGTCAGGGCATTTGAATAATTTTTGTGTTCTCTGTAAATTATCCAGTTAAGAATCAGAAGCCTAAGACAAAAACAGCTGATCATTCAGATCTTTGTGGTCCCCAGCAGCCCCAGAAAAGGCATTTCTGCTCTGGAAAGCCCTCAGTGTTCACAAGCCCTTCTCTTGGCAAACACAGGGCAGTTGGGATTTGTTTGCATTTAAATGTTTAAACTATATAACAAAACATGGATGAGAAATTAAAGCAGCACTTTGCTTTCCTCTGTATCTCAGAACTTTCCCTTTACATGTAACATCCAAACTTGCCAAATCAGATTCTTCTTACATCACAACTCAATGAGTTTGACCACTCTAAATCTGGAGAGAACTCATCTCACCAGCAAATCATGTTAGCTGAAGCAGGAGAGAGAGTAAAGTAATTGTTCGTTATGAAAATGGGATGCTACAAGACTGTAAGAAGAATGGGGTGTCTGTCTTCTGGTGTTGAACTTTTATATTTTCCTGCTTTTTAAAAGGGCTGGAAGAAAAATATGAGGATTTAGCAATTTGTGTTAAAGTTCTTTAAAATGTACCATGGCAATCAATATCAGTAGAGCTACATACATCATCTTATTTAAGTTGCTTTAGAACTGCCCCAGAGTCTGTATGGTTAGATGAAGAGTGACCACGGAAGTCGTATGTGAAATTAGTGCCAAAATACCTTTTTTTACAATTATATTTCTGAGCATTTTGTATTAGATATTTTTAAAGCTTAGCGTCATTGAGAATCTCTGAATTATTACTTCTCTCTTCATTGATTATTTTAGGATAAAGAAAAATAAATTGAGATTTCAAGAAAAAACTAAAGTAGGCTGACCTAAACCAAAGACAATTCATGATTATTCATCCCAATAATGCTGTTTGTGTATTTGCTGTGACATTGAGAAGTGAATTAAATGCAAAGCATTTTCCAAACACAGCTGTAATGTGGAAGTGGAAATGATTTGGCAATATCCCACACAGCTGAATCCTGGCATGAGGTGGAGTTGAGATGAGGATGGAGAGCTTGTGCTGCTGTTTTTACTACAGGTATATATTAGTTTTCTGTTTCAGGTCAATTACTTGCTGGTAGCTAGAGTTTGTTTAGTTGTATGCAAAGGCTATTGAGGCTATGTTGTAAGTGGCAGTGGTTTATTCCCAGAGTAGTTTATAGAAGAAATGTCTATTCCATCTTTCATAAGTGCTAATTTTTGCAAGTTAATCAATTGTGTGAGGAATCCTTATGAAACTGGGGATGCTCTACTTTAGATATTTATTAAACCCAAAAGAGCTATGTGAAGTGTACTGTTATGAAATGTAGAAAAAAAAGTGTGTTTTGTGAAGCAAAAGGAGAGAATGAATAGCCTATGGACACTACTTCCAGGAAAATGCAGGATGTGAGACTTGAAAAGTGAAAGATGGCAAATGAATGCAACCCGTGGACTACAGAACGTAACTGAAAACCACAGCTTAGTGAAGAAGAATTGGCAAAGTGCATAACAGTGAAACAAACAAGATGAACGGAACTAAGATAGTGTGTGAAAAGAGGAGAGCTTTAACTTCAGTGGAGGAAAATCTGACTTCGCTTTGCATTATGATATGAGGAGAGAAATGAGCAAGGGGCTGTAAATCTTGCCTGTATTTTTGTGAAGCTACTCCTGACATCCCTCTGTATGGGAATGGGTAATCAGTGTTTCAGATTGTCAGACAATCACAATGTTGAGCACAGAGGAGGGTTTGATACTGCAATTTTAAAGAAGAACAACCACTGAATAATTAAATATTCCATGCAAATTTCTTTCACTATTTGGGTTTGGAGCACTCAGATGGGGACAGAGTAGAAGAAAATTAGATAAGTTAATGTTTGGCATTAATCTACAAAGAAAATTCCGAATCTCTGGCTGCTACAGATGGGAGGTTTATATGGCCTCTATGCTTTGCCTGAGAGCTAGAGAAAAGGATCAAGAACCAAATTAAAGATGCTAACTATATGTTGTTTTAAGAACCCTGTGAAGTAGTCACAATAGCATGTGCTTGCCATCCTAGACAACACTCATAACATTAGTTGAAATGGCAGTGTTTCTCTTTTTTTTTCTTTTCTTTTTTTTTTTTGTAGTTCTCTATTTACATGTGCAGGTACCCATTCTCTGCAGGTGGACAAGTTTCAGTTCTTTACAAACCTTGCGGCTGCCAAGGGCTAGTGCCATCATTCAGCAGAGACTGAAGCAGAAACTCTGGGGAATAAAAAAATCACACAACTTATCCACCCATAGGCAAAATCCCTAGGTCTCCATCCAGACCCATTTTCTGTGTGGTAGTATCCTTGTTCTTCCTCTGCTCTCATCCTGTATCCCTACAAAACCAACATATTTTGAGAAGTGCAAGTATTTGGTAGGAGCTGTAGTGGGACATTGGAGAAGGCTGAGTGTCATCATCTCCTGAGAAGCTCAGATGTGAACAAAAAACAACTCCCCTCTGTGGTAAACTGGGCAAAAGAGGGTGAAACTGGGCTGTGGCAAGGGCTAGGCTGATGGCTGAGTTACTGGATATCACTGTCTCTGCCTCTAAAGTGAGCTTTGCTAAAGCAGGAATGTCCACTGCAGGACAGTAAGAGAGTTCCTGAAAAATCCAAGAGTCAAGGTTCTTTTTTATAAGTCCTTTCTTTGTAACAAGTGAATTGGATGCGGTTGTTGTGTTCTTATGGCCTGCAGCATGTGGTTTAGAAGATAGGATGGGTATTTTAGAGTTGTTCTTTTGTTTCTATTTTCTCTTCAGATTTCTGTTTTGGATTGCTTTTTAGGTATGTATTATTCAGCCATGGGTATTATTCAGCTAGGGTCTCTTCTATTTCCTGGCTAATGTGACATTACCAAAAAAACCCAGTTCTCTAGAACATGGGTAAAGAAAAATGCATATTTTCTATGCATGAGGTTTGAGCAATGAGAGTAAAAGTAGCAACAATTTGGCTGAGAGTTTACCAAACAAAGATGAATTAAGCAAGAGGAGTGAAAATTGAATTTTATCAAAGCTGCCATTTCTGGCATGTGTTTACTGCACCAGTTTACAATTAAAGATTTAATAATTCTGATTCCCTTCTGAATGCAGTTTTTATTTTAACTCTGAGATGAGGGGCAAGTCCTGGACAGGAGGTCATTAATTTTCCCATTCAGTCACCACCTCCTTAGAGCCACTAGAGTTAATAGGGCTGCATATTAATCAGGGCCTTGAGTCTTCTTTGTAGGAGAAAGGCAGGAAGGAGGGGGTCTCTGAATTTACTCCATTAACTTTAGGTGACAAATAAAGGCTGTTCTTCCTGCTGGGCTGTCACTTAGGATGCCTGGTTACAGCTGCACAGATGATGTGCTGTATTTTTATGTGGTGGTAAAGATGAAGCAAGGTTAAGGCAGGAGGCGCTGCTCACAGTGCAGAGCTGAACACAGGGAATATGTCCCTCGCCTGGAACCAGTCTGAAAATGTCATTTATCTATGTTGTGCAATAAACTGCTCTCTCACAGGCATCTCAGAAACCTAACCAGAAGCAACCTCTGCTTGAAACAAAGGAATTTTTTCAAGTGTGGATAATTTAGATTTCCAAACCCCTCTAACAGCCGCAAAGATTCATCCACTGCTCTCCAAAGGTCACAGCAGCATTTAAAAGTAAAGGATAAAACTAAACTGTGCCACAAAGGCCGGTCACAGGACTGTGACAGTCCTTGGAGATGTCCCTGGAGAGGTTGCTGTCACTTCTCTTGCCAGGATGTGCCACTGCTATGTGGCTGCATGGAGCAAGCAGGAGCAGAGCAAGAGCTTGTCCTTGGTTCTGTCCTTCTGTGTTTGACTGGCTCTCCAGCTGTCCTGATAAGGGATTGTAGAAGTGGCAGTAAAAGCGACAGGTGAGAGGCAAGGCTTGGGATTTCGTGCCTGCAGACAGCTGACTGCTACCTCCTCACACTTCCCAGGCTTCAGAGATCCAGATATTAGAACAGCTATTGAAGTGGTGTCTTTGATTTCTCATGCCACAGGGTCTCACATTTTTCCTGGAACTAGAGAGAATGAAGGCAATCGCACTTAGCTGAGCTGGGGAATTTGTATTTTACTCTACCATTACTTAAAGAATGCAGATAGTGGCAGCACAAAATAAGGATACTGGTCTAGATAGTCACAACGCAGACAGCCTGATTGAAAAAGGTAATGATAGTTTTAATTTTAAACACATGCATAATACCACCCACTTCAATCCCACCTATAGTCAGTGGTGCTGCTTGTGCTAAGGTTAGGTAAACTTAATAGGGCCTACTTTAAAGGAAATATGAACCCTTCATTAAGAATAAGACAGAAATTTTCACAGCATCCTTACTTAAGTGCAAGACAGAATCCTTTTATATTAGTAATTTATTTACATTTAATTATTTTTCCTCAATAGTTGCCTGAAGGAGAAGTTAGAATGCTCTCACTTCGAAAACTGAAAGCCACATTGCTAATATATTATTAAAACTATGATTAGCAGTGCTGCTAACAATAACATAATCACAAGAACATTTACCTATTTTCTATTTTTCACCTTCTTAGAAATTTCTAAGGTTTTAATTCTTTTAAAAAAAGATATAATTTTCAAATCAATTTTATGCAGAGTTAGTTACATCTAATTTTCCTTTCTTTTCCCTAAAATGTAAGAGAAAGGCATGCCAGCTTTCAGAGATGTAGTGGGATAAAGACACTATCTTCACCTTCTCTAATAGCTTTTCATGATTGGCTGGCATGTTTTGACTGAACTGGAAAGGGGCAAGTTTTTCGTGCTGTGAAATCTCATTAAATGGGTTTCACTGTGATTGTTACATAGAATAAGTCTTTATTTTTCTAATGGTTTATTTTCTTGTAATACATTTCACACAGAAAAAGAATGTTTCATATCATGGGGGTTGAGGTTGTGTTGCTTGAAAAATCCGGTATTGTTCTTAGACTCTCATGAGAATTTATCCATGCGCATTTTCATTCATTTCATTTGCTCTAGTGTAACTAGGTAAGCCTATACCTCTAAAACATTGGTAGTTCCTAAATGCAAGCTCCCAAAGGTGACTTGAAATCCAGTTGACTTAAAGGATGAAGCAAAAGATATTTATTTAAGTGAAACAAAACTGCTTTCATTTGTGTGTTAGTTTACACTTTGCATTAGGGGCTATTTAAAATATATTTAACTGGAGTGTTCTTTCAATAAAGTTCACACTTCTCGCAATTGCAAGAATCAATCTTTTATTTCACATAAATATCGATCTCCATTTGCTTTTACCTCTGGTCATAGTTTATGTCTTGGGAATTTTCAATTTTTAATTTTTTTTCTTTAAACAAAAGCAATGGCATGAGTTATTTACTGGCATTGTCTTTCTCTTTCCTGTATGACAAATTCAAGCAGGTAGGGGATGCTAACCTGTTAATAATACCTCCTATTATTGCTATAGAGATAGGCTGGTACATGAAAAGGATTTGTAAATGGTGAACGCAGAGCCAAAGCTGAGGCTGTGACTTGTCATGCTGACTGTTTCCATATGCTCTCCCATTTCTTACCTTTATCTACTTGTCTCCTGGCTTACACTGCAAGATTTTTGGGACAGAGATATTGCTACTATTGAAACAGGAAGGATCTGGATTTGTGGGAGCCTAGGCACCTCTTCAGTCAAAATATGTAGCAATAATGAAAGAAGTGTAAAGCTTTGACTGGGCTGTTCAGCCTCAAAACAGTGAAAAATGTGAATATTAAACATCACATTTCAATCATTTTGATATTCATGCAGTTTCAAAATCTGCTTTTATTGAATATTTTTAGTTTTGCTCAGATATATGCTCCCAATTAAAAAGGAGGTCTCCTGCTGTTAGTAAAGCTTTGAAGCTTTTTTTTTTGTTAGTTAAATTTGTAAATTCTTTTTGAAGTGATTTCACATGATTAAGGCTGTGAGTGGCCATAATGTATCAGGACAACAGCAAATTCTGCTGTGCTTTAGAAAAGAGGACCTCTGATTTATCAATGTTTTCTGGATTTTTTTGGTGGGGGGGAGGAGAGCAGTTGTTTGTTGTAGAAAAATTTCCTACCTCCTTTCATTGTGAGTCCTTGATGGACTGCATATCAGACATTTGAGTTGCTGGAGAATTAATAACCAGAGGTATTAGTTGAATTGCTCTCTAGTTAGATGCAGATGGGTTTGCATGGATTGGAGCCCAAGTTAACCCTTTCTCCATGGTCTCCCAAGTGTCTTCCTGAGACCTGGCGATCCCCTAAAAAAAAGTTTCTTCAGCCTGAGGATTTGCTTTCTGTGGCTGACTGACATTGCCATAGAGTGAGCATTTTTTCCAATGCAGAAGCCATAGTCATTGTTTGATAGAACAGCAAGGAAAATCTGGTGAGATATGGAAGTAATCAGGGATTAGAAAGAATATCTGTAAAACTTTTAAGATTTTTTGCCTCAGTGAAAGGAAAAATTGAAACATTGCAGAGTGAGGCCAGCAAACCACAGGAGAGCAATAACAGCAAACTTTCTAAACTCCTGCCCCATTTTTGCAAGTAAGGTATCTCTTGGATTCCTTGTTCATATTTATGGACAAATATAAGAAAATTGTCCTGACTGCATTGAAAAAAATCCCAGAACTTGGGAAGAGGAAGTTTTTCCAAACACTGGGTTCCCATGACGTCAAGAGAAAGTGTCAGGAGGGCAAAGAAGAGGGCACAAGACAGTGAAATTGCTCCTCTGGGTATGGCTGTGAGGAAGTACTGATGACTGGCTACAGCCCCCTTAATCCCTTCTTCCCTGTGAACCTACACCCAAAAGGGTTAATAATGTCTTATCCTTAATTTATGTTGGTGAGAGAAAGAGAGCAGGAGGATGATGGAAAGGTGCTCTAGTTGCTGACCAGTGTCTGCTTTTCAATCCCAGCTGGGGAGTCTAGGGAAAAAGCCAGAGGGAGAGAGCAAAAGAGGAATGGAAGAGAAATCAGAAAGAGAAATTAGGAAGGAGGAGGAAGAGGAGAAGAAAAGCAAGTGACAACGTATCAGTGAGCAGTCAGAGTGCCTGCTACATTTTCTGCCCCATCAGCAACAGGATTGGGGCAAAAAAGCCCAGCTGCACACACGAGTGAGTGTTTTGTTAGGGCTTGATTCTGTTACAGACAGGATTTCAAGAGCAGCCTTTCAGCTATGGCTGTATGAATGCCTAAACCAATAGTTTAACTTTACAGATCCACAGAATGTATAAATCCTCATCCAACAAAACACTTGCCCATATGTTTAGTTCCAATGGCATAAGCACTCCCATCTGCTGTGACTAATCACATTCTAAGTGTCTAAGTTATCCCAAAAATGTGGAAAACGATTTGGTGTTCATCAATGATATTTGTGTCATAAACATATATTTTTTTTGTATTGAGCAGTTTTGTGATTTAAACATCCATATATGAAAAGACTCTTCTAGCACAAAGTTTTTTAATTGGGTAAGCTGAAACATTTTATTATTTTGGAACAAAGTTTTCAGCACTTTTTTCTGATCTTCCTGATTTCATTGTCTTTACCTTCCCATACAATTTATGCCAAACCACTTTGGTAATTCTGGTATAGATTCATGAAATACTTGCATCCTCAGTAATTCCCTTTTAAAAGACTATAAAATATTTTAAAAAATGAATTTAAGTTCTAAGTAAATGTTTAAGAATTGGATTTAAGGAAAAAAGAGCTTTTAGTGGTGCGTGATAAAGTCAGTATAGGCAGATCAATAGAGATCTGACAGCTTATCTCCTGTGGATGCTAAAAAGGTGCATCTGCTGCCCTGGACCATTGGACAGACATAGCAAACAGGACAAATAATTCATAGATGTCATAATTCAAAATGTTCTGAAGAGTTCTAAAATACTTTTTGATTACTTGTTTTTTGCAATCCTGTGGCTTGTAAGGTAAATATTTTAAAATTGTCTGTTAGAAGCCCAGCTTTAGAGGTCTAGGAGGGAATAAAGCAGCAGCTGACACATATTAAAGAGTTTTAGAAGCACCTATTTTCCAAACATCAAGTGCTTCCATTTTAAGGCCCAGGATCATGGATAATAACCTCAGGCTAGAAATGGAAAATCTTGTAACAACAGAAAATGTAAGTCTCTATTTTTTTGCTCCAAGGAGTTTCATGGTTCATTCTTAAATCTTTCATAGACTCAAAGTTATTTGTGCCAAACTTTGGAACAGTATGATTTCTGTGATGAAAATCCATGTTTGGGAAAGGGCATAGTTTCTAACAGTGCTTACTTGAGTCTCCTTAAAGGTCTGGAGGGGTCTGAGCAGTCCTGGACAGAGATGGATTAGCAGGCAGGGTGAAAGAGAGACATGATTAATGCAGCTGCATTAAAAGATGCATGATAAATGCAATTTATCACATGACTATCACCCTCGCATATGTGCTATATAATTTAATATTAAATAATAGTAGGAGGCTTGTTGCCAAAACAGTAGGAGCATGGATGAGGGAGAGGGTGATTGAGGGGTTAGAGTTAGGAGTGATATATTCATTGATAAGAGTGTAAAGGATTATAATTGTAAAGTGGCTACTGGGTAATGCAGAATAATCACATATGCTTCTTGTATTAAAGTGATTTATTGCTCTTTTCTGAAATCAAAGCTGCTCAAGGCATTTTATACTTAACAACCAAATTTTGGAAAGAACTTACCCTGTTTTAAGGAGTAAAAACATGTAGGGATGAATAACCCTACTCTACATAATTGTCCATACTCCTGTTACATCCCCCAGATTTACATGGGAAAGGAATAAAATAACAAGAGAATTACATTAGACTGCCCAAGACTTTTCTCTACTCAAACCATAAAATCCTGGGACATGGATCTGAGGGATGTTACTGAAAATAAGAGTAACTTTAAAGGTTTTTTGGACCAGACAATTAGCTGTCATGACATGAGAGGGCTATGTTAAATTGTCTCTTGTGCAACTAGATGCAAGTGTTTTGCCTTGTAAGAGGAATAACTCAGTCCCTGCTTTGGCATTCTTTTGTTCACATTGTTAGGTTTTCTAGTGAAAGTCAAGGCATAGATTCCTGTTTTGATTAAGAGGTGAATCCTTTATCTAATTCAGAGTTCAGTCTCCTACCACAGTGTTTGGATCTTGAAAATGTAACAATCTTTAGTAACTGCATAAAAGAGTGATAAAGATGCCCTATTTCCTTTCATTGGGAAAACTTTCATACTCAGGTCAAACACCTGTGAGTGGGAACTCCACAGATTTCCTGGACAAGGTCCAGCAGTTATGCTCCTGCCTTTTGGGCAGAGCGTGGAGTCACCAGCTCTCAACCCGCTGGTCCTGAAGAGCACCTGTCAGGCAGGTGCCTGCCAGCTTCTCTCCCTGTCCCTGCCCAGGAGAGCCACTTCTGTGACAGCCAGGATGCAGAAGTCTGGTGGCACAAGGCACAGGAGGGCTGAGATGGGCAAGGGTTTGCTGGAAAAGAAATGCTGTCCACAGTCAGCTGCTGGAGAGCCTGGTGTGAGGAGTCCAGTGCTGGAGGAAGAGTTGTTGGTACAGTCCCATGGCAGGGATTTTCCTCCTTCATGTGGCTTCTGAAAGCCACAGTGGAAATGTAATACAGGTTGGAGCTTGCCTTGGAAGGAAAGGCAAAGAGTTACAGACTTCGCTCTGCAGCTTTCCCAAATACTATTCCCTTTTCTCTTACAGTTCTTCCTTTGTCCACTGGAAAGCAGACATTAGATGCTACATCAGATGTATTGCTCTGCTGTTTTTCCACTTCCAGACAAGAATTTATTTCAAGATTTTTGTAGCTTTCTGAGGCATGCAAACACCTGTAGATTTTTAATTTGGATGCATGAGGAAAGACTCAGTTGATGCAAGAAGTGAGAGTTGCTTTGCTTTTCACTCTTCACAAAGAATATCATATTCCAAGAAAGGCGATTTCTATAGCATGCTTCATACTCTTACAGGCTATTTCGGAATCCAGGCACTCAAAATTCTAAATGATGGGATAGCTGTAACCAAACTCCCAGTGATCCCCTGTAACTGGGAGAGCAATAACAACCAAACTCTGCAGAAAACTGGACAGTGCCTGAACCTGCACTGAGGCCCTGCTTGATTAACTGATGTAGCCATACCTGAGAATTTTGTATATTCTGGATCTTTGGATCATGGGCTGGATTTTTACTAAGAGTAGTAAATGTGAAAATGTAACCACATAGGTTGCCACAGAAGCAGCTTACTAAAGAATAGAAATAACTTTAAAAAATCCCTTTGCAACACACTTTACAAGGTTTAAAGTGATGAAGGAAAGACTTGATAACCTTATTTTATCAGACTCAATGTTATACTTCTTCAGGCTCTGGACTTTCTTTCATTTCCAGGGCTCTTTTTCAGGATTTGGGTACATGGTAAGAGTTCTGGAAGGAGATGAAATCTGGTCAGTCCCATAAAGTACTGTGATGATTTTCTCCTGGGGAGCTCTCCTTATGCTCCCCTTTCTCTGAACTTCCCTCTTAGCCTTGAGGCAGGATCTAGTCCCATCTGTCCTTCCTGATGCACCTATCTACTTCTTCAACCGTGCCTTGGTAATTGCTCCCTTCCCATTCTATAAGAAAATCCTTTTTACAAAGTGTTGATGGTCCTAAGGAGACAGCTAGTGATGTTTGCTGGGCATTTTAATTTCTTTGCTTAATGTTCGAAATATTTATGGAATACTTCTCTGTGGTATGACCAAGTTTGATTTTACATGAACCTGAGTTCTATTACTTTCTCATTTTTAAAATGATATATGTAGTCTTGTACCAACCACAATACTCAAGTGGGATTGGATAAGGCTAGCAAGTGTAGGCACAGAGCATAAATGTGATGAACCATAGCAAGCACGTCTCAAAAACCACCATACAGAATCCAGCATTGTACTATTATCTTAGGAATGTTTTTGCATGATGTTAACCTTCAATACACAAGTCATCCTTTCTGTAAGTTACAGGCAGGGGAGACTCCACAGGAGTGATGAGGCAATGTTTCTCTCTGGCGCAGATAATGTTGGTACTTAAAAATTACTCAGAAATATATGTTCACTGCTTAGAAATTCTAACACTGTTACCACCATTCCATACGACAAAGCAGAAAAAAAATGTTGCTACTTAACTTCAGAAAAAGCTTCAAAAGACAATCATTGTATGAAAAAGACAATCAGAAATAATAAAAAAAGTCACCATTTCTTTTAATAATTCAGTATGATATAAAACAAATAGTACCTTATTTCATTGAGCATTTCAGGAAGTTATAGCTCAGTTGATGTTCTAGGGTGGAAATAAATATAAAATATTAATTAAGCAAAAAAACTAGAAAAGAAAATTACTACGTTTTTATTTAAAGACATGCTGAAATACTAGAATGTGCCTATTTACCTGCAAGAATGCCCCATTTCAGCTCTTGCTACAAATAAATGGGAGCAAGGTACTATTTGTCCTTTTTAGAGAACAAGAAATATATTTGAAAAATAAAGTATCTGTCTATATTTGGATCAAACATGAGATGACAGAATTTGGAAGACTCGGGAATGAAATTAAAACAAATCATTTAAATAGCTTAATTGCCTGAAAGTGTGAATAACAGATTGTAAGTATTTTCATATATTCAGCAAATGTGCCACAAGTGGAGTTTATCATCCAGTGGAAGGAGGGAAGTTTCCAAAATCCTACAGATTAAAAAAAAAAAAAAAAAAAAAAAAAAAGTACAGTAATTTCACGTGTATAAGGTGCACCCCTTTGGCTGAAATTCTGATTGAAATCTGGAAGTGCGCCTTATAGGCTAGTGTGCCTTATATATGGATGCAGTTTGGAAATTTGCCGACCCAGAAGTGCGAGCCTGCGCAGCCCCGAGCCGAGCGAAGCCTACGCAGCCCCGAGATTGCGTGATTTCATTACTAATTCATTACTTTGTTGCACACAGATCTTCACTGCAAAAAAAAAAAGTGCGCCTTATAGTCCTGTGCGCCTTATATGCAGACAAAGTACGGAAGATTGCCGACAATCTGGAAGTGCACCTTATACTCCGGTGTGCCTTATAGGTGTGAAATTACTATACCTAGGTAATCATACAAAAGTATACTGTGTTCTTTGTGGAGCACAATATTTGTACAATTATATATTTTCCCAGGATGGAGTCCTTGGAAGTCCATCTGGGTATCCAAGACTGTCTTTATGTCTCCGCAGCTGCGAGCACCCACATGTTGAGCACAAACGCTGTATATCTCTCTTTGATTGGTGATCCTTGCAGATTTGGCTCTTGGATTCAGAGAGTGGGATCCAGCCCCTGGCCAAAATGCTGATTTGGCAATGAGAATCCAGCTCTATTCCCAGGGTAAAACTTCCTTTTACTTCTGTTGGAGGCAGAGCCAAGAACTACACTTTCACTTCTGACTGCTGGTCATGAAGTCATGCATGATGTCACTAGAGGTTTTAGCTTAGATTCAAAGGTTAAATTGAAGGTTTGTCCTTGCTTAAAACACAAAATAAATTGTTAGTCCTTGCTGAGTACTTAAGAAAGAATGGCTTGTTGTAAACATTCAAACCTCTTTAGCCACAAAATTCCTAGGATAGCTGAGAAAGGCTGTGATGAAATTAAATAGTGGTAGCTAGTGATTGGTAAATAAAGCAACCACTTTTACAGTGATTTCTCGTAGGTTCCAACAACTCAATGTGTTTGAATCATTAAATACAATACATATTTCTTCAATATCTTTTATACTGCACTTTTTCCTCACCCCTCACCATTCCTAGTTGTACTATAGGCTATAGATGTTATTTTATGCTTATGAAACCCTTTTCTCTTCTTTTTTTGCCAGGAAAAGAATAGCATTTAAACAAATTATATTATTCAGATGCCTTTATTTGTAATTTTAATATAAAGTTCTCTGAAGAGTTCATTTAGATTTGTAATATCTTTATAGATTTTATGTAGTTGCTGCTATATGAGTTTACCCATGAAGTGAAGGTATGTTCTTTACCAGACAGTTCTAATGTTGATTAAAAAATATTTCACTAAGAAGCTTTAGGGAAAAAAATTCTTTCATACAGAAATAATCTTTAATACAGAAATAATCCATCAGAAACAACTTTAATTAGCAATGCAAATTATAATGAATTCCAAATGGCAGAGTCTGTTAAGTTAGAGAAAAATGTGGCTGCAAGATTAACAAGACAATGAAAACTGCCAATTGTTTTGTGATAGGACTGTTTGTGTTTACATGTGTGAGGCAGAGTGAAAGCCAGCCCTGTATTTAAGTGCAGATAGCAGCCAAAATAAATCCTATTATTATTTTTTTAAAAGCATGGAAATCATAGCTTCAGATGTCAGAAGTGTTAATGTGATATGCCATTCCAGCACTTGTAGCTCTAGAAAAATACTTTTTACACCTACTAAACTGAATCTTGATATATTGGAACATTGTTATCTAATTTTTTTCTTTTTTGTTTTTTTTTGAATGAACCACAGTTAAATTCAACATATCATTTATTGGAAGATTAGCTTGTAAAATTTGGCATTTTGATGTGTTTAAGGGAGCATGGAAACATGCATTTCTTAGCTTCTCTATAGTGTTCATATTTTTATTTAAAGCATTTTGGAAGGCATTTAAATGCTATGTCTAGGTATCACAAATAAAAATGCTTCCTCAAGACATGGTCATAAAATATAATCTATGAACAAGAGAGATGATTGTAAGAGGAAACATATTTAATATATTTAAAATTACTTTTATAAACTTTTGTTCCAACCCCAAGTAACTTTTTTCTGCTTTGAGATTATAAGATTTTCACTGTGCTTTCAGAAATGCTTTTAAATGTTTGTTAATAAAATGTAAAGGAAAAACTTCTCCAGACAAACATTGCCCTTGAAAGAAAGAAATTATTAAATCAAACAGCAGAGCTCTGCACTCTGTGGGGGGTACTGACACACCTATTAAATTAAGCCTGGATGTTTTTCCAAAAATTCCTTGTTTGGAGATCAAGCTCTGTATGATATGTATAGCTTTCAGATACTCTTTTCTTTACATATCTGTTTTCTGAGCTCTGCATGCCTTTCCTTGAAACAGAATGGGTGCCTGCTCTGCTCTGCTCTGCTCTGCTCTTCTCTGGAGTCTGGGAGCACTGTCACCTGAAACATTTTGATGTTTGGGATTTTACTCTAGAGGTCCAAAGGGAGCTGTGAGGCCTTCTGCAGGGAGCTGTCCTGAGCAGGATGTGCCAAGAATGCCAAACACCTCGAGGGACGGCTAAGAGAACACTGGACAAGGTCGCAGAGCACACCTTCAACTAATCCTTCTGAGGAGTACTGCACAGAATCAGAAGCAAGCACAGCTTTTGCAAGCTATTTTTTGGCATAATTTCAGCACTTCTCTCAGAATCAGCATCAATGATCTTTTGTGGCTGAGGTGGGCTGCTGCAAACCCTCTATCACAAATAACCATGCTTCCACCAGCCCTGGAGTCCCCAGTGTTTGTCACAGAGGTTACTGGGTACTTCTGAAACTGTTCCTGAATTCCTCCTGCTATTTCTTTTCACAGAAGTGCAACAAGAAATAGAATACTTTACTTTTTAAAAGTAATGGGAAAACTGCCTCCAGATATGTACCATAAAGCTGTAGCATCCAAAGATCTTGAATAATTTAGTTCTAGCATGACTGGAACACATAAAGTTGCATTTAGAGCTCAGAAATACTCAAAGATGACTTGTGGATGATAAATATGCAGGAAAAGATGTCTGGGAACTTCTGAGCCAGATGTGTGATGCACATCTGTTCTTGAAAGGGGCCATCTACAGTACAGCAAAGTTGTTGAGATAAAAGTTCATTTGGATGTGGGCAACATTTTCATTTGTCCTCTTGTGCATGTCATGCTGTTTTGAAAGTCAAATATATATAAAAAGAATGGCTGCACCTTCAACAAGCAAAAGTGCTAATTTCATACTACAGGGGCAACCCAGTGAGAGTTTTCAGCTTCTGTAGTGACACCCTATCTCTACACAGCTGAAAACTTAATGGAAATTCTCTCTCCAAACCTGGTTCTCAGGGATGCTTTTTTTTGTACATCTCAAGAATTTTGTCTGAGAGAGGAGGGAATATGTATCAGAAGAAAATTTTGGCCTGTTTCTAGATGCTTAACCCAGGAGAAAGCAGAAAGTCTGTAGTTCACAGATCTCTGGGGTTTTAGACTAGACTCAATCTGTCTAGCCCATGGTTTTACAGATGCCATTTTCTGCATGGAAATTTGATTAAACAGGTAATTCCTTCAGAACCTAACACAATAATAGAACAATAAATGGCTGTTTGTGTATGGGCAGCCATGGTCAGTGGAACACAGAACTAGGAGGGGAGCTAGGAGGAATCTCTCCCATGCTTAAATGACTCTGTGTTTCTGATATATTGTGTGTGATGCAGGTGGGAGAGAAGGAGTGGACCTCGAGGGATTTATTTATCCTTCAATGCAATTCCCTTTAGCATCAGTAGAGCCTGTTTCATAGAGGAGTTGACTTCATTTGTAATTAAGAGGTCTGGTTTATTACTAAAATATAAGGGTGAACTGAAGAATAACAAATGTCCCCCAATTACAACAGAAATAAATCTAAAGAGGTAATGCATCATTTGAAGACTTGCCTATGCCTTGAACATAGACTTGCTTCATAGATGCAAATATTGTATTTGTTGGAGATGACGTAAAACCTAGAGGGTCCTGTTAGTATTCTATTATGAAGGGATGTCCCCATCATATATTCATTTTTTCCTTCGTCCATTCACTTGTTTCTAATAATGGTTGTTTCTGATCCTCTTCTCTGCTGCTGGACTTTGAGGAAGATACAACCCTGGGATGAATGTTCTATTTATTAGTCTTTTATTTTCCAGTCATTGAGGTAACTGACAGGACAAAAACATATTCCAGGAGTTTATTTTTCCTACTTTTTTTCTTAATTCTTTAACCAGTCCTGTAAGTGTGTCAGCTACAAACTTGATAGGCTGGAGAGGCCTCTATTGTATGAGGAAATGGTATTTGCAAGTCTTAAGTGGTGCTTGACATAGTGGTAAGAACAGTTTATCTTTGACTTCTGCTATGAGAAATGGTCCTTGTTGTATGAATGACTATACAAACTGGCTAACATGGTTTTGTCAGGCTGCAGAAAGGTGCTATTTTTTTCCTTTCTAGATTGCTGTCTGCTTTTAAATTATCAATTTAATGAGAGAATGTTAGCAACCAACCTTGACAGTGTATTAAGCATTCACAACTACCTAGATCTACAGTTTAAATGAAGTGACTATGTCACTCAGAAAAGCCCCTTAGTTTAGAAAAACAAGTTTTTCACGACCCTTCGTGAAAGGTGGTGTTGTTAATAAAATGCCTTCAGTCTGCAATGTTGCTGTTTAGGCCAAAGAGTAAGAGAGAGACAGCTCTCTAAATTTACTTTCTAGATGGATGGATGATTTCTCTTTAAAGGACAGCACTGAAATGGTCACTGTGTGAGGAAAAAAGAAGCAGCAAAACACAGCCCCCTTTCTGAAGGATTATCTGCCCAGGTCAGAGTACAAACAATGCAAAAGTGCAAGGGCTTTGTTATGCATGAGGCCTCTTGGCCATTTCAGACTAGTGCTCTGTGTCACCTAAAGAGAGTTGATGACAGATGGTGAGAGTGTCCTTGCAAATTTTTTACCTTAAAGTGACAGGCAATATGGAAATGTCCTGTGATCACAGGGGATTCTCCAAATATCCCTTGGTAATCAACACAAAAGGGAATAATTTTTAATTTGGAGCCTGAAGCAGTTTTAAAGATTTCCCTTTATGTGTTAAGACTTTGTACTATTTTGCAAGAAGTATAAACAATGGATGAATACAATGGATTTCACATTGTATTTGGAGTAGCTAACCTTTAGTTGTTTAGTGAAGAATGATAGTTTATAAGATAATTTGACAATGGAAGTAAAACTCTTAAAAAACTACAAGAAAATAAAGGAATGAAAGGGAAACATTTTTATAATCTATATTCAGGGAATATATTCTGTCCTCTTTGCCGCCTCAACAATTTTTGATCTAGCATTTTTATGTTCTCTTAGCTGTATTCAAAAGATGGAATTCTTCAAAATCTTCAAATTCAACTTTTCAAACAGAAAACACCATCTGGTGAATTCAGGGACAAACATGGTTCTGCCTAACTCATGCTTGGCATCAGTAGTAATACCTGGTGGACAAGTTTCAGTTCTTTACAAACCTTGCAGCTGCCAAGGGCTAGAGCCACCATACAGCAGAGCCTGAAGCAGAAACCCTGGGGAATATAAAAAATGAGACAACATATCCACCACAGGCAAGGTCCCTAGATCTCCATCCAGACCCATTTTCTGGACTCAAACTTAGCTCCAGTTGGAGATTGATGCTGTGTGCTCACTTTCTTTTACTCGCATCTGCTTCAGGGACCCTCTAATTGTGCTTGGACAAAGACTTTCAGGATTTTTTGCACAGAGCTTCTAGTGGAAAGTATCATAATGATTGTATTGTATGACTCCAGTTTAAATTTTAGGTTTTGTAGAATGCTCTAAGTTAAAGTTTTCATTTTTGCTTTGCTTTGTACTTCAGCTATACTAATTACTGATATAAAGGTGGCCTAAGAAAAGCTAGAGACCATGAGCTGACAGGTTTTGATGCTCTGTTGATGTCTGAACTGAATGGATCTCTTGTACTCAATTTTTTCTTACAATTTTTTGGGGATGAAGTATATTCATTAAAATAAATAAATACTTTCAGTCCTCAGTGATGTTGTCATCTTTAGGTGCTCAATTCATTTATGTGCTACCTGGTTTTGCCTCTGAAATGGGTTTAGGCATTTGTTTAACTCCTTAAAATCATGTACTTATGCATAGATAAATATAGTTTTCTAGTCTACAGATGTAGATAGTAGAGATTCAGTAGGAAATCAATTCTGGGAATTTTGGGTAATGCATTTGATCGGATTCTCTATACAGAAATGTCATCTCTTCAGAAATACAGCATGTGAAAGAACAATGCTTTATTTATTTATTTATTTATTTGATGGAGGGAAAAATTTTAATTTTGACATTTTTTTCTAGCCTATATTTAAATGAGAAAAAGTTTGCTGTCATTTCTTCATTGTAAGCATCAGGTACTGTAATTTGCTCATGTAATAGATTGTGGCCTAAAGGTATATTGCCAACCTACAGAGTGATTTCATAACAAAAGAATCAATAACTCATTATTTTTGGACTCAGAATAGTTTGCATGTTGCTTTGGAGATTTCATGACATTTAGGAGATTATTTGCAAATTAAAACATTCTTTGGATCAATCCATTAAATTGTCAGTTAATCTTCTTAAATTACACTTTGTTTTAAGTTCCATGTAAAAAGAATATTAATTTTCCTCCCTTCCCCCGAAAAAAACCCCACAGGGTGGAAGTTTGAACTGGTTACCTAACTGGATGATGTTGTTAGCTTCTGAGTAGTTGTTCTATTACATCTCTCTGTAGAGTATCAACAGCATATCAGTGGTAGGCATTAAAACTCATCTAATTTTATTGGTTTGACTATTAAAACACAGGGCTGCAAGTGGAGCCCCCTTCAATCATATACTTCAGCTTCTGTTACACAAGAACTGAGCCTGAATTATCCTCTTCCTCCAAATTCTTTTTCAGGAGATAATGCAGGAAAACATAAATCGCTGAGAGATGTGACTTGTGAGTTAAATTGGAGTTAAATAGTTACTTCTATTAAAATATGCCTGTACAAAGGCTCATCCTTCCTCCACTCACTGTGTTCTGTGGGCTGCCTGTGGGATCCAAATTTATGATGGGCCTACAGTTAAGAGGTGACAAAAGCTCCTTTGTGTACAACACAAAGGTTTCTGAGCAGGAGATTGCTGAGCTTGTGCACACCTCCTGTAAAGCTACTTTTCCATAATAAGGCCTGCCTCTTTTCCCTGACATACACCTTGCAGGATGTTTGCTTCCTGGGAGGCTCATCTCCCTGGGAGAAGAATTGCAGCTAGAGAGCTACCTCCATTTCTGTGGTTGCTGTACTGCCCCTTACCTTGCCAGCACAGGAGATGTTCTGTGTACTTGGGACCTCTCCCTGCTGCCCTGCTCCCTTTGCATCTTCCCCTGGGTCCTTGCTGTGATGAGGAGGTGCTGTAGCATCCCCCTGTGCTGCCCAGGGACCTTCCTCAGCCTCCCTGCCTTCTGCCCTCTTCCCTTCCATGGAAAGGAGCAGAGAGATTTTCTCCTGGTGAGGTTACTCGGTTTATTAGTCTGCAGATTTTGTAGTGACACATAAACCAGGGGAATACAAACAGCTATATTTGCTCATATTTCTGGGAAATAGCTGGGGAAATACACTGAGGAGCATGAGCTGGAAGGGTTTTATCCCAGATTTCCCTCTTGTTTTATATATCCATCACTGTGAGTTTTCACTGGCCTGAATTTCCATGTAAAGCAAAATTAGAACTAGTAAGTGAACATCTTTTCTTGCAGAAGCCAGTTTAGGAGTCGGAACATGGTGTTATTCCTTCTACAGGTTTTCTGCCTGATTGAACTGGAAAACCAAAAGAGGACCCTTGTTAGAATAACTGCAGTGGACCAGTGTCATCTGACTGGAAACTACACAATGCTTTTAGTCAGTACAGGATTGATCTATTGAGGAAAAAAATAATGGTCCATGTGTGCTGATGAATAATGACAAATAGCAAATAAGTCAGAAAACGTCCCAATTACACATGGATTATTTAAACAGAATAAGATGCTAGTTTCTTGATATCTTTACTAGGCTCTTTTGTCTTGGCTCCACATGCTTTTCTATTTATTTTTAAATTTATTTTACTGAAACAGTCATCTAATTATGAAACGTCAGAGACAAAATCATGGTCATGTATATGTGTATGGCAAAAGTCTTCATTTTTCTTGACTAACATTCTCAGACACTTTGATCTCTCAGAAAGTTTTTCATGCACTTCAGCTTCAACACTTGCTGAATTTTCTGTCAGTATGGTAAAGCTTGTTTTCTTTAAGCACTGAAACTGCTCAAATGAACTGTTATGTCCTAGATAACACCTGACCACCTCTGTTAGAAATGTAAATTAGATTTAGTTCACAAATATGCTCAGTTGCACAAAGACCTTATAGGCTTCTCTCACTTGATACTGCCCCAATACAAATAATTATGACATACAATAAGACAAGTGAGACTTCTGGACAAAAGCTAAAATTTTGTTCTCCAAAGCCTGAGTGACTTGAAAAGACATATTTTTGCTACTCTTTGAATGTACCTTACAGAGTCGGTGTACTGTGGTTTGTGTTCTGTGCTTGCTCTACTATGTTTCCAGTACTGAAACTGTTGCATTCTTTTAAGAAGACTTTCTGTTTGAAATAATTTTTAGTGTATTCAGAGTTGGGAGAGTGGGAAGCATCTTTAAATGGGTTTGTGATATGCACAGAAGGGAATTCAAATATGGGTTCTTCTGCTAATGTTACCTATTATTTGTAGTGTGACACTGGTGATTCACTAATGTGCTAGCAGGTTTGTAAACACAGAAATGAAGCATACAAAAGAATCTGTAACGCTCTCATTCTTCCCATGCTGATTCCAGTATGACTAGCTGGAATGAAAGTTTGTTAGGTGGAATCAATATCCAAAATGTTCCTTTTCCTAAACTGAAGGCTTGCAGTTTTACTGGAGGTGTTAAATATTTTAATTTCTCAATTTCAACTATGAATATGTTAAATTTTTAAGAGGGTTGGTTCAAAATAAGGTTCTTAAAATATAAGACTAGATGGTCTTGAATATTAACATAGAGGTACTAATCCTCTGAACTGTCCTATGCTTGTGACCTCCCTGAAGCTGCTGTCTTTTGTGACAGACATGACAATGTGCGACACCAGCTGAACAGCACAAAAGCTGAAATATCAGCCCTTCAGCATGGGCTGAAGTTTGGAAGCAAAGGTTTTAGAAAGCTTCAGTCTTTTATGGCCACAATGATAGTAAGTCATTAAATAGAGGCTTATTCTGGTACCTGCCCAGATAATTTCTTCCTTGTTTCTATTCTTTCCTTCCACTGTCCTTCCCTAGAGCTAAAGGAAGAAATGGAGCCAACCTGAGAAGAGCTCTAACAACATGTCTTTGTCATCATCTCTGCCAGCTCAAGAGGTGAAAAAAACCTGATTTTTAACTCAATGGTGATGTCGTTTTCATCTTTGCTTGCAGACTGAATGGCAGTGCAGGAAAAGGAAGAAGGTTCTTTGACACAGAATAACAGAATGTTTTGGATTGGAAAAGACTTCTTAAGATCATCTGATCCAGCCTCCTGACACGTGCATCCACAGCTTCTCTGGGCAACCTGTTCCAGTGCTTCAACACTGGAACATCATAAAAAATGCATCTTTATGTTCAATGTCACTTTAAAACCATTGCTCTCCATCCTGTCATAGCAGGCCTTGGTAAAATCTCTCTCCTTGTTTTTATGAGACCCTTTTCATATGGTGACAGTAATTTCTTCTCGGAGTCTTTTCTTCTCCAGGCTAAGCAGTCCTAGCTCTCTCAGCCTCTCTTCAAGGAGAGGTGTTTTATCTCTCTGATCATTCTAGTGGGTCTCCTATGGACCTATCCCAACAGATCCATGTCTTTTTCGCACTAGCTTCCCCCAGGACTAGAAGCAGTATTCCAGGTGAGGTGTCACCAGAGCGGAGTAGAAGGGCAGAATCCCTCTACCTGCTGGCCATGCTTCTTTTGATGCAGCCCAGGTTGACTTTCTGGATTGCAAGAGCTATATTCCAGACTAAGTGGAAGACAGGTTATTTGAATTCAACAGAAAGCCATGCTAAAAAATTACAGTTCTGTATAATATGCAGATATATTTGCCATTAAATTTTGTGCCCAAATCTTACAGCTATAGCTGATCTTACTGTAGAAGTAGGTTTCAATTAAATGCCTTCCACTACCTCGTCTCCACAATTCCAGCAGGATGACTGAAACTCAATAAAGGATTTTAATAATTGGCATAAGGTGAAAATGAGGAAAGATGAAATTCAAAACACATTCACAAACTTATTCTTTCTGAAGGAAGCCATAAATGAATAGAACACAAAAGACAGCATTGAAAAAGCCTTGAATATACATTCCTTCCCTATTTTCTTATGCCAGCAAGAATTTAATGTGAACATGTATGCAGCTTGGCATATTGGCCGAGGTCCAATGTCTGCACTTACAACATCTGGCACAAATTCTCTACAAGTGAAGGGACAGGTTTTGTCATTCTGTCGCCTACTGTCCATGAGCTTCATTACCAATAATGTGATTGTTTACATTGATCAGATCAAGGAAAACACACAGATTTGAGCAACTCTGGAGAATTTCACAGTTTATGACATTAAAATAGGCATGCCACTTTATTGTTGTTATTTCTTTTCCTGACGTGTTGTTGAACTCTTGGTCAGCATTCTGTCATGAATGGATGAAAGTTTTGACAGGTTCTAGGAGTTATTTTTAAAAGCCAACCATGCCAAATATTTTATATGAAAATATTTTGTATTTAGAAACCTTAAAAAATGCTTTTTTGATGTTTGACACTAAACACAGAATCACAGAATAGTTTAAGGTAGAAATGACCTTTAAAGGTAATATAGTCCAATCCCAGTGAAATGAGCTGCCCTTCAAGTTAGAAAAGCCAAAACTGTCTATTAAAATTGTCTTTTAAAATTGTTCTAGTAAAGAGGGCAGAAACTCTGGGACCTTGAGTGCATTCTTACAAAAGATGACATTACGGGAAATCCTTCCAGAATTATAGCAGGTTAGATCAGCATTGAAGGAAAACATCTGTCAACTGAGAAATATTTTGTCATAACCATTCTTATATATAGGACATGTTGGATTCCACTTTTCAAAGCTGTTGGAGAATTAAGACTTATTAATACAGAGTTCCAGGCCCTGAAATTGGATGTAATTGTACTTTTGCAGAACTCGTTGTGAAGCTGAAGGAATTAAATGAAGTCAATAGGGTTCTGCAGCTATTCCTGCCTCAGTAGACAGAGCAGAGTCAGGAAGGGGTCTTGAGTGTCAGACTAAGAATGTCCACAGTGTTTGGTTATTAGCACTTGTCCTTGGCACAATTCAGGCTTGTGCCAAATAGCATTTTTCAAGATAAAGACTATGCATGTTGGAAAGAATAACACAAGTAAGGGTCTGCTCTCCATGGGCAGGTTGGATTATACCACATTGTTTTGGGGAGGAAGAAAGGGAATCTGGCCAGATGGCTGTGAGCCATTATGACACTTGCCTTTAGGGTTCCCTAGTCTGTTTTGTTTATCAGGGCAGACATCGCCTATAAAGTCTCATATGTTTGTAGCGGTGGGATGCCTGTTAGTAGCTAAGACAAAAATATCCTGATTCCTTTGAAGCTTTTACATGCATTGACCCAAATCACTCAATTTTTCAAAGACTTTGTGAAAAAAACATATGAATTAAATCAATTTGATATCTCATCTCTCAAGTGTTCAACTGAGAGTCTGTCAGCTAATCCTGGTTGCCCTCTTTCCCAGGGCACCTTGGAGATGCACAGGAGCTTGCTCCAGGCTAAACTAATTATTCTAGTGATGGTGGCAGCTGCATGATCCCAGCTGTCTTCTTTTCTGGCCACATGATAGCAGTAGGGCTCCAAGAAAAGAGGCCACAGGCTCTGTGTGTTAATTGGTAGTGGGGACCCACTCCTGACTGCACTTGTGCTGTGAGTCAGCTCCTGAACACAACAGAATGGTGCATGGGAGGCCCCAGCATAAGTTCCAGAAAGCGCTGGGGCAACTGCATGTATGATTAGGTCTACCCACATTATGTCTATTGATATTAGCAGGGAAAGAAGTGGCCAATTCAGCCAGAAAAACTGCACCATTGCTGTACAATATGACCTTGAATACTGAACAAGTCTCCATTTGGTCGTTTTGAGCACATTAGGTCAAAAGCAAAATACAGAATCATGGAATAGTTTCGGTTGGAAGGGACCTTTAGAGTCCAACCCCTCTGGAGTGAGAAGAGATCTCCTTAAATAGATCAAGTGATTCAGACACCCATTTACTGAATTTTGCCAGGGATGGGAGATCTATGACCTCCCCAAACAGCCTGTGCCAGTGTTTTACCACCCTCATTGCAAAGAAATTTTCTTATATCTAGTCTGAATTTTCCATCTTTTAGTTTAAAACCATTACCTCTTGTCCTGTTGCAACAGGCCCTGCTAAAATGTTTGTCCCCATCTTTTATATAGATCCCCTTCAGGTACTGAAAGGCTGCTCTAAGGTCTCCCTAGAGTCTTCTCCAGAGTGAACAACCTCAATTCTCTGTCATAGGAGAGGTGCTCTGGCCCTCTGACCATGTTTGTGTGCCTTCTCTGGACTCACTTGGACAGGTCCATGCCTTTCCTGTGCTGAGGACCCCAGAGCTGGATGCAGCAATCCAGGTGGGATCTCATCAGAGTGGAGAGGCAGAATCACCTCCCTCAACCTGTGGCCATGCTGCTTTTGATGCAGGCCAAAATTCTGTTGGTTTCCTGAGCTGTGAGCACACATTGAATTTCATCCCTTTCATCCAGTAGCACCCCCAAGTCCTTCTCCACGGGGCTGCTCTCAATCGCTTCATCCCCCTCTCTTCAGTTTGTGTTGATACTGGGGGTTGCCCTGATCAAGGTCCTGGACCTTGCAGTTGGCCTTGTTGAACTCCATGAATCTACCAAGGGCCACTCCTAGAGCTTGTCCAGGTCCCTCTGAATGGCATCTTGTCCTTCAGGAGTGTCAACAACTCCACGCAGCCAGGTGTGCTCTGCAAACTTGCTGAGGGTGGGCTTGGTCCCTTTGTCTGTCATTGATGAAGACATTAAACGACACTGATCCTAATACGGACCCCTGAGGGACACCACTTGTCACCTAGACATTGAGCCACGAACTGCTAACTTCTGGATGCAATCAACAAACTCATTTCTCATCCACCATACTCGACCCATGAAATCCATCCTTCTCCAATTTAGAGTGAAGGCTGTTTTGGAGACTCGGTGAAAGGCTGTACAGAAGTTCAGAAAAATTTTAACAGTAGCCCTTCCCTTGCCCACTGCTGTATTCACTCCACAGTAAAAGGTCAGCAGGTTGGTCAGGAAGGACTTGCCCTTGGTGCAACCATTCTGTTTGTCTCAAATCACCTCACTGTTTTCCATGTGTCCTAGCATAACTTCTAGGAGAATCTGTTCCAGGATCTTTTCAGGCACAGAGGTGAGGCTGAAAGGTCAGTATTTCCTGAGCTCCTCCTTTATACCACTTTTAAAAATGGGTGCAATATTTCCCTTTTTACAGTCAAATGTTTGACTCTAGGGTGTCTGTGTATTTCAGTTTTTCCTGTGTGACCCACCATTTGAACTAGATATACAAAGATTGGTCCTGGAAGAGTTAATTCACAGAAATTCCCAATTTGATAGATGCCTAAGCACCTATTTCCAAATGGATTCTTAGCTATTTCCTAACCCTGCTGGTGCCTTGGGCACCTTGGTATGATGCTTCAGTCAGAGAATTCCTAGTGGCCGTCATTTCTGTTGCTTGGCATGATTCCTTTCAAGCAGTGCACCTGAAAATGCCAAACTAACTGATCAGTGCCAAAACCACAGCAAGATTCACAAGCCATGGATGTGCTTTTCAGATCTTCCTGGCAAGTTCTGATGTGACAGAATGTTTCAGGATGTCTTTATCAGTTTTGGGTGACAAATGAAACCCACTGACCCATCTCAAATGCTAAGCAGCCCAGTGCACGGAACATTCATTCATATTACACAGACTCCTTTTCTTCCATCACTTGCCTTGGAACACAGATTTGAAGCCACATCTTCCCCTCCCACCAGAAAATCTTCTACTAGATCAGGAGTTCACCAGCTATCACACAGTGGCATTCTCTAAGATGAATCCCTCATCCCTTCTTGCTGAAGCTTATCTACTTAATATAAATACTTAAAATATTCATAGTAAATATTCAGACTCTATAGCTTAATGACAATGGCTGTTGCCTGGAAGACTGGGACTCTAATCACTGCCCTAATGAATAAACATCTGAGATTTACAGATTGTGGACAATGCTAAAGAGAAAGTACTCCTTTCAGACTAGGGTGCATTATCTGTGATTTAGCCACGAAATTATTGCAGCTTCCTTCTGCTCCACAGGGGCAAATTTTTACTGGAGAGACTCCTGTGTTTGGGATCAAATTATACTTCCAGTGAAGAGACATCATAATGATAGCTTTCTATACAAAAATAAAAAAGATCCTAAGACACATTTTTTAACCCAGTCTCAGTATTGTTGTAGCCTACAGGAAAGATCTTGAACCAAAATTGCAAAGTTAGACTGACAGTAGTGCTTTTGGATGATTGCTTCTATTCATCAGACTTCCCAGCCTTAGTAAAATCAGGATGAAGAACGTTACATTGTTTTTTTCTGTAGTGGAGGCTTAGGAAAAAAAAAAATGTTGTCCTATTCATTTATTATCAAATCTGAATAGTTTGCTTTTGAAATGTTAAATGTTACCCCAGTTGAACTCTCTGTTTTAGGCAGTAGCTGGTTCAGACTGCCTTTTGTGGGGCTCCAAAATCAATACAGAGAATGAGACATAGATGGGAAAATATGAATTAATCCGTTCATTTAAACTTCAATCATTGTGCTAAAAAATATATAAAGATTATGATATAATGGAGTCTTCTCAAGATTCTGGTATGTTGGACATTTTCTTTTCTCCTACGACCCACTTAGAAATCCAGAAGTCATAAAGTTTTGCCTTGTCACAAGCTATAAGTTATGGTGGCACAGCAATATTTTTTACTGTCCAGATAAAAAAGGAAATTACTAACTCCATCCTTGCCTGGTGATGCAGTTAGCTGCCTGAGGTCTCAGTGGTTTCACTTCATTTAACATGAGGAAGTATAAAACTGACATATAAAAATTCCCTTGAGCGATCATTCATAATTGTAAAAAAAACCCCTTTTTGTGAGGCTTTTTGATCTATCCACACATTGATTTTTATGCAGAGAGCATCTCTTTTTTACAAACAAAAGGTTCTTTCATATTTGTTGCATAGTTTTCCATTTTGGTTTTTCTTTCACTTTGATACCATATTTAAATTTATTTCTCTATGCCCTTTCCTTGCAGTTTATAAGATGACTAAATGCTGAGATTTTGAAAATCATCTGCCTTCTTCAGGTATTGCTAGAGTTTCTAACCTTGTTAATGAGGCTATCTTCATTTTTCTCAATAAAATAATATTATTTTAGTGTTTCAGCAAAGTTACCATTGCCTTTATTTTATGTGTATACTCTCCCAAATTCAATGGGAGAGAAGACTACAGGGATTTTTGAGAAGGAATTCTTGTAAATAGACCCCATAGATTTCTAATCTGTAATTATGGAGCTTACAAACCAAGCATACTTTGAATATTTATTTTCTGCAGATAGACTATATTTAAAGGAATTTTTGATTATACCATGGTGGTTAGAGTTCCTGTATATAAGACATTTGGAGTAATTGAAAATATAAGTCCAGTGTCTAAATACTAATGATTTGTATGAAACACTGAAGCCAGTATCAGCATTTTCCATGTAGTCCTCAATGTGTGATCTCAGTGATATCAGTGTCACGAAGGAGAATAGGGACATTCTTGTGGAAAAGAAAATGGATTGTTTTGCATAGCCAAAACTCGTTTTCCTTCTATTTAGCTACCAGCTAATTTATACTGAGGTTGCTGATCACTTTAATCAAGGTAAAACAATGATGAGAGTGACCAAATATCAAAGAACAGTTGAAACAAACAAGTGTTCTTGCACATGGATTAGATGGGAAAGTCAGTAAGGGAAGATTTGGTATTCAAGGTTTTGTGAGGAAGCTATAAATAAAGGCATGTTCTAAATAAAGCTCATTAAAAAAAAGAAAAAGCAAGCCAAACACCCAAGAATGATAGCTGTTTCTTGTTTATAATGAGGAGTTAGACTGACCTACCCACAGCCTTCTCAGATAAACTATATATGCTCTTTGAAATTTGTGCCATTGCAGCAATGTGAAATCATCAAAATCTCTGCTTTTAACTAGGAAAAAATTTCTCTCTTCATGGTTGTAAAGAAGAAGGTGGAAAATGGGATCCCAGAAGGCTTAAGATAGAAAAGTGAGTCATGAGACATAAAAAAAGTTAAAAATATAATTCTATTGATTTTTATAGCAACCTCTTAGCTCTTTGATGTCTGCCTGAAAATCTATAAAGAGTTGTCACAGAGAGACCTTGCTGATGGCATTCAGTGCCTCTGAGCTCTTAAGTTTGGCAGGGAGAGCCTCTGCATTCAATGTCATGGTAGCAGGTTAGATCATCTCATCCTTTTTTTAATCTATATCTTCCATGGAAGAAAAATGCATCTGCACAGGACCTGAGTGAGTGAATATAGCATATGGCACTGCTACAATTTAGGATATGATAGCCTGTGTGTGTCTTTTTAATTTTCTAGAAGTTAAATGTTGATTACTCAGGCAATCAGTGCAAGACAAAGGAACCTGCTGAAGATAATTCAACCCACCTGCACATGACTTAGACTGGATGAATTACCCTTGAGAACTGGCCACCTTTCCTAACTGGCTGTTACTTAAACAGGGACAACTAGGTCAGGCAAGCGGTAGCTCTTTCAGGTGCTTCATGCCAGGTGAGAGCCCTAATTACAGGCCATTAGGCTTTATCCACCAGTAATCACCCTAGAAGGAAATTCCTCATGTGAACTCTGAAGCTATTGAAGTACAGTGTCCTCACTTTACTGCGTGAAGTCAAGTCACTCTGCTAGCATATGGGACATTAAGGATATCAAAGGAAAGTTTTGTTCGCAAGAACAAAACTCAACTTTTTTCTGTATTCTGAAGCAAAATAGCATTTTCAATTGAAGTCTTCCAGTAAATGCTAGATTTTTAGGCTGATGCAGGAAGCTGACAGCCTGTAAGTTGAAAGTGGACCACACCGTAAGTAAAGGAAAGCAAAAGCTTGCAAAGAGAGATACCAGGCTTGCAAAGAGAGATGCCAGGAAACCCCGGGGTGGGATGCCTGCTTACCTGCAGGCAATAAACACAAAACCAAAAAAAGACTTACTAACACTCATAATCTGTTTTGGGTGTTTGAGTGGGTAACTTACAAATTTTATGTAAGTTATATGACCATTATGTATATAAAATCTCTACACATGTTGTAAGCATGATATGATATCCAGATATCATATCTATTGAAGTATTACAGTAATTTCACACTCATAAGC
>VRYO01001463.1:34894373-34919921 GCA_009812075.1 Sialia sialis
GATGGTTCCCATTCAGAGAAGCAATTGACAATCGAGTGCATATCAAGGACAGTCAAACCTATATTTTCCTACATTGGCAAACACCAATCAGAAGGAGAAAACTCTTTGCTGATAGTTTTAAACTCCATTCTCACTGGGCTTGTGTCTTTATTTCAAGTGCTAGTTCTGGCTGTAACTTTGGCATTTCTAACCCAGTCATGAGAGTGCTGTGGGTGTGTGACACCTTGTGACTCCTGCTGCTATTTCTGTAGTAGTAGCCAGAGCTCTCTATGTTATGGATGTAGGAAATATCTTTTTGTGCCTGTGAATCCTTAGCGCTTGCAGTGACCACAAAGGTGGGAGCTGAGTGGGTTCCACACCTACTGACTCTGGCACTCAAATAAGTTTTCAGGTCTGCAACTTCCCTGTCTTTATATGCATACATACACATACCGTGCTTGTGCCTGAATTGAAATATTTGAGAAAATGACTCTCCAAAGTTTTTGCATGTGCCTATATGCTCTCCCCATGGTAAAGACTAATATTTTACTCCTGTTGTATAAAATGAAAAAGTTTTCACTAAGTAAACTGTTTCCTTACAATTGGATTGAAGTTTGAATGATCAATGGTGGAACATAGCTGCTAGGTTCCTCCTGTCAGCTACAGATTATGTGGCATAGCCTGATGGGCACTGGGCCCTAGGAGTCTGGGTCCTGCCTGTTTCATTAAGCAGTATGGGGCCGACTGTCAGCTATTAGCATGCAGAATATTAGAAGCACCATACCTGTCAAAGAGGAAAAAAGGACCTCCATACAGCTTTATCACTATAATCTATTCATCAGTTTATTGAACTGAAGCTTGATAGGGGGTTTCTCAAATGCATGTGATGCCCCATGCTGTTAAGAGTTTTTTATTTTGATCTCAGATTATGCTGAAAGCTTTGTGCTAGCTCCTTTTTGGTTATGTATCTGAAGTTGTTCAAAAGTAAAAGTTATTTCTTCCAGAGCAGAGTGTAGCTTGTACTTGCCACATTTCCTCAGAGACACCTATTTCATGGCTTAGGGAGTGGATAGAAATTCATCCTTCCATTTTGTTGTGTGTGCCATCAGAGGCATCCCCTGCCCTCCTGTGGTTCTCCTGCTGTTGGCTTTCAAATTTGAGCCTTGGCCACTTTATATCTGGCCACAGTGCAGTGAAATCTGGCTACAGCAAAGGTGAGGAATGAAGCCAAAATATGGATTATAATGGCATGTTCCACTTGATGACAGACTATTATGTGTGCGTTACAGAGGTGAGATGGTTTTATGATAAAAATGGTTTACATCTGAGAATTAAATGAAATGTGCAAGGGCAAAGATATACTTTGGTATCTTGCTGTAAGCTTCAGTGCCATTCTGAGCTACCAAACCCCCCTCTCCAGCTCCCCCTCCATCTCTGTCCTTTGTAAACTGTTGGCTGAAGATCCTAGAGCTCTTGAGAGATCTTGGCAAAGGTTAAAGCTGTTTGAATGCCTGGGCAGATTTCTGTGAGGAAATCTGGAAAGCTGGCACAGGGCAGTTTTGTGGATATTCTCTTTGTTCACTCTCTTTAATGACTGAGAACACAGTAGCACCATAAATGCACAGAGGTCATAAAAAGTGTTTTTATGTAACATCATAGTTCAAATTTCTCATCTTCTACATCCATGGTTTACATTTGTGGTTGTCACCCTCTCTGTCTGGATGCTTGGACAGTTGTCTGTCTTTGAGAGAGATAGTAAATGTGATCATCACCATTCTTGAACCACAGTACATAGCTGACAGCTCTCTTCCAGCCTTTAGTTCACTAGAAAATGTGAAATTTACCCTGGAAGCTTAAAATACGGAAAGTTGGGTCTTACATGTACTACCAAATACTACATGCCTGGTTATAATAGATGACTTTTCATATTTTGTTCAAAAATACTTCAATCTCCTTTTCAGTGCTTGCTTAAAAGTATTTGTGTTTATCTGCCTTATGAGAAAACCAGAAAAAACCATTTATAAAACCAGACTGGTATCATGGGAGAAATCCTTGTGGATCATGCTGTTTCTTGAAGTTTAAATATTTACTGTAAGTGGTGGAGCTATAAACCCTTGCCAAGATTTTGGTCAGTCCAAAAAGCTGAGCATTATATTGTATTAGAAACTGCATGTTTGCTAGGATACAAATCTTTGCTTTTGTTTGATTGATCTACATTCTATAAACTTTATTTACCATGTCAACAAATTTTCAATCTTATTTTTCTCATGTAGTTTTATTCCTAATTTTTTCAAGATATTTATGTTTAAGGATCTATAGATTTTTTTTGTATACATGGTTCCGTCACATTTGTTAAAATCTGACATTTTTCTTAATAAGGGTTGAGAATTCTGTAACATTCTTGCACAGCAAACAGATCTTGAGAAAGAAACTGTCTGAAAATCTGATACACAAGTGGGTGAAACTTGAATGTCTCAAAATAGAGGCTTCCAAAAATTTCCCAAAGATGTCTGGCAGGAGCACTGCTATGAAAATTATCAGATTTGGCATTTGTGATGTCTTACCTTTGTGGGATACCAAGAAGAGACACTGAAACACATCTTTCCAAAGCAAAGAATGTATCCACAGAAAGGCTTTTTAGAAAGAAGTTTCCTTTCACCTTTATTTTGAAACTCATTATTTTCCAGGATATGATGTTTCATGACAAGTTGCTGAGATGCTGTGATTATTTGACAACAGTAGTCCAATGTTCTGGAAAACTAGCAAAAGCAAAGATGCAAAATATTAAACCAAATTGCTAAGAGGATTCCACAATTTTGTTCTACACCTTCAGCACCTGGGATTCCTCAGGGCTGGCCTTCTGAAGCAAGGAAAGCATTCAGAATCTCCATGTTTTCTGTATCCTTTATCACCAGGGCACCCACCTCATTTAGCAATAAACACACATTTCCTAGTTTTCCTTTTGTCACTGATGCTCTCGAAGAACCCCTCCTTGTTCTCCTTGATCTTCCTTGCCAGATTTAATTCCAAGTGGACCCTAGCCTTCCTTGTCACATCCCTGCATGTTCTGACAATGTTCCTTCATTCTTCTGTCCTATTTTGCATATTCTGCAAGCTTCTGTATTCCATTTGAGTTTTGCCAGAAGTTTCCTACTTGCCCATGCAGGTGTTTTTGCTAATCTCTTACTCATAGGGATACACTCATCTTGAGCTTGGAGAGAGTGATGATTGGAGCCTTCTAGAGCCCTAATCTGTGGTGTTCCTCCAAGCAGGTCCTTGAAGAGGCCAAAGTTAGTTCTCTGATGTCCAGAGCTGTGCTGCCAATTACGGCCCTGCTTCTTCCACGCAGTAGCCTGAGCTCTGCCATCTTACGGGCACCGCAAGCAAGGTTTTCCCCAGATTTATTTATGTTTTTTTTACTCTGTTCGCTAGTACAACGTCCAACCCACACCTCTCCCAGTGGATCCCTCACCACCTGAGTCACAAAGCTGTGATCAGTGCTTTGCAGGAACCTTCTGGACTGCACGTGCTGTGCTGTGTTTCTCCTTTCCATCGAATGTCAAGATGGTTGAAATTCCCCGTGAGAATCAGGGCCTATGAACTGGGTACATCCACCTCATTTTTAGATTAAAAATTTGGGTTCAGCTACACAGGAAAATTATAAGATTTGCCCATACGTAGTAAAAATATTTCTATGAAATTTTATGTACTTGGGCCTTCATCAGCATTTTTATCTATGTACACCTCTTATCTAAAGATTTGCCTGTTTCATAGTCTAAATCACTGCAAGGGTGTCTCTGTAACAGTTTCACACTAAGCCCACAAATTAAAAATGTGTTTAAGAAGAAAAGTAACCTGAACATGGGTTTCTCTGCAGAAAGATTTTTTATTGCTCCTAATGTCCAAAAGCAGTGCTTCACATTATGAACTAATGGCCTGTGAAATGTCATTTAAAAATAAAAGATGTGTTTGAGTCAGAGGAATAACATCTTTGACTGTCTTACAGTTTTTTCCCCACTGTTTTGGAAGTAATTTATTTTTTCATCTACATTTTTTTGAAAGAAAAATACTTGATCTCAGGCTAAAATGGACAGACTTAATTACAGACCATAGTTTTTTTTTTTTTTTTTCAATTTGCACAATTTTGACAACAGTGCTTTAAATGCAGGGACACTAGCACAGCTTAATTGAAATTCTGATGATGTTTTTTGCACTAATTGATACCCATGTTGGCAGACTGAGCTCAGCGACCCAGGAATGAATGGACAGGAAGAATGAGACTATCAGCTTAGCCTTGCAGGTGGTCTTTCCTGATCAAGATTAAAGAACATTGGCAGGGCACCACAGGAGAGCTAGCACTGCTGATACCCTATGCTATTCTCATTTTGTGTTTAAGCACAGGATTTCAGTGTTCAGGCTGAGATTTTTCAGTCTGACTCCATTTGCAGTAGTAATAATAATAATAATATAGAAAAAAGACTGGGAAATTACTTGATCATACTGTGTAAGAAGGTTGGCAAGGAGAAAATGCCAGGTACAAAAGAGGCTTTTAATCTTGTGGAAAAAAAGATAGGTGAGAACTAATGATTTGTCTTGGATTTAACATGAGCTCAGATTAGTATGAGATACAGATTAATAATGGGGTAGAAGTAGGGTGTTAATAAGCTCTGGAACAAACTTCCAAGGATATGTTAAATTCCGTGTCCTTCAAAGTCTAACAAAGGGTCTTGGTCTCAGCACAAATAAAACTGCTATGATATCACATGGCCAACTATATCCACAAGAGCAGAATAGACAGTTCTGGTCCTTAAAGACTATTAATTCTGTTAATTTTTACTTTTTACATAGTATATTCATCAAATAATTTAAGAAAGTAGATCGGTAGCATTATTACCATTCTACAGGTAGAGGACTGTATCTCAGGGAGGTTTAATCACTTCTTATAAAATGTTCAAGAAGCCGGTGCATAACAAGCAATGGCACATAAAGTAATATACAACCTGTTTGTCACATTCTGCTTTATCAACCAGACACAGCGATCTTTGGAAAAAACCTCACAGATGCAGTTAATTTCATTTGATATTTAAAAAGGTAGGGGAATTATATTTGGTAATTGAAAACAAAAAAATGACAGAACATTCGATTAGACTCACATAATGATCTCTCAGTGCCTCTGGAATGTACATAGGACTCTTAAGTTAGTGAGAAAAATACACCTAAACCCTATTTCAGTTACTTCAGAAACTTCCCTGTAGAAAGCTATTTTTGAAGGCAATCCTATCCCATTTGGCAAATGTTTGCATGAAGAACTTCTATTTATTTTTTAAATTAAAGAGTATAACAATAAATGGCCTAGGGTTAGGGCAGTGACTGCAGCAGTTTTCCTTGATAGGGAGAGGCTTTGTTGAAACTGTGGGGCTGAAAAAGCTGACAGGGCACTTAATCTGGCTTGGCGATAATTGAAAATGAGATGGCCTATTGGCCTGAGATGTGCATTTGGTTTTTATGGAGCTCTTCCAAGTCGGATCTTAAGGTGGAATCTATAAATGGCTTTAGTACATGTGTGCCAGAGTATTTCTTGTTGTTTTTCATTCCATAAGGTGGAGCAAGTACTATTATAAACCCAACCCAAAACCTGCTAAATTTCTGTTGATGACAGACTATGCAAGAATGACTGTAAACAGAAGGGGACAAGATAATAAAAAAATACATAAGCATCTTGAAATGTTGCAATATTGGTTATATTGAATTCAATATCTCTATTGCACAGCATAGTCAGCTGCCAAGATTTTGTGTGTGACAGGCTGTGCCAACATTTGTATTCAGATGCTCCAAATCTTAGGAGGAGAAGGGAAAAAAGGCATTTAAAATTAATAGATAGTACAATCCTTCCTCTATAACATAATGAAACATTCTCTGGTGCTGAATATGATCAGCAAGCAGTTCTGAATGCCCTATCACATTCATCACTGATGTTTATTAACATTATATTTCTAGGGCAATAAATCCAGGTTATTGTTAGAATGATATTGTTCATATGAACTAAAGGTCATTGACCTAGAATTAGGTTTAAGAATAAGCTCTTTTCCTAAGACTGGGCATCCTGCACACATATAGGCAGATGCACATTTTCACAAAGGTGTGTAGATATAAATTTGAATTTAAATCTCTCTACTGTACCTACTGATCATAGATAACTGCATTCTTTTTAAAAACAATTAAATCCCATTGTTATCAATTGTCTGCAGCTTGAAGAGCTCACAGTGGCATGGCACTTTCAAAGCTGAGCAGAGACTACTTGTGCTTAGTTGGCTTTTTCTGTTGGTTAGGAATGGTCACAATGCAGAGTTTGTTTTGTTCCTGGCCCTGCACAGATCAGCAGAAGTGTGATTTTGAGACACCTTAGAATTGCCACTGGCTGAAGAAACTGAGATCCTACCCATAGGATCTGTGGGAGGCAGAGTGAAATGAGAGCTTGTAGTCCTACTATGTCTGTGTTTGAATGATCAGATCTTTCACCTGAGGGGCTGGTCAGCTGGACATTTGCCCTTGATATAAAACAGGGGATAAGAGGAAAAAGGAAATTCTAGCAGAATATAGTCAGGATTTAGGAAGTCTCTCAAGCATCCTATTCTGTATGCTGCAGGTAAGCGTACCAGGTAGGACAATAGCATTATGATTAACTCATGTGAATTAGCTTGCATCTTATTAGAATGGATGCATTCAACTTTTCATGTTTAAAAAATGCTGCTGCCTTTTTTTTTTTTTTTAAATTTTGTTTTCTTTTTCTTTGTGGGTGGGCACTGTTTTAAGCGCAAGAACATGCAAATGCAGCAGCACAATCATATCATCATTTTGATTCAAAAGTCAACAACCCTCAGAGAACCATGCAGCAGCTCATTCATCAGCAGGATGGTGAACGGGACTGTGAAGTGTGCTGGTGGGTTATTACACATGCTGAGCCTGGTTTTCTCTCATGCTCACTGTTACCACACAGGAGTAACAGCACTGAAATCAGCAGCTATGCTGGTACATGTGAAGGGATAATCAGGCTTTCCATGTATCAAACTCTCATCATCTCTGTCTTGGAAGGAGAGCCATCTAAAATGCTTTGGAGGCTACATTCATCTAAAATGCTCAGCTGAACCAGCACTTAAAAATTTATATTTTTTGTGTTCTTTGGAGCACTTAGTCAGCTAAATAATTTGAAATACATTATTACTGAGGCAGTCACTATCACTGCCAGAGCCAATGTTCCTTTAGAATGTCCATTTTGTGAATCTTGTTTTGAATATTTTCCATAATAGCTCAACCATTTTAATTTGCTTTGGACCATGGCAAAGCAAATTTGCAGCCTTCTTAAATTCCCACTAAAAAGTCGTGAAAAAACCTTTGTGGTTTTTTGTTTCTTTCTTAAATATAAAGAAAGATGAAATGTTTTTTTGCTCTTCTAGCTAAAGATGTGCATAATAATGTGCAAAATGTCTTTCCTATTTTGAATGTTGAGGCAGGGGTTAAAGTAACTGTTTTAGACTATAAACCTACAAACAAAGAAAAATTATCCATGAAGAAAATACATATCTTCATGTACTATTTCCTCTCCCAAGAAACTCACATTTTTTCTCAGATCACTCCTAATATTCTATTCTTGGTTTTGACTTTCAAGTCAAACAGCTAAAACTTGCTTTGTACTCTAATCCTGGATATGCAGTCCTTTCTAGCCTTCTAACATATGATGGAATTCAACCATTTCCTTTTTACATCTGGTGAAACTGAGAGGTTATAGTTTTGTGAATATTGTGACACCTAGACTTAAAAAGTTTCTTGTTCCACAGAAGAGAAAAAAGTGTCCAAAAAATTATTATAGGACTGAAAACCCCACAGTTTGTGTGGAGGATGGAGTTTTCCATATATTTATTTTTCAGTGGGAGTTTCTTGAGAATGTCACAATTTTTAAGAGGCACAATTTCTCAATGTGTGAACTGCAAAAAGGCATCAAGAAAAGAAGTATTTATGATACCAGTGAAGAAAATGCTAGTTTCTTCTGACATCTTAAGTGGGCTAAAAATTTTTGGTGTGTTTTATAGTACTGCATTTTCACGACCATAAGGTGCACAGGATTATAAGGCGCAGCATCAGTTAACGGTAAATTTTCAAACCATTTTCATATATAAGGCGCACTGGATTATAAGGCGCAGTTTTTTTTTGCGACGAAGATCCGAGGGCAACTTTTGCAACTTTTAGAGTAAAAGGGGCAGATCCGAGGGACATGTGCTCCGTCTTCTCGCGGTCATTCCATTCCGAGCTTCATGTTTGTTGCTGCGCAGAAATTGTTTTGAGATCCCTTCAATACTCAAGGTTCATATATAAGGCACACCGGATTACAAGGTGCACTGCCAGTTTTTGATCAAATTTTAGGATTTTCAGTGCGCCTTATAGACTTGAAAGTACGGTAATTGAGGCTTTTTTTTTTTTTTTTTTTCTCTCATTAATGTTATGATAATTTTTTAAGCCAAGAAAAAAGTCTGTAGAAAGTCTCTGATTATAGAAGAGACTGAAAACACTCAGGGTTTTTCTGCATACTTTTTTTTTTTAAATCATGCTTTTGATACCTTTGCAATGTCCAGGTTTTCCTGCTGAAAATGGTCCTGGTGTTGAAGTCACTTTTCTGTCTCACCAGCAAACTAAATTTCAGACTTGCAGCCTTGCCTAGGGTCATGGTTGTACCCCCCTGCACTGGCCCCTGAGTACTGGAGAGAGCCAAACCCCAGTTGCATCCAGAGTTATCTCCTTCCTTGGATGCTGTTGAGCATAGATGCCATTTTTGCATGGCATGGTCTTTGATATTTTTCCCCATTTGCATATTGTTTGATACTTTGTTTTAGTTATATTCCATATTATGAAAAATGTTTTTGCTTATGAAAGTTTTGCTAGATTTTAAGTGCATGAGTTGAAGTTTTCCCAAATGGGTATTTGCTTCAGCTGATTTCTTCCCTTTTATTCTGTCTTTCTCTTGAAGTTCCTTTCAAAAGCGTTCTGGTTATTTTCAGTAAGCAGGTTTGAAAAGCAGCAGAAGTACCCTTTTAACCCAAAACAAGAAAACAAAGGAAATTTCTGGTACATTTTTCTTTGAAGAACTCAAGGGTCCCTCTGTTTGGAGCAAGTCATTTAGCAGAAAAGGAGCTTTCTGTGCTCTTTTTTTGTGGCTGTGTCTCCTGCCAATCTTGTGTTTGACCAATTTTTGTGCCTTTGGAAAACTAGTTTTACACGCTCATACAAAGTGAGTAGAGACAACTTGAATGTCATCAGCAAGGTCACAAATGAGGAGATGGAGGCTCCTTTCATGGGGGTTCCTACCAGTTACAGTTTTTATTCCTACTGCACATGGGCTGGATTGGGAGAAGGAATGGAGCACCTCTCCAAGGGATGCAGGCTGAGAGAGTTGGGGTTGTTCAGTCTGGAGAAGGCTCCATGGAGACCTCATGGCAGCCTTTTAGTCCATAGAGGGGATTTGTAAATAAGAGAAAGTGAAGAGGACAGATTTAGTTTAGATATTAGGAAGAAATTCTGTATTATGGTGGTGAGGCAACTTCAGAATTCCTTGTTTGACTACAATCCCAAAGCTCGTGCTTTTTGTTTATCTATCTGGGTTTCTTAAAAAAAAAATAATTTTGTTTTGGAGCTCTGCATATGAGAATCAATATTTAGTTATTTGTCTTCTCTGACCCATTTTAGAATCACCTTATAAGATGATGAAAAAAACCCCAGTATATTACTTTTTGGCATTTGAAAAATATTTTCCCCAAAGAATTTCAAATTTATCCTGAAGTGGTTTCAGAGAATGTAGCTTATCTTTCTTGGAAATGAAAATATTTAGAAAAGATCCTTCCCATTCTGCTATTGATATTTCATCTATGTGAGATACTGAGATTCAATCAGCAGCTAAACAGCATTGGAATGAGTTATTCTCCTGTTCTGCTTCTTTCTAGTTTAAGTTTTCTGACATTGTTGTCTGATTTGCTGTTAAATAAGTAGAGAAGTATTGCATTTTCAAAGTTGGAAGCCAAACTTTGGCCTCTTAGAGCAGTGTAAATCCGGTATACTTTCCCCTAGGGTCATTACACTATTTACAGAATAATTTAGTCAGGAAGAAAAAGGCAGTTATGTTTTGTGCTTTGTGTACCTGTGTTCAATATTTGTGTATACATATATATACAGACATATACTTACGCATATACATATGCATAAACGTATACATATATCTAGATATATATATAAGGACTTTTCCATAAAATAGTGATTTATCTTTTACTAAGTAATACTATCAGTCCAAAGAATTACTTTGATTGTGACCTTTAATACAATTTTTTTTCAATTTGCTGTTTAGCAGCTGACTTTAAAATATTTCAAATAGAGATATTTAATATAGCCCATTACAATTTTCCAACCTCATCATAATCTATTTTTCTAACAGGGTCACCTTTAACATATGATGGGGTGAATGTATTTTATTAACATCTATTCTTTTTATAAGGATGTCTGATTGAAAGCTGCAATTTTTTTCATCCATAAGATTTTAAAAACGAATCACACGCAACTTTGAAAAATTCAAAAACGAGTTATTCTTGGATAAAAGTATATTCTCTTCTGCCAGTTGTCTTCTGTCTTGAATAATATTTTGTAATCTTCTACTGACAACTGACTCTGAAGGATGTCTAATCTGTCCTTAGACATGGCATATAGCTGCAGTTTGCTATAATATCTGTTTCTGCTGCAAAAGACATTTATAATACTTTCTACATAATTTAAATGTACTGTGTAGTTTCCCCATTTTGGAGAGGAAAAAAGAAGACAATTCAGAGCTCCACTGCTGGGGGCTGTCTGTTAATCTTCTTCCATTGTTTTATTTACATAGGTTTATGAAATCCCAACAGAATAATATTTGTTTGTGTGTAGTGCTGCTACTTTGATATAAAGAGGAAGCAGTGGCTCTGCTCCTCATCCACAAATTTGTCAAAATGTTTATTCAATTTCAGGCTCATTTGTTTAATCTTTTAGACGACAATAGGAATATAGAAAGCTGATCAACAGGACTTTTGTTTCGACCAAACTCTAAAAATACAGATTTTTTTTTTATCTGGAAGGAGGTTTATTGCTGGTCTGCTCTGACAGAAGGGTGATAGGTTTCTATCTCTTAGTCTAATTAATACCTTTAATCTTTTTTAATGGTTAAACAGTCTCCCTTTATTTGCAAGGCAGAGAAGAGATAAAGGCACACAAGGCTGGAGGTTAATCCCTGTATTTTATTTCTTAATTTCTGCTATAGGGATTCCCTTTCCATCATTTCTGTTTACTTTTAAGTACTCTTCAGATACTGGCAGAAAGAGACAACAAAAGTTTGATTAGGTCTATCACTCAAGATTAGGCAGGCATCAAACTTTTTGGAATTTAAAGGGAAACAATAGTTAGCTGAACAAATAGGCTGATCTGGTTCTATATCCACTATTTTAATATAATGGCTGAGAAGGAAGCAAAAAACATAATACTTTCATGTGGACTGTTTTGTTCAGCTAATGCTCTCTGCCTTGCATTGTTCCAGAATAGATTCCATGTGAAATGTTGTAGCACAAATAATTATGGATAAAAATTCTTACAGAGAAAACTCTGTGGGCATTTTCATTGATTTCTACAAATGTTAGGCTACTTCTTCATGGACAAAATCTAACGCCAATGTTATGTTAACTTAAGTTTGAAATTAAAAAGGCACAGAACTTTAATGGCATTTTGTTTAATACGCTCTCACCCTGTAACTAGAAGGTGAGATTTTCATTTGAGTAATTCTTGAGGTGGTTTAAAGGACATTCTGAGAGAAAAAAATCTCATGTTCATAGAATGGTGGCAATTAGTGGTGTGGGTGAAGATTTTTGCCTTGTTATTTCCAAAAAAAACCCAAACAAAATCAAACCAAGACAAAGCCAAACTATTTTCTCTGGATAGCCTACAACGATGGAAATGAATGAATTGTTCTTTAAAGGTTGTAAAGGCTTATTTCAGAAAGATTTCGATGATAAAAATCACCTTTTCTTGACTTTTCCATTTAGAATTTTAATGTTTTAAAGTTAACTGTAGATGTTAGATCTTATGCAAATAAGATTAGAAAGAGATTATAAGATTTAGGATTTGGGCTCAGACATGTACATGTCCTCAAAAGAGACTTTGTAAAAAATTGGATTTGCTGTTTTTATTTTCCTTTGTATACAAAGAAATACTGTTTCATTAAGTGATGCTTGCATTCTAAAAAAGCTTGAATAAATGCCTTTCCATTTGCCACTGAACTGATAATGACTATGAACAGAAATTCTTTAAGGAAAAACCCAAATCCAAAGACCACCTGCTTGAAATTTAAAAGTTAGAGAAGAGCAGATAGAGCCTGTATTTTTTATGAGTGTTTCTTTTACTTTGGAAAATTACAACAGCTTCATCAAGAGGCATGCTTTTTTGTACACAACATACCTGTTTGGAGCCAGTTTAGGACAGAAGTTGACAGTAAGTGCCAATATTGACACAAGACCTGAAATTTGAGTTTTCTGCAGTACAGATGCAGCCCGGCTCATCCACGCTCTCGCTGCAGTGTCGATGTTCTCTCCACATGCCCAACAGCCACAGGATTGCAGCAGGAGAGCTTCTTCCAGCTCATCTCCCTCCCTCATCCCCCCAGGAAAGAGCCCTTTCAGGAGTGTGTTGATTTCTGGTGGGGGATCCTCTTGGAGGCTGACATGACATTGTTCCCATCTGGGCAGCAACCACGCAGAAGAGTCGGCAGATTGACAGAGGGGGCTGCAAAGAGGGAATTTTGAGTTCTCCTTGTCATTTGATACATGTTGTGTAGATAAAATAGGCAGGCACATTTAGTATTTTTGTTGACAGTACATAGGTAAAACAATATTTGAAAAGAAAGGTGGTGTCCTTAGGCTGATGTTTAGGAAAAAGTATGCATTCTGAGGCATATATGTCACATTTAGAAAATATCTCTGACTGGTTTATTTTATGGGGATTAATAAACTAAATACTGGATTTAAAGGCCAGGATTTTAGCTGGATGTTCTATAATGTATGAGGTACTTCTACCAGAGGTTTATAAATTGCTATACTTTAGACCCCTCAACTGCTTAAAATTTAAGTACATGCATAATTGTTTTCCCAAAATGGATGTACTTTTTCAAATTTGGCGTGAATAAAACCTTGATTTATTAGAATTTGTATTCTTTTTCATATGATTCACTGTGAATTAGAAAACAGAAAGAATTATAAAATGTTCAGGTTTATTTTCCTCTGTTTCATACTATTGAGTTTTGGCCCTGCTCTAAATTATTCAAGCTGAATAGCAGTTGAACCAATGGATAGTATTATAATATCAAAATAGGGAAATACGGTTTCATTTCACTTTACTCCAACTTTTTTAAGCAGTAGTTTTTGGCAGAAAAGAGCAAAAGGTCTAAACAGCCCAAGAGTCTGATTCTGGGTTACCCCAGATTTGTGGGCTGAAGAATTCCTAAATTCCTGCAGTAATTTCACGTTTATAAGCCTCACCTTTTTGACTGAGTTCTCGATCCGACCCCGGAAGTGCGGCTTTTCATCAGGTGCGGCTTATATATGGACAAATTCTGGCGAAAGGCCAACCTGGAAGTGGGAGATGGGCCGGCCTGAGGTGGGGCTGGAGCTGCCGCAGCGGGGTGGGGGTGACCCCTCTCGGAGCCTCTGCCGCGGAGGGGTGGGGCGCGGCCCCTCTCAGAGCTGCCGCGGTGGGTGGGGCCGGCTGGAGCCATGCTGGCCTGAAGCGGGGCGGGGCCAGCCAGAGCTGGATCCTCCCTGGGAATAAAAAAAAAAAAAAATTAAAAAATAATAATAATAATAAAAAAAAAAGGCAGCTTATCATCTGGTGTGGCTTATTTAATCCTGTGGTCTTCCCGGCTACCTGGATGTGCGGTTTATAATCAGGTGCGGCTTATAATTGTGAAATTACTGTAATTTAAAATAAATCACATAGTAGCTGTGTTAGTATCACAGACGCTGAGAGCTCTGGGACCGCTGGGTCTGGCACTATCTTGTCTACAAGGGACTTTAGAGACCAGGTTTTCCAAGAGACTCCTCCTTCGGCCATGGAAATCAGGAGGATGAAGTTTGAGTCTTTGATAGGGTCTCACGTAGCTTTGTTGTTGCCTATAAGGCCTGAAATGCCTTTCAAATGTAATGGGTTTGGGAATTTTTCTAATGTGCTTTTCTTTGGAACATTCCATATCACAGTTTGTGATGAAAAAGGTCATAAAGCCTTAGTAAAGAGACTTGTTAATTTGTAAGGCATTATTGTGTTTGCCCCTGCAAGAAGCATCTAATTTATTATTGGGGCAGATAGGCACTCTAATAATACTAATAATTAGCATTAAATATCATTTGATGAGGCATTTGAAAGTGAGGACCATATTGCCTTTAAAGACTAGTTCATTAGACATGAATATGTGTTAAAAATCCATTATAATTTAGTGTTTCACAAACACTAGTATCTTCTCAAAGAGGAATGAGGCAATGACTTTTCTCTTTACATTGGTCTCCCCTCACTATCAAGAAGATATTGGCAAATACAGAGAGCAGAAGAAGTGTCATGAAATAACTTCTAACTCAATCACATCCTCAGAACTGCCTTTCCGTATACATTGCTTAAGAATGGCTTTTTCATATTTTAAAAACATTCCTGGTCCCTGCCTCTCTAGGTTGAATCATCCTTGGGAGTTTTTGATTGCTGCAACCTAGCATTTGAATAAAAGATTTGTCATTTTTGCCTCCACGGCCTTAATAGAAAGAAATTAAAGATTGAAAAGGGGACAGGAGAAACAATCTCCATCATGGTGATATGTGGAAAACCTGAAAGTGTATAATATGATACTGGTCTAGAATATTCAGAGGGTCAGGCCTTCACAAGAAATTATTTAGTGCATTAAAATTAGGTGTAATGGCCTAAAATATAGTCTGAATATATGTAAAGCTGCCTGAGTGGTAAGTCTATCAGTCTTTGGAACAGTTGCAAGAGAAGTGCTAGAAGCCAATGATTTGATAATTAAATTTTACACAGGAAAATGTATTACAGGAAATGATTCTTCCTTGTTTTTTGAATAAACCAGGTTACTTAATAAGACCTCTGAATCTGTAGAATATCCATTCACAAGATGATTTCTTTTGCAATAAAGGAAATTTCTTTTCTCCAGAAAGCTTTAGAACAATTGCTGTCTCTCTTTTGGTGATAGTCTTGGGATCACAGGCATCTCATGGGTTGCCCCAACATTACCATTAGTGTTTGTTAGTCTCTGTAGGTTAGCTGTCAATTGTACAAAAAGACCTGAAAAACACCACCTACTGTCACTTTATCAAGGCAGTGAATTCGCAACCAATTCTGGCCTTGTAGCCTAAAATTCAAATGTGTTTAGTAGATATGAAGAAAAGAAAGGATGATTATAGATTTTTTCTTTTATTGAAACAAACATGAACCCCCTTGACAAAAAACCAGCAGCTAGTGCAAAATTCCCATTCAGAAACATGCATTCAGTGTTTTCCTATCTTCTTTATCTACAGGGTATTTTAAAAATAAATTAGATACTGAAGCAATTAAGCCTTAGTGCAGTATTTTCTGAACCACTCATCGAGTAATCCCAGTTTTAAACAGATAATTGTCAATAACACAATAAACATTTATAGCCTGTGTATGCCCCTTATGAGAAGTGCTTTCCTGTTGTTATGTGTGCTTTCCAGGGAAAGTGCACTTTGCCCAAAATCCTATTGTATAAATTGTCCTTTGCTACTGCTTTATGCATAAAAATAAGCACCCGAATTTTATCCATAAGGCTCTTTGGAGTTTTGAACATGCACCATTATTTTTATGTTACTCATATAAACTAATTTCTGTTTCCCCCATAGCTCCCTTGAAAGCTAGGGACACTGTGCTCCTGCTCCACTTTTTTGAAACATTTATTCTGAAAAATAACATTCTGTAAGATACCTCTGAGTGACACTGTTGTGCTCCCTCTGAGTCAAATTCTCTCAGATAAATCTGGTTGTCAGTTTTTTTATTGTGAAAGACTTGTGGTTTTGACTGCATTTATGTGCTTGCTATGGAATGTGAACAACAATGTACAGGGATGAAGTTTTATTAAAGGAAAAATATTGAGCCTACAGAATTTGATAAATGTGAAGAAGTACATGATTTTTTTTTTTAATATAATATTAGGGATTTTAAGGCTTTTCTTTCATCTTGTGGCACCAATAAGATCTTACAATAAAAAAGGACTTTCTCTTAAAGTCAATAGGCCCCACAATTATTTTTCACCATTGTTTTCATCTCATATTAATTTCTGAAGAAGACTTGTTTCATTAGAGTATCCACTAGTGTGTTTAAGGAAGGTCACAGAGCCAGCTGTAGTCACGAATCATTGCAGAGGCAAAAGCAGCTACATTTGGTCAATACAGAAGTTCTGCCATCCATTTTTCTTCTACCTCCCATCCACACCATTTGTGCAATATACATATTCAAAATGTCTCACATAGAGACAGACACTGTCTTGAAAAGCTAATACCTTGCATTTTCAGAGTGCCTGCATTATCTCTTAAAATAGCAAATGTGTTTGTTTCCCAGAGTTCTGAACTCAAAAACCCTGAGTATTTAAATTCTGAATCAAAGTGCAGATCTTACAGCTATAAACAACTCATTAGCAATATTAAATAGAATTTCTGTCCCTTAAATCTTTCTTACTTTATCCTACACGTACAGAAGATACATACATACACAGAAGGCTGCTGCTGCCAGAAAGGCAAAGGTACTGGACGTCTGACTCTTTATGGAGGTCAGAAAATATCTTGTCCAAGTTCAAGGATATATAGAACCTGTCAGGATGAGATTTGAGAACTGAACAGATGTGTCAGGAAAACAGGCAGAATGGTCTCCTCTTACATGATCATAACCTGAGCAACTCTGGGCATCACAGCCCTCCCAATGTAATGAGTGCAGATGACATGGACAGAGAGAATCAACCAGGATGGAGGTGTGACATTTCTGACTGGCTGTCAGAGCACCTCTGCAGGGCACTGACACAGCCCCTGTGAGTGGCACTAAAGCATGGCCATGTTCAGTAAAACCCACAAAAAAAAGGATGGCCATTATAATTGTCTCAGTCTCACAGCACAGCTTATGCAAAGGTGTTTGTGTGTCAGTGGTGAGACTATCTTTGCAAATATGTATGTTTACTAAATTAAACACAGAATGTATAATTTATTTCTTTTGCTACTTCTTCATTAAACCATAGTGTTGAACTGAACTATATTTGATATAAAATTTGTTCGGTAATTTAATTTCAAATATAAGGAATGCATCTCTGTTTCAATTGTTTAAGCCTTTTACAGCCAACTATAGTTGATTAGGAACACTTTCTAAATGTCCCAATTTAAAATGGAACTAAATGTGGTGCAACTTTAAAAGTTTTGCTACATTTAAAAAAAGAAAATGTTTCTTTAAAATTGATAAGTTTCTTTAGCCAGAGCTTTTGTGAATATGCAAGAAAGATGAAGGCTCTGGTTTCATTTACATGTCACGTTAGCAGAGAGACAAACTCAGTATCACCATCAGTCCAGCCACAAAGTGCTCTCATTAGTTTTACTTGGGAGACAGATCTCATGGTGAAAGGAAATCACATCTGTCCCATACTGCAGTGGATCAGAGATGGAAGTTTTTGCTGACATCTCTACAGCTATGGCTATGCCTGTCAAACATCTGTCTGGAACAAACTCTTATGGCTGTGGGAAATTGTCAGGTGCATAAGGTGATGGTTCTCCTGAGGTGTCCCAAAAGTGAAGGAGACACTGTGCTAAATTTTCTCTTTCAGTATCACACATACAGACCTGGCAGCTGCCTGCTGCTTTGGATATGGGAGCTCATCCTTGTGTAGACACAGCACATGTAGAGTCTTCTCCCATGATAATCATGGTTCACAAAAACTGGATCAGTGAGGGCGCAAATGTTTGAGCTTCATGTGTAGGATAGAAACTAGAAGCTGAAACTGTGGCAGAGGAAGCTGGGACAAGACAAATTCCAGCTACCTCTGCTGAGGCCACATGTGCATCCAGAGGAAACACGCTCCTATGTCTTCTTGAGTCAAGCCAGAAGGTGACCTTTGTGTTTTTGGGCCATGCTCTTGAGGAAAAACAAAATATCAACACAACACACTGATAACGAAAATGTATTTCCATTAAAACTTCAAGATTTTCAGGCTGTGCTCTATTCAATAATTGACTGAGAATCATTGTAGATGTTGCTTTTTCATCCACAATATCTCTGAATAGATTATCAGTAGATTTCCATTTTTAGCTACTAATTTCCAGTTCTGGAACAAGCTGTTTTTTAACAGGTGAGCATTGCTCAGGAACAGCTTTGCAAAAAATGAAACACTGGAAGAGCTTACAATTTTCTACTTTCCCCAGGACTGTTGATAAAGGCCTTCTTCCCCTGTGAGAGAATATTTCTCTTTGAAATACTTCAACCTTGTTTTTAATTCACAGCATTGTTATTAAATTGCCATATGGCCTTGGGCACGTTCCTGAACATTTTCTGTATCTTGGTCTATCTACTTAGCAGAATGCTTACACAGCACAGTGCACACATTCTAACACTTCAGAAAACAGACAACCCAGCCAGGGCCTCTCTGTTCAAGTACTTTTAGGGAGCATCAGCAGAACTACTGATTATCATCCTCCTGCTGGAAGAGAGAGAGGGTGAGATGTGCTTTCTGTTTCTCCTCAATCAGTACGGTACATTCTTCAGCTCTCCATTTTGGATCAAAAGGGAGAGAAACAGGGAAAGTGAGAGATGGATGCTCTCTAATTGTATGCTTAATTCTCTAACATTTTAAGTGGATGTTGTCTCTTCTTGGCACAAATGTCCCACATTTGGGCAGATGACCATTTTTCTGGAGCCATTGTCTGATGCCTATGAATATGTTCTGAAACCATTATTGAATACCTATCAAGGGGATTCTAAGTGAACTGAGAGAGGAGAACTCAAAGCTAGGCAGGAAGGTGAGAGACAGTTTTCAGAAAACACAACCATGAGGGGAATTGTGAGCAGAGAGAAGGAGGAAGCAACATCTCCTACTCTTAGAAGCAGTAAATACAGCAGGTAGAAGTAAAGGCAAACACAGCCACAAATATTGTGTAAGCCGCGTATCTGGGGAGAATAAAAGGAGGAAAGTGGTGATTTTGGAAAGATCCCAGCACAGGACCCAGCTCCACCCTGGGATCACAGGGTGCTTGTAGCAGCTGGCTAGTTGTGATGGCACTGGCTACCTGACTGCCAGCTGAGCTGTGATCCAAGCCTTCATCAACTCACAGCACAGTGCATAATAAGTTTTGACTTGCAAGAAGTAAAAGAAGAAATCTCAATGAGATCTTCAGATCAAACAAGACATAATTAACTTCAGCCTTGCTCTTTCACACTGATCATCCCTTCCGTCCCTTTTCTTCCCTTTAGGCCAAATTGTAATATTTACCACTGTCCAAAGCAAGTCATGAGGTGATACAGCACAGTATTTAGATTGTACTTGGAAAGATGTCTGACCATATGTTACTCCTATACTCTTTCCAGTGTTCTTTGGATGGATGGCAAAGGGAAAACAACAGTATTTTAGTTTATAAAGTTCCCAGTGAATTAACATTTTCCAGTATTTATGTCAGTCTCCCTAAAATCTGTGATGAAATACACAGAACTGCACATTTTTTATTATTCCTTCTCTGTTCATAGGATAGGTTGAAGCATAATTCTTTCTTTTAAATCGCCTGTAGTACCGGTTCCTAATACTAAAGCGAGCTACTTTAGGTGGTGGTGACTCACATGCATATCAAGTAGCAAGCGCTAACTGGGACAGGCCCGCAGTGAGCGGTGCTCCCTCGCTAGGAGGGCTGGGAAGGGAAGGCTCAGAGGAAGAGCTTAGAGGTGATTTCTGACACTGAAGAACGCGTAACCAAAGTTCATCTTTTATTTCAAAATACTAACTCAATACGAAGACGCTGTAGCATCTGCTGTACTGTCTGGTTCTGCGTGTTGAGGAGACTTTGATGAAAACAACATGCACTCTTTGTTGAAACTATAAACAAAAATCTGCCAACTTCTTTTAGACAGGAATGTTATACTGATTATGAATTAATTAAAAAAAAATTATTCCGATGTGCCATGGGAAAATGCGTTCCTTTTGTGGCCACAGGATATTTTGTGGTTTTTAAATAATTAGGGGTATATCTTGCTTAGTTAAAAATTTTTAGCACTGTTTGAAGACACAGTTATTCAAGGCCGAAAATAAAATGCCCCCTATCATTTTTATTAAATTTAGACTTTGGAATTGCATTAGAGAGACATGTTTGAAAAATAGAACCCATTTTGATGTAAGAATGCAGGTATGGATAAAACCTCTGGATAGTAATCATGCACTTTTACTTCCTTTTTCTTAATAACCCTACGATAAGAATAAAACCAATTTTGAAAATACAAGTTTGACATACTGCTTTGAAATACAAAGTAACCATGTGTAATGCTAGAAAGTAATGACTTTAAAGTGTAACTTGACATATTTGTCTCTATATACTATTCATTTCAGCATTGTTTCCAGCATGCATTAAATATTTAATATGACAATGCCCACATGATATTTATATGTAAAGATTTAGCTCTAGTAATCCAAATCCACATAAAGCTGTTATCTAGAGCTGCAGCTTTCTAATTTATGTACATACATGCACAACTATATGTACAAACAGTCAGTGTTTTTTATATGGAGTGATAACTCTCAGATGTACAAAGCAGCAAAATATTCCATATTACTGTTACAGAAAAAGGAATTTAAGAGTCAACAGTTGTAAGGAATAAAAGCTCTCCAATAAAAAAGTCCATATTTTGTTAGAAGGGAACTGAGTCTGCTGAAATGAAATAGTTGGGCTGAGAGAAATTAGTCTAAGCCATGAGATAAAATTTGCAGGTATTTACTTCTTTCTTGATATCTCCAGCTTTTTGTAATGTACAGTATCACAAAAGATGAAGATTAATAAAATAGGAAAACCTCACAGAGATTGCCCATAAAGAAAACTCTCAGCAGGATAGCTGTCTCAATCTTGCTTATTTTAAGAAGTTTTGGTTGATTGTTTTAGAAGCATTTTGCCAAGGGGACTTAATACTGCTGTAGACCTTCCAACAGGAACCACACATTAGGAGATACAGATTTCTATTCAGCACGTCAAGGGCCTTCAAATTGTGTCAAATTAATCATTGCCTGCAGGGCCCAATCTCCATGGTATGTTTTTGCTGCACTTTGTACCCCCAGTTCTTCTGCCCCAGCAACCCAGAGGAAGGCAGCTTCACATGAGGACAACTTGTGGGGAGAGGAGCCAAGGACCAATGTGTCTGGACCCCATTGCTAGTTCAGGCTAGGAAATGGTTTGTGAAGCTGTGAGTAAAGACAAAACTGTGCGTTATTAAAGATCCTCATGTTCACTAGGAGTGAGTTTAAGCTGCACATCCTCAGATATTTATAATTTGTGAGTACAAATAAGTTTTAGAGTGAGATCCAGGAATGAACTGGTCATCTTGCTGTCTTTTCCCAGATCCTGATTTCCATGGCAAGAAACATAGACACCAGGACCAGAAAGAAGCCATGTCATATGTTTATGGTCCTTAATAACAACTAGGGCTGGACAATGGATCATACATCAGAGCGGTGGAGAGGAATATATCTACATTAGTAATATGTATCCAAAACTACAGTTGGAGTATTTGTGAGCACCAATCTTGATGGTGGGGTGTGAAGAAAAGCAAAAAAAAAGCCTTGATGGTGTGTAAGCAGAGCTCAGCAATAACTAAATCATTCCTGAGTTCCCAACACTGTTTTCAACACAAATGCAAAACACAGCCCCACACTAGCTGCTATGAAGAAAATAAACTGTACCCCAGCCAAAACCAGCACAGACGAGTTAAGTATATTCTAAGGTAGCACTGGTTAATATTTTAATGACTTCTCACAGTGGCTTCTCAACCTTGAATGACAGGTTTTGGCAAAAGTTCATTCTGTCTCTGCACTTCAGTTTCTTAACAGATAAAATGAGGGAACCTATATTCGCAAGCCACCCTTGAAAGTGTGTGGGTTCAAGGAACAAGGAAGCTGTTAGTACTGGAAAGTTAGCTGAAGGTTTCCCATTCATCATCACTCATCTCCTCATCTCTCTTTCATCAAGTAGCTCTCATCGTTCTCACTTGACAGGAGTCAACCTCTTTTATTGTTTATCTTCCTATCTACATGCATTTAAAAGGTAGTAAATACTGAAATGATGCACAGTGTATTAAAATAGGTGATGCATGTTGCATACCTTATGGGGGCTCACTTGCAGCACGTAGCAGAAGAGGAAAGGTGATGAGACAGGTAGGACTGGCATAATTTTAACTTGAGGAGGGTGCTCCAGTACCACAGCAAAGGGTATTGGGTAAGCAGGCTGGTTGTGACTGGGTAAAAGGAGTGGAGGAGCACTCACTGGAAGTGACTGTACATGCTGAGCACAGTAATTCACTTTGCTCCATTGTGGATAGAAATGTATACTGTAAGAAGTGCAGGGCTATACAAATATTCAACACTTTGATACTATATAAATGTATAAGATCACAATTTGTATAAATGTATAAGATCAGAACTGTGTCCAGTTCTGGCCCCTCAGTTGAGAGAGGACATTGAGATGCTTGAGCACATCCAGAGGAGGCAACAAGGCTGGTGAGGGGCTTGGAACACAAGCCCTGTGAGGAACAACTGGAGGAGCTGGGGTTGTTTAGCCTGGAGAAAAGGAGACTCAGGGGTGACCTTATCACTCTCTACAACTTCCTGAAAGGTGGCTGTACTCAGGTGGGGGTTGTTGTCTTCTCCCACATAACCACTGACTGAACCAGAGGACACAGCCTTAAGCTGAGCCAAGGGAGACACAGGTTGAATATTAGGGAAAAGTTTTTCATGGAAAGAGTGATAAAGTACTGGAATGGTCTGCCCAGGGAGATGGTGGAGTCACCGTCCCTGGATGTGTTTAAAAAAGACTGGATGTGGCACTTGGTGGCATGGTCTAGCTGAGGTTAGGGCATGGGCTGGACTTGAGGATCTTGAAGGTCTCTTCCAACCTTGTGATTCTGTGAATTCTGTGAATTAGTAGTTAGTGAAATGATAAGAAATGCTGTTGAAAACATGGCATTGGCCAGGAGGTGAAGGTGGACTTTATCCTGGTGTTTAAAATGCATATATAAGTTTTTATAAGTTATTATTTTTATCTTTTATATATGTCTTCTTTAGCAAGGAAGGTAGAAGGCAAGTTAGAAGACTACAAGCTAGTCTAAATCAAGTAATCATGCAGTGGTCCTCAGGGATTACCAAGAGTTCTGTCCCTTAGCAGACTGGTTAAAAAGGAATGTGTGTGTCTGTGTGTGCATAGAAATTATAGTTCTAAGATCATAAGGTGATTGTGGATTGTCTTTTATCATATTTTCCATGAAGATACTAGGTTAATTCTTTCCAATGCGAGGGACAAAAATATTTTGCACTACTTCTTCCATCAAGAACAGACTTACATGGGTGATGCTCATCAGTACCCATGTTTGCGTTGAAGTTACAAGGAATTAAATGTTAACCTCCCTTGTTTAAGAGACAAAGAACAGCCCAACGTCTTAATTCTTCATCTGACTTATTTCTCAATGTGTTGAAAGGTCTAGCTCCATGCAATTGCTTTAACAACTCTATTAACAGAGTTAAAATATCAGAAATAAAAATAGAAAACTGTTACATTTCTTATGAGAGGGAAGGTAGCAAAGGTGTGTGTCACACAGCATGACAACAAGGCTGAGTTCAGAGTTGGGTTATTTTATTCATTTTATATTCATTGCATGCAAAGGGTATTTAAATATAATGCATCAGATGATAGGTTTTTTTCCTGAAGTCAGAGGAAGAATCACAGCAAAAGAAATCCAGACTTTTTAGTATAATTAGCACAGAGGAATTTTTGTACTGATCTCCGAAAAGGGTATTTTTTCAGGTGCCTAAGCCCATAATTTAGTGCACATCTACAAAACTGCTGCTCAAAACCTGTATCTTTTTTTTTGTTACAGACTCTGCTCACTCTATGGAGTAAGAAGAATTACCCGTCTGGGTAGAGGTAGGTGCCCAAGTTTCCCTTCATCAGTCTTCTAGTTCTTTCCATACCAAGTGAGCTCTTAGTGCACTGTTTTTCCCAGGGCATTTAACTTTCCCTCAGCTCAAAACAGGGACAGGAGCTCCTCCTTTGGGGCTGAAGACTTCAGGGGATTACTCAACAATTTTGTTTTGACAATCTGAGCTTTTTATTTTTTTCCTGAGGATTTAGCATTATCAGAAGGCTGTGAGGCTTTAAATCACCCAGGCAATTTTAAGAATGCTACCTACACTACCTACCACTACATGTGGCTTTGGTTTGCAAACATATCTGAGGAAAGTGACAATGCACATTTGAATGGCTCATTGAATTCAGCAGGGCATTCATCAGGTTAATATGTACCTTCTTTGCTGACCCAGATCTAAGCAAAGATATCCTACCAAGATTTTATCTTCTTAAAAAAAAATTAAAAATTACTGTACTACAGAAACATTTCCATTTTGCTTTTGCAGAAATACATGGTTGCTTCCTCTGTTATTGTCCACAGCTGGCATGTTTTTTGCTATCGTATTTTTCCCTTGATGTTTATAATTCATTGATGTTACCTAAATTTGTGAGGTAATAAGGTTTAAAAAATAACTAGAATTAAATTGCAGTGCTGTTCTGGGATGTTACTACAGCAGCTGACTCAGCAAAAGGCTGGGCTCCCCAGTGCCATTCTAGAATTTGTGTTAGGAGAGCATTTATGGATATATATAGGTGTTTTTCTGTAACCATATGAAAGCACACAAAGAAATACATAGAAATTAGAAAAATTGCTGATATAAGGACTAATTTGTAGATCCTCATCTTGCCATACTGTACCACCATACTGAGTTATGATTTTATAGCAGGAATGAGAGGAAATAGCTATTTCTCATTATCAGAGGGATTTTTAGTTTGGTTTTTTTCCTGATACATGTAATACAAGTTTGCACTAATGGAATCCAGCAATACTGTTTGTTTGTGCTAGTAATTAGAAAGACATATGGTACCTAGCTCTGTTTAAAACTATTTTTCCTGAAGAATGACCAAATTTGTTGCACCATCTTATAATGCAGTATTATTATGTTTTACACTTTAGGGATGGACACACAGAGTGCAAAGGTAGAACTGGCATTTGGTGTCACTACAGATATAAAACTGGATATCCTTACCTTGCAGAATATAATGTTTCTAATGTTTACAGTAGTTTCACGAATATAAGCCGCACCTTTTTCATTGAAGAATCCAGCCTACCCCAGTGGTGCGGCTTATATTCAGGTGAGGCTTATCTATGGACAAATCCCAGCAAAAT
>VRYO01001463.1:34920614-34979528 GCA_009812075.1 Sialia sialis
CCCTGTGCCACCGGGAGCCGGTGGGAACGGGGGACGGCTGGGAATGGGGGCTGTGCAAGGGCAGCCTGGCCCCTGCCGCTGGGAAGCCGGGCTGTGTGGGGCTGGGCCGGAGCGCCCTGCCCCCTCTGCCGTGTGGAGTTAAAAAAAAAAAAAAAAAAACCAAAACAAAAAACAAAAACGCAGCTTATATTCGGGTGTGGCTTATATATGGACAAATCCCGTGGTCTTCCCAGCTACCCGGAAGTGCGGCTTATATTCAGGTGCGGTTTATAATCGTGAAACTACTGTATATGTTTGAATGGGTTTACTGAAAACATAAATAAAAGAAAGGAGAATCTCACTTTCAGTTTCTTCAGGATGGATAGGGTAGAGTGCAGACATTTAATTTTATAAAGAGAAATAGGGAGCCAGGGGTTTGTGCATGTTTATTCCAGGTGATTGGTAAATTTCTAGATGAAGTTTTCATAAGTAGTGATGAAAGAAAAAAAAAATTAAAATTACCACTTGAGAAAATAGTTTTTGCTTGTCTTTCATTACAAAATAAGTGTTAGAAGTGCTATGATTGAGAACAGAGATTATTTTAGCATAGGCATCAATTTCCACATCTTAGAGAACTTGGATTTAGAAAGCTCAGGTTCATAAAATACTCTAAGTTGGAAGGGATCTGTGAAGATCATAGTAAACATTTATTTCCTGTCTGCTGAGAGGGAAATGTCTCTGGGTATTTTGCGCTGAATTGTTTGGGTACACTCAAAGACAATTTTTGAGCAAGGTGAGACTTTTGTCCAGTCTTGTCCAAAATGCAGGAGAACCCCTATCCTTTAAGCTTAGCTTCAGTTAAAGTTCTATTGCTGGCAAGCATGAGTTTCTGGCACTGATTGGCTGTTACTGCAGAAGCTGCGCATCAAGAGAGATGATGGTCATGGAAAGAGGGCTTTGAGTAGCAGGACAGGAAACCCAGCTCTACCTCTACATGGTGAAGAACATGATTAGTTAATTGAGTTACACAGTATGCATAGTTCTAAATGGAGAATTTTTATTGTACTGGATGGTTTGATCCATAGGTGTAATCAGGTACAATAATCAAAAGAATTTAAAACACCAAAGCAAAACTTGATTGAGCATGTCCTTCTGTCTTAGTCCCACAAACATCCTGCATTAAAATATAGAAGATCCCAGGCTGCCAACTTATTTAAAAGTAGACATGTTTCATCCAGGGAAAGGTTATTAAGGAAGTGAGTTATTAAAAATAAATGTCCCACTTTTTTGCCATTGCTTCTTATTCATGCCACATTGAAGGTTTAGCCCTTTGTTCAGGTGGAGTATGAATGATGCTCTGAGGTGACTACAGATGTCCCTCTGAGCAGCCCTGACAGCTTAGTCCTGGCTTCCTCTCTCTGTGCCTGCTGAAGCACATGACTCAGGGGACCAACCCTTAGGGGAATATAGAAGTGTAGGTTTGGCACAGAAGACAATATGCAGACATAAAAGACTCACCTTCTGTATTTTTCCTATGATGTTCACCTTGGAGTTTAGTAAATGATTGTAGAGGAGCAGGCACTTGTAACTGATGCAGGGCAGTAGATTGGGCATGGACACAGAGTTCCTGCCTAAGCAACAGAAGGAGCCAACCTTAAAAAGCACCATGCTGAACCCTGTCAAAGGCACTGAGGACTGACGCAGCTGACAGAGAAATCTGATGAATAAGGCATTGTGCAACTAAATCTATTAGCACACCATGAGATACCTAAACACCCTGACAGTGAAGGCTGCCCAAGTACTTCAGCTAAACAGATAGACACAATCCAATAGTTTAAGGAGTCTGGAGAAAATTATTTCGGAGCCCGTCTGTGAAATTCAAGAACATAGGGTTTTGTTGCAAATCAGGTCTGGCTTAATTTAATGAACTGGTATTAACAAGCATCACATTCTGCATCTTTCACTGTCTCTCAGCTGAGTAGTATTCATTAAAAAGAATATATGCAAATTTTAGCAACATAAACAGAATTTCAAAGAAGGGATAACACAACAAACACTCAAGAAAGCTTTCTATTTTCCCTTCAGGATGAGTTGTCTGTTTATTATTTCCTATCCTTTGTCCTTTAAAATGCTGGCACTGCATCAATTATAAAGAAAAGGCCACAACCTCACCACTCCAGCAAGGGTAATGGGAAGAACTTTCCCAGCATTATCCCATAAAACAGACCTTAGTGAGTGGATCAAATCACATCTTCACTGGGGTCAGGAGAAGCTTTGCCTCAAGGGCAAGGCTGCCCTCTCTGAAGCCAAATCTCTTCTAATACATCAAGAACTCTTCATGGTAAAATAGAGGAGCAGATGCCATCTCCTTTCTGTGCTTCTCCAGGCAAAGTGTAAACCTCAGTGCACTCAGCAGTAAATTCCTTTAAACATTTACGTGAGATAAAATTGCTACATCCACTGACATTTACTCAACGTTCAGCACTTCATCCAACTACGGTTGCACGTATTGGATGGGCAGCACAGGTGAAGTGCCTGTGCTATATGCCTGAGTTTAGTCTGGTTTGCTATATAATGCTCTGCTTTCTCTTTCTTTCCTTTTAATTTGGTCAGCTGAGCATTCATTGTCTCTTCCACTATCCTTCCACAGCCTGTGAGAGCTGTTACAGCAATAGATCCCCTTTCTGATGAATGAGTGACAGTTCTGTTGCATTTTCCTTTATCTTTGGGTTGTTTTCTTTTTTTTGGGGCGGGGGTGGTTTTTTGGTTATTTTTTGCATTCATGATTTAAGAGTTTATGCACCCATCCCCACAGCAGTTAGTAATCACAGACTGTTGCTGTCTTCAGAGAGCGAGAATAGTAACTGTGGGAAACAAACCTACAATATCCCAGGACCTGAGAAAACAAGATTTGTGGAGGATTTAATAGGAAAAGCAATGCCAGTGGGAGATGCCAACACTTGCAGCTGTGGAGGCAGTAGCCCTCTGATGGCATGGCAGAAAAGCAGGAGCTGCAACCTCAAAGCACAATGCCTGCTGGCAAGCTGCCATACATGAACTCGTAGCCTTGGACCTTGAGGACAAAAGGGCCCACAGTCCAAATGAGCTCTGACCTCTTCCTGCATTGAGGGAAGTCAAGACCATAACCAGAATGCAGGCTTCGAAGTGCAAAATGTAATATACCTTACCAACTGGAGGCAAAAAGGATGAGGAAGGTAAAAGGAGCAGGATGCACAAATTTTATAGACAGCTGAAACAAAGCACTGGCCTTGCTTTTTCCTTAATTAAAAATATTGTCTGTTTTAAATATTTTTTTGTGATTTATTTGGCAAAAAATTAATTCATCAGTCCATTTCATTAAATGGTAGATTGTACATAATTTTATTTTACCAAATGAGAATTGGAGCAAAATAGAAACTTAAGCTTAAAAATCATTCTTGTTGTTTAGGTGTATAATTCTTTCTCCTGCTTTGCATGCCTGGAACTAATGTGGCATTAAGTATATTCTAATTTTAAAGAATTTAATACATGCATAATCTGCTTTACAAGCAGAGATTAGATTTTTTCATATTAAAATAAATTGGGACAACTGAGAAGCATAACTTAGGGCATATTCATTTGAACAAAACAGGCAAAATCTTTCATTTTTAAATGTTATTTTTAAAGCATTGATATACTACACTTTAAATAATATTGTGTGATGCTTTAATGGTAAAGAATTCTAAAGTTCTGTGACTTGAAAACAAAAATTACAGCAATGCAATTGAACCTCTGGATAAGCTTGTATTTACTGTATGTATTGATGGTTTCAGTGTATTAAAACACAGAAAGAAATGTTTATATACAGTTCAGAACACCAGACACTGCAGAATTATTTGCTGAAAGCAAGAACAAATTCAGATTTGTGAGATTTTCAGAATTATTTAGCAACTTAAAATGCCTTCATTTTGGATTTAGGTTTGCAGCTTTCTCAGCGAGGGGACAGAACACTTACCTCCAAAATTAAGCTCCCTTAGAAAATTATACCAAGTTCAGCATCCCAAAAGTGGGGCATAAAGGGAGTGGTGGGATATCTCAAGGCAATTTTAGAAGTGTTTCACTGCCTCCACTATCCACAACATATCCTTTTGTTCCTTCCTCTCAGTAGCAGAAGTCAGCATTAAAGTTTATGAGCAGGAAAAAAAATTCAGACATCAGAACTGATCTGTTCTTTTGTTGAAAAACAGGGAAATTCCTAATAGGTATGACATTTCAAGATTTAAATAGTAGAGCAGTATCAGGCAGATGGAATATAGTCCTTCCTGGGGACTTCCTTCAAAAGCTCACAAAATTATTTTCAAAATAAAAAATATATTCCTTTCTAAGAAAAAATTAAAATTATTTGGTCTTCAGTGTTTGAGAGAGTCTCAGGTTGGTACTAAAGGACTTTCAGTCAGCTTGGGAGCATTTTACAGTGTGTACCATTTTATTTGCACTATATCTCTTTTATCAAATTAACACTAAAAAAGCTGTCATAACAATTTCACATACTTTTCACCTAAGTGACCTTTTCTGGAGTAGATCTTGGCCAAGGAATAGTATTACAGGCCTAATCCTGTTTCCACTGATGTCCTTTACAGACTTGCAAGTAAATACACTTATTTCTGTCTCTCACAAGTCATAAACAAGAACCTGACCTGACTCTCCCACCCACACACACTTGTGCCTAAAGGCACATTTACATACAGATTGCAGGGGTTTATACCTCAGCAAAGTCACACCCAGGACACCACCTGGCCTCCAAATTTCCTTTCCTATGACAAGGCTATGAAGTTCATGCAAGATTTGTTATGGAAACAGCCATGAGTGTGTTTTCTTCCTGGCTGTTTGATTGCTTTTGCGGCATACACTTGTAATATCACCTTGTTTGGGCCCAAGATGGGAGAATTTTGGAGGCAAAGCATATATCCTACTAAATCTTATTCCCATGAAGCTCAATTCCACTCCTCTTTTTATCCCCCTACCATTTCACAAAGAAAAGGAAAGGCTTTTCATTTTTCTTGCTCTTTTAAAAAACTCATTACCAGGCAGACAGAGTGGGAGAGCTGGATCTTTCCAGTCTGGACACAGCACACAATGCAAGAGGAGGGATAAGGCTGAAAGAAGTGGAGGCAGCTCTTGAGCCATGTCCTCAGTGCCACAGCTCTCCTCCTGCCTTGGGCACCCCCAGCCCGCAATGCACCCTCCAGATGCTCTCACTGACCATGAAAGGCAGCACGGGTTCCATGGAAAGGGCATTTCCAACAGGGCTCCACAAGGCTACTTCAGGTATTTTTCAGTCCCACATGCGGCAGAGTGGGGGATGATGCCAGATCATTGCAGGCCAACAAGTTATAAAACATTTTTCAAATGACAGGGCAGTATTTCTTTGATACTGACAAACTGGAGGTTTGAGTGTTGAGGCAGTGTTGAGCAGTCTCCAGGCCATTACTCTCCAGCACTTTTGCTGCGCTCCAGGAGGCAAGGGAATCAGGAGCCAGAAGTAGGGAGAGGTGGTCCTTTAGTACCAGTCAGGCTGAGCACTTGCTACACAACTCTTTTATATTTGATGAGTGCTTAAATCTTACAGTGCATTTATTTTACCAAGTAGTCAAGTGCTCACAATCTTCCCTACAACTGGACCAGTATTACAGTGGGAAAAGTGTAAGTTTCCAAAGATGAATAGCTGTCTTCTGTGCAGCAACTGGCATCAAAATGTCTGGGCTTCAATCTGATTTTCATGTAAGAAGTCCCACACATCATATACCAAAAATCACATTTTGAATGCATTTTAAAAAATATGGGTGAAGCAGGGATACACTCTTGTTTTTAGTCTTTCCTGCAGAGCACATACATTTTAAAAAGTGGTCACCACCACAGATTGCCCTCCAGATCTCATCTTCCAACACGTACAGTAACTGCCTGCAGAAAAAGGGTGCTTGTTTTTCCCACTAGAGATTTGCATTTCTCCAGAGAGCACCCAAATTGTGCACACTCCTGGCAGTGGAGTTTTTGGAACAGGGTAACTTAAGGTAACCTTCTGGCTACATCCACTGGCTTGAGGGGTTTAATGTTTGTAGACATCGAAGAGATGTTTCTCTGGACAGAGGTGGGCACAAACTATGCACAAAGGAAAATGGGTGCTTAAATAAGCTGTGCTCATCATAAACTTTCTAAAATGAGTACTTTTTTCTTAATTATATCTCTTATTATACTTACACGGAGAAGCACTTTCTCTCTCTTAAAAAAGGGCAATTTGATAGAGAAGCGCAGAGGTGGTATATCCTTTTGTAGTCTGTTCTGAATAAATCAGGTGAGAAATTTGGGGGAGACGTTTAGTGGATTAGCTACCATAGGGAAAGCTAATCCTGCTGGTATCTCAGACACATTCTTCATTCCTCCATGAAGCACTTATCTTTAAAACAAGTTAGTCAAAGTTTATACATAAGTATAGTATCCATATTCCCATTCAATTATATGAGTCATCTACAGGTTAAACAGAAGATGCAGATATTCCAGTCTGTTTTGTAATTCAGATCATCTGTATGCATTGGGTAATGTGATTTATAACCATATTTGCACTTCGAAATAAAAAAGGGACTCAGAAAGGAGACACTAACACCTCTTTAAATATATTGCTTTATTGTTTGTGCTGAAACCACTTGACCTGTGCAATACCAGGTTCTTTACCTACACAAATAAATTTAAGGCTTAATCCTTAATAACATATACTGCAAATGCTCAAGAGCTGCTTAAGTTACCAAATTAGAATTAGGGGAGAAAGAAGAACAACCTACTTCAGCAACAACAACAAGAATAAACTACCTGTTTAATTTATTCTTAGGAGAGGAGGCATTTTTATTAAGTGAAAAGAAATCAGGAAAAAAAAGAAGGTTTTCAAAATAAACCAATACATTACTTTGAATTATATTTATAAAATATTTAGCTGTCTACTACAATGAAAAATATATAACATTTTTATTAGACATACTTATAAATCATTGTCAAAACATTTACAGGAGCTTGTGGTAAACATCATTTATATTTACACCAAGCAAACAATTGTTGCCATATTAATTTTTTTCATTATTAGTAAAATGACTGTTACCTCCAAAATATTATTTAAATCAGAAATGCATGCATTTCCCAGACATACATATACAATTATCACTCCAAATCAAAACAATATTCCTGTTTTTCTTTATTGACTTTCTCAAATGGACTTTTTCCCATCTAGAATGACTTGATTTTGGGACACAGCTTGGGAAAAAAGCAGCAACATATTAAGACATATTGTCAGTCTGGCATAACATCCTGCATTCTTTGAATTAAATTATCAGATTATTGTTGTAGCCAAATAGAACTTAGAGTAACTTTATAAAATACTATTTAACCGTCATGCTGGACAAGAAGTAAAATTATTGGAATTTGAGTTCATACAGTTACTTTTGAAATAAACTTTAAAACACTGTAGCCATTCACATACATCCATGCATGTGTACTTTCTGAACATGAATAGATTTTTTTCCTAATGCCATGTCATTATTTCCTTTTAAATACTAAACAGTTATCCCATCACTGGAACTATTTCATTAAAACTAAACTTTAAATTTAAATAAAAAATGTTCATAGAAGAAAGCAATATGTCCACATCTAGTAAAGGTAATGGATTTTTCCAAAATGAATCCCTTAAATAATATATTTCTATGGTCTTCATATAGCACTATGTATGCAAATATATATAATAAAAAATACACAGATAATTAGTACTAGAGGCAAAATATGGTTTTGATGTGCTTTGTGCATGTGAAGTACTTGAATATAGGACATTACATTGTCTGAACTGTTCATGGAAGTTTTTCATATTAATACAATGGTTTGATTGCAAATCTGAGAGAGGCTTAACCTCTACAATGAATTGTGCTGAAAATAAATAAAACACAAAACACATAAAAGCTGTTTATCAGCAAAAGTACTTTCACTAGCAAAAGTCCTCCAAATCTTTCCCTTCCATAATCTTTGTTTTACATCCTTCTTAGTGAAATATCCTATATAATGGAGAACATTTTTTTGACCCACAGAAATACCATTCTGTAGGTAAAAATTAAAATAATTTTATGTGATATTTAAGCTTCCAAAAAAGTATTTATGAAATATCACAGAGATCAAGTGTTTGGTTTTGAGTAATTATGACCTATTTTGAATATCTATAAACTGTTTATTTATAAAATAACCATGCATCTGTTTTATATTAACATCTTAATCATTAATAACTTGAATATTGGCCGCACTCTTTTAACACCTGCTTTACCAAATAATTGAAGCTTTAACTGTAATGAGAAAGCAGTATTTTGAATATTAGGGAATGCCTAGGGAAGGAATTCGGCCTTAGATACAACATTTATAAAGCTATGGATAATTATTTTGAAAACAGTGATTAATAAGTGTCCATTTTCATGTCATCATTGGTAATAGATGCTATCTCACTCAGGCACCCCACCATTCTGTTTAATACAAGTGTATCCTAGTGTAAAAGGGAGCTTGTCATACTTATCTCTAATGGTGAATGATTTCTCTCCCTCTTCCTGAAGACACTTTGCACCCAATATTCTCAAATCCTATCATGCTACAGCCTGACAAATAAGCTAACAACAATGCAGGTGGCAGGCTACATTTATGTGTAGGTGTATGTTCTCTAGAAGATATGCAGAAGATAACTGAATCTTTTTTTTGTAAATTGGACAAAATACGCATTGGAAGAAATGTGCTTATGGAAAGAGGTGCAAAATTTTTACATTTCAACACAATATCATGCTCTGAGAGAACAGTATGCTTCAAAGAATCATTCAATTTTCAGAAAGTGGCAGAAAAATTAAGCATTGTTTTTTGTAATTACTGCTGAAATTCTTCAAAATGCAAAAGCAGAAAAGATCTGTCATTATACCAATGTTGCAATTACTGCCTCTAACTTCTGCTTGCTTTCACATATTTCTGTGCTTTCTATGTTTAATTCTATTTTCAAGCAACTGTACTCTATGAAACCGACAACAATTTGTCCTGATTCATGGCTTAGGAGGAACAGCTGATTAATCCCATGTCAACAGTCTTGACCCCATGCAGAAAATAGAAACATAGAAGGTTTGCTTAACAATATATCAAAGGTACAGTTGCTTGTATTCTCTCCTTTATAAAATTATAAATCACATGCAAATGCAGAGTAAGTTAGGACAGGGTAGCTCAGTCATTATAGCTTTTATCCTTTTATCTTCTTATACAGTGAATGTGTTTTTTATTTTTAACATGTCTGTGTTAGGCAACAATCATGTTTTTCTGTATGTTATCTGGATACAAAAATGTATCCAATACGTCCACCTATGTGCTTTTTCATTGGTTTAGACTCATCTGTTCCTGAACCAAGAGACCTGTACAGCAAAAACACCTTGATTCTTTGCATGGAATGCTTAAATGTCATGGCTTGGTGCTGTAAGTGCTGACTCATGTGAGTAGGCTTTACTCTTCCGAGAAAACTTATTAGCTCCAGTCAGACCATTTATCCTAATGAGAGCTTGCAGATTTGGGTCCTTCCAGCAAGGTGTTCAAAGATTATTTTTTTGAGATGCAAGGTTTACAGGATGTCCTTTTCAGTTCGCTAAAATTCAAATGGTTTCCTATCATCCCACAAACATGCATATTAAAAAGATTATTCTTCGACTTATGCTTCTGCTTAAATATGAACTTACAATACCTGGTTTGTATTAGTCTATCCAAAATCACTGTGTAAACTGGGTGAAATCAAATATATATAATAGTCTTTTAAAATGTGATCATGGCAAGAGAGAACAGAACATTTCCATTTTGTAGTAGTGAAGAACAGTGACTCTCCCAAGCCAGTTTGGAAATACTAATGAAATTTTAAGGTCTTCTTTTTTATATGGTAGCTCCAGAAAAGAATATGATCTTTATTATTGTAAGGCATACACTGCTAGATAAAGGAAAAAAAAAAAAAGAAGAAAAAGAAAACAGCAAAAAAAATGTACATAACATAACTAAATAAAATCAAAATCTGTGGAAATCTTCTCATGTAAACTGCATAATAGCACTTCAAATGGCCCCTTTCTGTCATCCACTGTAACCATCACATTCCCATTTCTGCTGCAGTCAGGTGAACTGTCAAAGAGCTATTACGGTTGGCTGCATAGAATTCCTAGGAAAGACAAATCTGTGCAATTTTCTCCTTGGACAATAAATGGGTTTTTTGGTGAACCTAGGTTTTCCTAAACAATTTTGGTAAAGGAAAAAAGAGTTTTTCATTTTTTTCCCATATTTTTACATGCATGCGACAATGCAAGGGGCTTTATTTGGGCTGAAACCTTTACTGTGAATATGTAGCCCTTTGATGGATGCACATTAGCATTCCAGTATGAGGGTAAGATTTATATTTTTTTTCCTTTTGTGATGCATAATATATATATATCTTCAAGTAGATACTTAAAATTGTACTATGGCATGCTATATTTTAGTGTGTGGTTTTGTGCTATTAAAAGAATTGGTGCACACCAAGTGAAATAACAAAATGTGTACACAAATTCAAAAATCATCCAATCTACTATTAAAAAACTAACAGCAAAGCTAAAATAATAAATGCATTTAGTCTTTCATGTCTGTTTAAAATACTGCATGCTCAGAAGTGAATACATTATTGTGATATGTAATACCACATCTTCTGATAAGGCTTATCTCATAAATAAAAAAGACGGATAAATGACGTGTTTCTGAACAGTTTTTCTTCAGAGGCAACTATTTTGTCCATTCTGGTGAGGTATTTTGTATAAGCAAAATGAGAGTTTGATTATGTCTTTCATATAGTTAATAAACACGTGGTTGTCAGAAACCACAATGAGGTTTCTTGCTGCTTGTTTTCATCTTCTATAAAAAATTAAGGTGCTTCAGAACTGACCTTTGCTCTGTTGAGTCATCTCTCTTTTTTTTTATCAGTTCAATTTGCCTTACTGATCAGAAGCATAAGCCAGAATTTTTATATATTCAGAAAGAGGGCAAAAGACAACTCATTCCTTTTTTTTTTTTAAAATTTGGATTTTTAAATTTCTTTTGTACATGATTTTGTTAAAATTTCAACCTATTCAAACTAAAAAAAAAGCAGCCATGTATTTTAATTATAATTCTTGCTTTACCACTGAATTTCCTCAGCAACTGTTTTTCATCTCTCGAACTAGTAATTGTTAAATACAACAATTTTCTATTTAATTCAGAGCTATATTAATGGTAGAAATGAAACTGCATTCACCGGTTTTACATTTTTGGAAAATTAGATTTTAATTTGGTACCTCTTCGGGAAATGCTTTGTTTACTATATTCCACATATCTATAACCTCCCTATACAGTGTTAAGGGTATAGTACCACAAACAAGTTTATCATACACAGGCAATGTTCCCTGCCCCAAAGTATTTACATTTATGATAAAAATTTCTATTTTGAAGCACTGTCATAGTATTCCTGAAAAATAAACCAACATGATGCAGATTAGTCAAAGAGAACCCAGCCCCTAGTCAGAAAGCTTTCTTCTGCTGCTTTCGATAGAGTGTTACACGGGAAGGGATTTTTCTGTGTGCTATTCTGAGGATTCTTCCTTCTTTTATTACCCCCATTGAGGATGTAGCATCTATAAAGATATTTAATATTTTTTTATTTTCTTTTTATTTTTTTCTTACAGATAGTTCAGTCTGGAAAACGCTGTTTGCCAGCTTATTTGTTTCTGTGTTTTGTTTATAAGCAGAATATCATTCATTTCTGCATATCTGCTGGACTGGACAAATCAAGGTGACAATCCATGGTTAACTCTGTCAGGCCCTTTGTCCTGCTCTTCTGAGGATTGAAATACAATGGAAACAAAGTGGAATATATAACCGTCCAGCTGCCTTGTTGTGACAGTGTGGCCCCACATTACAGTGCTTCAGCCCGTTTGCCTATCGATAGCCAGCCCATGAGATGACAATGCAAATCATGTGAAAGCTCTCCTGCAGAATAAAAAAATCATTTCAAGAGCGGGGGAAATAGATCAGGCTTGCCTGAAAAATAAAAACTCATAAAAGGCTCTGGTTTTGCTACAACTGCTACATTTAGACATAGGGCCTGTTTTTTTAATCATGGTGTGTTTCTAAGGGGTGCAGGTAGGGCTTGTGTTTAAATCTATCATATGGTGTCTGCTTACAGGAGTCTGCATTGATGTTACTTTTAAGGCAGTTTATATATCATTTAAGCATGCAATTAATCATCTTTACAGTGCTGATGTGACTGGCATCAGCAGTGTTATTTAATTAAATTTGAAATTATTTTACAGTAAATACAGGCTTCCAACTAACCAGTCCAAATTAAATGCTGAGGTCTATTTCTTACCCATGGTGTTTCCAATTTAAATGTTCATCCAAAAGGTTACACTTCATGGGTTGAAATAATTTTTATGTTCTAACTGTTGCTAAACCCAAAGAGCAACTGTACGTGAGTCCTGTGCATTTATTAGCCGTAAGGATGTGTACAGATTATCTATATTTCTCCTATTCCATTTCATATTAGTGATTTTATGACTGATGCTCCTTAAGCAACATTTTTCTCCTGATACTTTGTCTTTCCTGTCACATCAGCCCAGGGATCCTTTCACAAAAAAAAAAAAAAAAAGGAAAAAGAAAAAGAAAAAAAAAAAAAGGAAGTCTTTCCTCCATTTTGTTTCAGTGTGGTAATCAAGCAATTAGCCCACAAAATGGAGGTACTCCGCTCCTCATCCTGCGTCTTACTTCTGGTGGGCTTTACCTGCATGCAAGCAGCAGGCACAGCACTTTGCTGCTGAGCCTGTGAAATTGGCCCCTGAAGAGCGTTCACACGATGGCCTGTAAGTGGCCACTGCTTAGGGGGACTCTGGGAGGAGGGAGACCTTCCCAGTGGGATCACTGGAGAATTACGTACAGCACGTGCTCTACCTGCAAATTCTGCACTGGCTACACGAGAAAATGTGTGGCTGTGCTGCTTCCCCTGCAACACTCACTCCCCAATTTTATAATGACCTGAAAACCTGCACTGAGCCAAACTTTAAATAGTGGGAATATCATTGCTTTTCACCATACATTGTCTTTCAAAAAGCAAAGAAAAGAAAAAGAAGAAACCAAACAACCAAACCAAACCAAACCAAACCAACAACACCATTTGTTTTATGTTACAGCTTTCCACAGACAATTCACAACATGTCTAGCAAGGAATCAGACCAGAAATACTGTCTTACTCCTATCATATATATAATACAGCTTTTGAATGCTGGAAAATCTGTCATCCGTTAAGTGCAGCTCAGGTCTTCTGTGTGAAAAGCACAAGCTTTTTTTTTTTTTTTTTTTTTTTTTTTAATGCAGTGCTGCCGTGTCTGCACTTTTTTGAAATTGCATATTTATCAGGTTATGAATAATTTATGAGTGGGGAAGGGAGGGGGAGGGCTAGAAGGGGAAGGAAGAGTGAGAAAACATATGCTGGGGCAGAGGAATACCTTAAATGAATCCACTATCAAGTCTTTTGAAGGATTACTTGTAATTACATTTTTTTTCCCTTTTGTTTTGTTTCTCTTATGCTTCTCTTGGTCATCTGCTATTCCTATTGTGTTGTCTGTGGGGTTTATTTGGCTTTTAGGGAGCACGAAGGGATTGGGGGTAGTGCTTGCTCTGAGTTGGAAGATTTTGCCGTGGAAATGAATTGAGCATTTCTTTGACTTCTAAAGTACAGGGTGTTTAATAAATATTAATCCTTCAACTGTCAGACTGAATTATTGTCAAAAAAGGCTGACAGATTGAGGATTAATGACATGCTTCATAAATTAGAAATGAACTATCAGCAGAATGTCCAAAGTAGGGATCAAGAACAGACCTGATTTGTACCTTAGACCAGTTGAACATGTCATCTATGTCAGACCTGAGCTCAGACCTATGCACAAAACAAAAACAACCTTTCCTCCCACAAACACACCTTCTGCTCTCCATGCACCGGAATCTGACATCTAGATCCTTTCTTCTTTAGGATCTGCAAGGACTGAAATAGCAGGATTGTTTCAGACACCAGATAATTTGATTAAAGCCAGATCCGTATCCTTTTTTTGCAGTTTTGTTAGAGGGAAATTGGGGGAGGTACAGTAATTTCTGTTCAAATATCTCAATGTCGCATTTTCCCACTATGAAAAATGCAACATCACAGAAAGATGAAGACCAAGCACTATAATGGGAAATTGTAAAAATGGTAGCTCCCTCTTCAAAAACACACAGAATTTCCAATATAAATTATGTATTAAAGGAAATATGTTTGTATAAAACAAGTAGCAGTAATTTAATATAAGATGACAGGATTTTTAGGAGAGGCTAATGTGTGTCAAAAAATATCGTGTACAGTCTTTAATCAAACGCATGATCCTCAGTTGAATTATTGCTTGTAAAGCTGATTTTACTGTATTTTCTAATTCATTAAAAGCAAATCTCCCTCTCTCTCTCTTTCTCCCCCTCTTTTATTCCTCTTGTGGTTATTAGAGGAAAATTATGTTTAATTTGTGTAAGACCAGATCTTTTTGGGGTGCCTGAATCAAACAAGCAGTTATTTGGGGTGCCATTCTTTCTCTAGGCACAGAGCTACACAATATGAAACTGGGCTACCAGAGTGTATAAAAATGTTTAGCTTAATCACTCCCTAATGACAGCGACTTATGTCCTTAGTGCAGTCGATTTGTTTCCTGGGTTTTAAAAGTAGATTATTTCCATGGTGCAGGCTTAGTGTAAGCTGTTGAGAAACCACAAGCACTGCACTTCAGCCTGAGTTTGGGACGTTCGCCAAGGGTAATCTGATTAAAAGGGCATTTTTTACAACATTGTGGTGCTTTGAAAATTCTGTGCAGCCAGATAGAGTAGGGCCAAAAAAAATTGCTTTTTCAAAGCTAACAGTTTTGCCTGAGCAGAATTAAAAGCGTGATAAGCAGCATCACTGGAATGATTCTCTTCGACAGTCTTGCAACTGGATAAACAAAGCATCCTTAGTAACACATCTGTTACAGACCCACAAGCAAATTCATGATCTATTTAATGCAAGGTTTTTGCTTGTTTGTTCTGCCTTTAATCACATTTGCTTGCTGCACAGGTGTGAGGTTCCGAGGCCTTGCTTTATCTATAAGAACGAAAATGTTTCCCTTTTTCTACAGTAGCTTTTGTCTTCCATGACGTGACATTTATAAATGTTCTGCTCTGAAAGCGGTTATTTGTGATGTGCTCTAAGAACCAACGTTGGGTACCATATTCCTGAGAAGTTTAGCAGCTGTATGTTGTTAAAAGATAATTATCCTATCTAGAATCTTGTATTTCTTATAAGAGATAGAATGTAATACTAATTAAATATGTCATGTTTGCACACATCAGAACATACTCAAAAGAACTGTTCTTGTATAATTTGCCTTGTTGAACTACTTTCATATTCTTCTGCAGCACTAAATAAGGAAGAAAAAGTAACTTAATTCTCTCCCCTTCTTCACAGCCCTGTATTTCTCTGAATGGCCAGTTCATGCTGGTCTCCACATGTGCTAAAACACAGGACTGCTTACAGCAAGACATTTGTATACACGATATACTTCAAAGTCGCTGGCTTCAGTGAGACTATACAACAGATCAGACTGGCACTGGGTTGTAGTATGACAGGCAAAATGAAATTTGTTTTCTACAAAACAGGCTATTTTTGGTTTGCTTAATAAATATTGAATGAAAAGACATGGTTTCTTCTGCTACATCACATGGCTCTCTGGAAAGGGAAAAATATATAATGAATTAAGCTGAATTAAATTTTCCAACTGTTTTGTCTTAAGTGTAGTTGCTGACTCGTAAGTAATGCAAAAGCGCAACGCATCACATAATACATTTTTCCCCAAAGAAGCTCAGTGATAAAATTACCTTTATATTTGCTTCAAAATGGATATTTCTGTTCTGTCCCTTTTTTCCACATAGGTCAGAACATCTGCATCTTCCTCTGTGCATGGGACAAAGCACATTTTCCCTGTTGCCAGGAATGCCTTGATAATTTTTATGCATCAGCATTTTAAAATTGGCACCCTTTGAATTACACGAAGCTTTTAGATGTATCAGTCACAGTATACGTGAAGTATAGGCAGCACTGCATTTGCTCTTAGTTTTACCTGTCGAGATACACATCCCATGTTCACCCATCTATATATTCATACCTTCATGTATGAACATGTAATTATACAAAAGCCATTGCTTTCAGCAATGATTTTCACGATATTCAGCATTTCTCGCTGTGCCCCTCACAAACTTATGTGCATCTACATTTGTGAGATAAAAACGCATTGATTTTAAATCTGGTGGATGCCGAGCCATAAAGCAGTTCAGCCAGCAGCATTTCCAGCATGAGGCTGCATGTCCCAGAGCCCTGGTGGGCTGAGAACAGCTTTGTCAGGGCAGCTCGGCTTGGGAGCCTTTGATGCTGTGCTAAGTTCAGTTTGGAGTATTTACTGATACATGTCTTCAGCAACTGTCAAAACTGCTTGGAGCTATGAGATTCAGGCTTTTTAAATCCCAGTGACCAGCCAGTGTCCCAAGGCACAAAAAGCTGCTTCAGGGTAGCTACAGCCTACAAATTCACTTCGTGTGACCATGAAAAAAAGGGGGTGGGGGGAGAAGAAATTTTACTGGGAAAAAGGCTGAAGCAAGGTCTCATTGTGTCACACTCTATTTGCTGTGCAGTTGCCACTGTTCCTCAGAAATGGAAACATAGCATAGGCAGAATTGATTGAGAAACATCTCTTTACTATAACTGTTTACTCTGGATGAGTCAGCACAGCCTGGATTTCTGGCATACTGAATGTTGACAAGCATTTCTCTTTTTTTTTAGTCTTCAAATTCAGCATATACCTTATTTAAAATTTTCCTTTTAAGACTGGATTTTGTGCCCCTTAAAATGAGATATTCAAGCCCAAAAGATGACCTGCTGTTCTCGGGGAGAGAAAGGCAAACCATTAGAAAAGAAGAGGATTTCTTGATAATCAAGGACACCTGTGATTCTGTGTTGCTTTTGAGAGCACAAAGACCTATAGATCTGCTCTTTCTTCCAGAGTAAAATGTCTGTGATCCATAAGAAGCTCCAATCCTTCCTTTCTTAGCCCAAAGAGAAAAAGGGAAAGAAAGAAAATTATGCGCCATCAGATCAGCTGCTCTCTGCTTCTTCTTTAAAAAGCTGAAGATGTTGCTATTTAACATAAAACCTTGTGACCTTACTGCCGCTGTTGCTTTGAAACACTAAGCTATTTAAAGATGCAAATTGCAAACAGAGGGAAAACATCAGAAGAACCTGTCTTGAAATTATTGTGTTTGACTGAAAATTAGCTAGCTTAATCGAACTTGCAGGAAGTGGATTTTCTATTCAGAAAACTGGTTAGAGATTTTGTCCACCGGGGCTATTGTCAAAGTGTACAGGACCTTCGGGAGCACAAAAATTAAGGTTCCATGTAACACCCACAGCATTGTGCCTGTGTTTCATTTGCTTATATTTTAGAATAAAATCCTTCAACACAAGAGCTGTACGTGATGAATTAATAAGCCTTAGTTCACACAGACCGAGGAACTGCTGTGGTTTCAGGTCTCCACTTTCCCCAAGGAAATTATGATGTTCAGTCAGCAAGGGCTATATGTGTGCAGAGACAATGCTTATCCATTCATCCAAGCGTGGAGCGGGCCCTCCACAAACAGACTTTTTTCTTTTGGCAAGGAAGAAAGACCTCAGCTGCCCATGTCACACTGCTCTATAGCACTGGGATTTGTATCGAGAGGAGCTCTATGGGCAAGGTGATTAAGATGAAGGAGTGGGAAGGCCAAGCAGCTGCTGGTGGAAGCAAAGTGCCTTGGTCAGCATGTGCCCATCCTCACAACTCTGCAAAAGCATCTTGGCCAGAGGGTTCTCCCTCTGTTCACTAATTCCAAGAGCTCATTGCCAGATCTGTTCAGGGACAGAGTGAATATAGCCCATTACCTTTCCTTTTGTGAGAAAGGGGAAACTGAAGCCACTGCTCCAAGTCTTTCTGCAAATACCTCTATTTCTAAATGCATGCATAACTCTCATTTGCCACTAGTACATAGTCTGGAAGTTAGAGGCAGAACAAAGTAGCTATACCACATTCCCAGTTTGGTTCAATTTAAAAGTACTGCGTGTGGCATATGGATGCAAAACTGTTTTAAATAGGTACTTTAATAAATCTTTAATGTCTCCCATGTCTCCCCCAGTTGTGTACAGCTATGTAATTTATTTGCACAAATTTGTGTTGCTTTCCTGGCATTAAGAATGGGACTCTTCATTATGCTACCTCTGGAAAAATAACTTGCAGAGGTAAAGGGTACATGTTGAGCTTGCAAAGCTCAAAGCTAAGAACCAAAGAAAAATCCTTAGCTAATAAAAACATGTAAGGAAAATTTCACACAGAAATGGTTTGAAACAATGGAAGTGTTTGAAATTAGGACGGTAAATAATACAACATAGACATCTGAAGATTCAGACTTCTGTTTCTATTTTATCAATAAGATTTCTGGGCAGGCACAGTTTGGAATCAATCAAGATATTGTTGTTAGGTGTCCCTGTTTGGATTTAGTTGCCTGGTCAGTTACTAAAGCAGCACATTGGTTTAGATGTTTAGTTTAATGGCAAGTTCTCAATGAAGAAAATTAGAGCTTTATCTGAGCAAGGTTAGATGAAAATTGGCATTCTTTATTTCTTTTGAAAAGATGTGGTTTTAGAAGAGTAGAGCAATTTTCCAAGTCTTACAGGCCACTGCTGAAAAATAAAGGACTAAATAATATATTTGTGGAATGAAATTGGATAATGTTTCATACTGAAGGTATTTTCATTAATATCTCCATTTTTCAGGTCCAGAGATTTATACTGTTGCATCATATGAGTCATTAATTTTCAAATTATATACCAATATTTTATATTTTCATTTGATTCAGGCACTATATTGCCAACGGTGTCCAAGACCAAATATATCTACAGAAGCATTCATACCTATAATAGTCAATAGAGCCCCGTTACAGAAGATTCAGATTCACTATTAGGAAACATACTGATGCTAACTTTATCTGTTTTTCTGCACAGAGATATTTCTAACAAAGAAAGTCCATAGAAAGAGTTGTATTTTTATAATTCCATTGTCATGGTGAATGTATCTTTCCACTGGCGTAAACAGCACAGATAAAATAGATATTTTCCACATTTACTTGTTTAGCACTAAAATTTCAATGTCTCTAAACTTCCATGAAGGCTTATGGTAAAAATTCCTGAAAACATTTCCTATTCTTATCAATTCTGCTAGCAGTGCTGTAGAATCACATCCTTTATAGGTATCTGTCACATTGTAATAGTGTGATACCACTTCTTCACTCACTTTCGTTCAGCATGTCATAAATTTAACTTCCAGGAAATAACTTGTATTATAAAGTGCTACATTCACTTCCAAGCTACACATTGAAATGGTGTGATTCTATTTCCTTCTTTTATAGGTAAGAAGCTTGGTTTTTGTGCTAGCAAGAAATGTTTAAAGATGTAAGTGCTGAGGACATTGCCCTTACTGAATTCACCTTATAAGAATGCTACACAAGTGCCACAAATACTAGCTCTCAAGAATTTAGATTTTGTAACATTTTCCTTCACAAAGCAAATAATTTCCATGTGTCTGCGCATATACCAGGTTAGCAGGTTATAAATATGTCAGTTCAAAAAAGGAGATTTGGTTTTCAAGAAAAAAGTACAGGAATCCAACATTTCCCTGATAATATTTGGAACAGAGTTAAGCAGCAGGAAAATAATAAATAACTGTATTTCATAGAGGGAAGTTAATTATAGGGTTAAAGTATTTAATTTTTCTTATCTTTTTTTGATTCCTCTAGTCTGCAGCTTTCTCTGTAGAACCCCTAGATGCATGACTTAATTCTGACTATTATTGTTAGAATGAAACAATAATCAATGCCTAATTCCTGTTTATAATAAGAAATACATCTAAACCATCATGCAAATAGTGTTTTGTAAACCAGCAAACAGTATCCATAATACACAGTTATCAAAACCCACTGTAATAATTTTAGAATCATCCAACACAGAGAAATTGTGAGGACAAATAATGCAGAAATTTAAAAACTTCATTAGCAGTTGGATATGAATTTGAAGGAAGTAATGAAAATTTCTTTATGCTGTTCTATCTGCTACAAGCCTTACTTGTGTTTCAAAGTGTAATTCACACCATTACAGTGCACAAGTTAACAGTAATCCCTAAACCAGTGGGAGTACCATGTTCTTTCCCTTAAGACAAGGAAAGTCTTGTAAAGTGTTTGCAAATATGTGTTGCTGAAATAGATGGCAAATTTTAGAGGAGAAAAAACCCCCAGAATTTAGAAACTGCTGTTCTCCTAGATAAACTTACGTATTGACAGGTCTGAATTAATAGAGGCTGTTTTTCACAAGGTTCAGTGTTAGCTATTTATTGCATTTACTCATTCATTCCTACACTACTCTTAAGGGGATTGTTTGATTCCTTACCTGTATGACAGAAAGAAACTTTGCTGTATAATAGAGAAATGATGTCTACTTTGCACTCCAAAACAGAGTCAAATACCAAAGTTCTGTCATTTTAACATTTTAAGGGGATATTCAGATGAGGCTATATTGGACTGAGCTCATAAAAAAATTGTGGCATTCTTTATTTGCATCTTTGCTGAGCAGATAGTAGCTCCTGCTAAAGCTGGATTTTAGTCCTGAACCTCTAAGTATTCAACAGAGGGCAGGTTAAAAAGTACAAATGAGCACCCACTGTGAGTTCTCTCCTGAGGAAGGGAGCAGTGTGCTTAAGACTACAGTGAGAATAGATATTTTGTGTCAAAGTCTCAGGACAGGTAAGTAGAAGCTACCACGACCCACCTGAATGCAGAGATTCCTTACTACACCCACTGCACCGGAGTTTTAGCAGACAAGCAATTCAGTATTCTTTGCCACATATAGCCTGGTGAAATCTGGTGATCATCTTGAGCTGGAGACAACATTTATTAACTACAGTTTATTGAAAACCAAAAATTATGCCCAGAATTTCATACAAAAATTAAGAAGGGTTAACTTTTCGCACACATAGTTACTGAAAACACAGTTTGTTGTCCCTCTGGTATGATTCCAAAATTGTTGCAAATTTTCAGAGATCAGTTAATGATTTTGGTGGCAGGAAAAGTTTAGAGACTGTTCAGTTATAATTTATAGAACTTAATGTGTATAATAATGTGCGTAATATTCAGTTTGTTTAAAATGTCACAAGTTTTTTGTTGGTTTTGTTTTCTGAAAGGGTGTCATGAGCCATATTTTGAACTTCAGAAACCATTGCATTTTTATACAATTTAAAACTTCAGAGAGCACATTCTTGATTGGCTTTGGCTGGTTTTAGCTTTGGTTTTGGGGATTTTTTTACTTGATTTGGCTCTTGCACTATTTTATTTTCTTTCCCTCCCCTCCCCAGTTTATATAATTTAAATTGTAATATAATTGTCATAGTACAGGAAAATTTTCAAAATTCATGCAAATATTGAACTATGAAAACAAAATAGTTCTTCATATATAAGACTTTAATATTACATTTATTTAATCTTATACTCAATTATCACTAAAACAAAAATTATTAGGATCTTTTTTCTTGTCCTTTAAAAATACATTTCAAACAGAATCCACCTGCTCTTTTTCACACCCTAACACAAGTTTGGGAAATGTTGGAGATTAGAGCTACAAAACTGGATGTTATTAACATACTTCTAACATATCTGTAAGTAGATGGTCTGGCCAAATTAGGGAAGCTAAGTGGAGATGGCATATAAAATTTTGTTGCAATACTTGAATATATTCTATATATCCTATGTAGGAGATACTAAGTGACAGGCAAAGACAGTTTAAACAAAATAGCTTGAGATAAAGAATCTTCAATTTAGTCATTATTTTTCTTTTTTTTATCCCTCTGGGCTTTTTTTCCCCCCACATCCAGACTGGTAAAGGTTCTTACATATAGACATCATAAGTGGAACTGTTAATTTGTCTACGTGCAATTGCTTTTTTATAGTCAGTGGAGCTGCTGCCGTGAGTCACAGTTTGCAAGTTTGTTCTCATCATCTTTCTGGAAAGGAGTACCAACAGTTTCACAAGAAATTCCCCAAATCACAAATCTCAGCCCAATTTTGCTGACAAGTTTGTGCTTTTTAAAGTATTTGAAAGCTGAAGGTTTGAGTTTCATCAGCTAAAGAAGTCCGACCCTCCAGGGTTTGACTTTTACCTGTTTTAGGAAGATGAAACAGTAACTTTCAAATTCTTTGCACCATACAACTTCTTCCTGAGCTTTGTCGCCACTGCCAGACTTCCCCGAGACATTAACAATGCTATGTCTGCTCTCCCAGTTGTGAGCAACGTGAATTTTGGCTTTGCCAATGTCCTGTTCCCAAGCATGGAGCAAATCCAGCTGGCCCTGAGCACCTCACTGTGGGAACAAAGTTTTGCTCACTTTGTCGCTGGTGTTTCAGGACTTTCATACACGCGTGCACATGAACACACACACCAGTTGTTGTTTCCTCACTTTCTCTAACAAAAGGAGGGCTGTTGTCACATTTTTTTTCTACTCTCTTGGTTGTATTTGTCGGGCAAAGATCATCATGCTCTGATTTAGTGTTTTCAAATAAGTGTGCCCTCTGGTGCAGTGCTCTATTGAGAGACAACATAGCCCAGGCAGGAGAGTTCAGCATGGCCACTAATAAAACACAAGTGCTGCTTTGTCAGGCCACGAGTGATTACTTGAACAAGTGCCAACCAAGAAACCAAACATTACAGCGCAGCTCTTCAGACCCTCAAGACAAAGGGCCAATTGACTTTCCTCATTAGTTTTTGTGCCAAACATGTAAACACAGTTTCCTCTCTATCTTTGATGCTCAAAACATGCCAGCTTGTTAACATCTTGGGTGGTATGGTGGTTTATGAGCTTGTAAAGACTATTATGTACTGGTGGGTTTTGTCCGAACTGAATAGATTAGCTTATCCTAAGGACGCCCTAAACTGGAAACTTTTTGACAATTTAGGAGTTCTGTGTTTGCTCCAATAGACTGAAGAAACTGCCCAAAAGAAATTTTAAATGCACAGGATTTTTTACTGGCACAAGTGCATGTTAAAGCTTTGTTAAAATTAGGATTGGTCTCTGGCTCACTAAAAAATAAGAGAAGCTTTGGTTACATAAATTGCCTGATTAACTGATATGTAACCACAGTGCAGAAATCTCACTGAGATTTTTTTGCTGGATATTCTTTATATTAAGCTGCTTTTATTTTGGAGACCTCTGACATTTTAACTTCCTATGCATTTACTCCAGTCTTTTTTGTTTCTAAATGCTGTGACTTTACAAGATAATGGAAATTGGAACAATTTGAAACAACCTGAAATGTTTGTGAAAGGTGTGGAATTTTAGTCAGTGCACCGGGAATATTTTCTGTCTTGAAAATCCCTTTCATATACAGCGTGACTGCTGACATGAAATTTTACCAAAGTAAAATACTGAGAGTTTCTTAATGTGACTACTTTATGAATGACTACTTTATGAATTGTGGTGAGCTTAATGAACTGACTTTCCTTTTCAGTTCTGCAAATGATATCCATATATTTTAGCTAAAAATTGGAGCTTACCTTTTTTCCTCTTGTACAAAAATATGATGAGGTTTTTAAAAAGGAGGATAATTATTAAGAGAAAAACAACAAAAGCCTCCTGTTTAACTTGCATTGACAACTAAAATGGAAATTCATTTGCCAGCTTCTGTTTATATTGAAATACAGAATCATATATCCTCCCATCCATGGGTCTAAGGAGAATTACATTATTATCAATGAAGAAATGGCGAGGAATGGGCATGAGTAAATAATTTTGAATTTCTTTTTAAAGAACTAAAAGATAAGAAAGGGAAAGAAGAATAATAAAGGTGTTCTGGGATTTTCTTGAACTCTCCGTCTCTCTCACACATACACATATATACACACACACACACGCGCACACAAACACACACAGATACACATATCTTTAAAATAAAGGATCCAGCGTGTATGGAGCTATCTGCAGTGGGCCGAATGAAAGAAAGGGATATGTTTTTGGTGGAATTTGGCAGCCATATCCTTACACTGAGATTCTCAGTGCCAGTAAAAAAAAATAATATTAGTTGAACAGGAAAACAAATTTATGGATCTAATGGCATCTAATATGGTGTAAGATAATGAAACTCCAAGTCTCTCCTCCTAGTCTGTCCCACAGACAAGAGCCCCACTGTCCCTATCTCTGGCTCTGAAACTTCTGGCACCTTTAGCAAGTGGCTGAGTAGGCACACAGGCTCCTCAGCTCTTCCCCCTTTCCCCTGCAAGGTTGATTGCATGAAGTTTGGAGTTGCAGGTTAAGATTGCTGCCTGGGTTCTGTGTGATTTAGATCTCAGTCTGCAAGCTCTGCCTGTTTGAGGTTTCCCTGCATCATCTCGAATTAACCCTAACCCAAGAGTAACTACAGAGGGCTGTTAATCATTCTCAAGTGGATGGGCAAGCAAATGGTTTCTATCCAGAAAAAAAGCTGGTTTTCCAAGGCAGGTCTGTACAGGAATGATAAGGAAACAATCTCTCAGCTACAGATATGAGCCAACTGAGGAAGCTGATGGTGGGAATCCTGCAGAAGATTAAGTTTCGGATGCTTTCAAAGAGTGGTACTATACTATTCACCTTGAGGGAAAATGAAACAGAGCGATGTGCCTTCCTGAATAAAAAAAAACACCTCCAGTACATCACCAGAAAAGGATGAGCAAAGCTGAGGGGTGTTTGGTCTGCAGAAGGTATTAAAAACACTGGGCAGAATTGTGGTTTCATGCCCAGGGAGACTGTCAGGTGCGTGCACATGTTCAGGATGAAGTCCCAGAGGGCCTTCACCATGCCCTGGGGAAGGGGCAGGGTTAAATCATAAAGAGGTCCATGGGGTCAGTGCTTAGTCCAGGATAGATTGTGAAACAGGAATTTCATTTCCCAAGAAGGTTTTATTGAATTGCTTCCTCACACAAAATTGCACTGAGAGACTCAAAGTCAGAACAGTGTCTGAACTCTTCTGGGGTGCTTAAGACTGAAATTGCTCTGGGAACAGCTGCAAATGGGTCCAAACTCTGCAGACTTGTGAGCGTCCAGAATGGAACATCTCAGCAATTTCTATGACAGCTGGCAGCTAACTCTCAAAAAAGTCACCTGAAATTTCCTCAGTGTTCAAAACCTATAGCCACCTTTGGAATTTAAGGAGTTTTCCCTGCAAATGGAGCTTCTTCCAGGCTTCTCAGTACTACAGGTAAAACTAGCTTCCAAAGCAGAATCTCAGTGCCTGGGGCAGGGACATATTTGGAGGCAAAGTGCTGGTAAGGTCCATATGAGTAGGATAGGCAGCTGCTAGTGAAATAAAACAGTCAGTAAGTCTTAAGGTACTTGTAGTGACGGTTCAGACAAATATGGGTGGAGGTCTCTTGTGCTCTCCTTCCTCACACTCCATTTCCTTTGCTCATGCCTTGGGTTACAGGAGTCTCAGTTCCTCCCTGTGTTCCAGCCTCTCCTTCTTCACAGATCTTTGCTTCCTTCTTGAAGCTGCTAACTTCCTTCATGTTGATCCTCCCCCAGGAGGAAGGTCCTCTCCCATGTCAAGGCATGTGCTGAGACAGTTCAGTCATTCAAGCTCTGCTATGTGCTGGCCATGAGGCGGTCATGATTTACTCACCAATGGGTCTTTTGGATATTCCAGACTTTTTGAGATAATGTGGGCCTGCTCTTGGAGTAAGTAAAGCTATTCTCATAGGCACATGATAACAGTTTTTGCTCAGGACTGAACTTGTATATATAACGGTCTGTGTCAGACAGCTGCAGATATTGCAGGCCAGTCTGTGTTCTTCTTTATGTTGTTTGTTCTTCCCCCTGAATTTGATTGAAAATATCATTGTTGCAAACAACGTTTTTTGTGAAGTGTTGGATTGGACCTAAAACTGAATTTGGTTCAGTACCCCTGTATCTAATGTTTGGTTTATAACCCTTATTAGCCTTTTCACTAAATTTTCTGTGTAGAAATAATAATTTCAAAATATGTTTCCAGTAGCCATACATTTTTGATTGCCTGATGTTCAGGGTGAGTACATTAATACTGTTCAAAATGCTGTTTGCAGTTTTTCAGGCATGTCAACACTCTGGAGTTTCAGCAGTCAAATTTGACCTGCTGAACCCTGCACGCAAATCCTTTGAATCGATCGCACAACACAAAGCAAAGTCTGCTGTAGTTTTGTAGCTAGAGTGAAAATTGAAGAGTAGGTTATTGGTGTTCTTTTGCTACCAAGTTCACCATGGCAAAATTATGAGCTCATGATAGACCATATAATGGAATTCTCAGCCAAGACCAATACCTTTCAGGACTAGTAAAATGGATGCAGGAATTATGGAAAATGTGCCTGTTCTTATCCTGAGTCAGACAGTATATGGACAGATAGGACCACTATGTGCAAGAAACACCATTCTCAATATTTTACAATGGTTTTCTGCTGAATTTCAGCATTGTAGTGAAATGGTGAATTTCAGTCAAAATAAATTTCAATCATCACTGTGACAGAATGATCACTGCATAGGGGCAGGAAAGATAATCCCTGTGAGAAATCACTTTCTATTTGTTTTGTCACCAGCTAACTGCAAAATAAAGTGATCATCAGTAGATCAGAAAGATGAAAATTTAAATTAAAAAGAAAGGCATAAAAATATATGAATCTGCCTTGCTTCCAGATTTAAACTGAGTGTTACTCATCTGATCATCTGCAGCAGTTTGTTGTTAGAGATTTGTAGGTTCTCAGAGACAGGGAAATTGCTCAAGCTGTAGCAAAAACAACTGGTCAAAGAATGCATTAAATTGCATTGGAAGCATGTGAAATTTACTTCTTAGATCCTTCAAGTTTTTCTCCTCCTTTGTGTATATAGCAGAGTAGCACAAAGTGCCATTTATGAGGTGTACTGGTGAGAAGAACATATATGACAGTAGGTGTCAGATTCTTTTCTTGGTAGGGTTCATCCTCTCTTCTTCAAATCCACAGTGATTATGTAGTGAATTATTAATGGCAAGTTAAATGCAGTTATTCTGGTGGAAAAGAAAAAATATGTGTACTGTTATTATGACTGAGAAATTGTTACATGGCAAAAGGATAGGCTGTCATTTACAAACCATTTTTTCTGTTTAAGGTTCTCTCCTTCTCTTGTTCCTTTCTAAGTAGTTTCACACAAAATTGAGAGACTGGGAGAAGGATGAAGTTTCCTATTTAAAGGTCACTCAGTGCAGTGGAGGGACTCCCGTTGGGCCTATCCTTGCAATACTGCCTCAGATTAGGATCATGTCTGATCCCTTTGGGTCAGGGCAATCAGACTACAGACTATCCAAAGACATTTGGTAAAGGGGAAAGTGTCACCCTTTTTTTTTAATGAAATAAAAAGATGATCTTATAAAAGAAACCAGTGTCAATAAGCCTAGTCAAAGAAGAGAGTCTAAAAATATAAAAGAGAAATAATAAAGACAGAAAAACAGTCTAGAACTACTGGTTATTAAATAATACAGGGTACAAAGAAATATCCTTTTTTTTCTTTAGGTTCCCCCCCCAAATTCTAGGGATGTTACAGACATGACATTCCATGATACTGATGGAGCGTTTTCTTGATCTGAGAATATTGTCTCTTTGGTGAAAAGAAAACAGCTCAAATTCTCTGTTTTTCTTCATCACTTTAAAGAAAAAGTGTCAAAATTAGTGTTTTCCTATTTCTGAACGCTTTGTTGGCTATAGTTTGTGTACCCGACATAATTTTGTCCACTCTGCCATTGACAGTCTTTGTGTGTTGCCTGCACTCAAACCAGGACAAGGATCACTATGGTGTGATCTCTTTTTTCATAAGATTACTATTTATATTCTATTGCCATCCTTACTTCTTGAACAGCACCTGGCAAAATGGGATCCCAATCTGCTTTCAGGCTGTAAGAATGCTCACTACAATGTGACAACAACACATTTAGTTTCTAGATGCCTCATGCACATACATAAAGAAGTTCTGCGGGATTCAGAGTAAAAAGGTATTCTTCTAGAAAAATCTTATTTTTCTCCCTAGCCAAACTTTTTAAGGAGTTAGAAATATTGTCTTTGTTCTTTCTAATGCAGTTTTACTCTTTTCATAGCAAATAATCTTTCTGCTTTATTAAACCCATAAAAACTTGAAGGTTACAAAACCTGCTAGAAAATGTTTGCACTCAACAACGCTTTTTTTAAAGTAGCAATGAGGATGGCTGCATAGTTCGGATTTCTCATCTGATCATTTATTTAAGCTATTATATGATTGAATTTTGTTCTGGTTTGTATTCAGGCAGCTTCTCCAAGTATGTTAGAGATACCATACACTGAAATTCCAAAGTGGGTGCAGGGCTCCCTACTTTTGTTCTTCTGCACTGATAGTTTTTAAAATGAAAGCTTTAATCTGTATTATATAGGATCATTAATTTCTGCATTTTACACTTGAGCAACAGCATTCTGATTATCTGCTGCAATGAAAAATAAGCAGCCATGCTCCTGCAGACTTAATTACTTACTGCAGGGCCCATCCCTTCCTAGTTATGGCACGCAATCTGCAAATGGGGTCAAAAAACATTATTAAAAACCAAATTACCCACTGGATGGAGAAAACAAACATACAACTGTGACCTAGAGGACCTCACCAACATAAGAGGCAAGCCTAGCTGCACACATTGCACAGCTCTGCTCTCAGACAACACAGTAAGCAGCCAGATGAGCTCATCACCCAGGATAGCCATGCATGCTATCGTGGTATGAAGTGTGCTCTGCCAAAGTGTTTTATAAACGGCAGAAGTGACTGATGTGGAAATGTACCCAAGTGCTTCAGAGTGCTGAAGAGGTGCCTAGATACAGTGGGGTTTCCAGAAGAGCTGACTTTGGCAGGAAGGGCCAGGAGTGGTTCCCTGAAATCTCACTGTGTGGCCTTGAAAATTAAACTCTGTACACCAAATCCTTCCAAAAGTGTGATTCAGCCTCGAAGAGAATTAGACATAGGCTTTCAATAATATTGTAACTACTGTTCATTAGAAATAGTAATGTCTGCCTTTTAGAGCAAGCAGTAGGAGTTATGAAGGGTTTGGGAAATTTTAAAAGTATATAAAATACAGTAGTATTTATAGAAACACATAAAAATTAAACAGCAAACAGACTGACTCCTTATAAAAAATTGTAACTTATTTGTTTAAACATAGTGTAGAAGAATATGCCATATTTATACCATTTCCATAGTTGAATGGATAAAAAAATGTATCTGAGATGGAATTTTCCATGTCTAAAAGTCTAATGGCTGGTACTAGAATTGTAGACTATAAATGAAATGCTGATCCATTTATATTAACAGAGATACAATATTTACTTGCAATATTTCTAGCAGTATGCTAAGCTAATTTATAAGACAATGGGACAAGGAATCTATTGTTTTGAAATCACATAAAAAGCAATAATAAAAGAAAACAATAAAATATTTAAAGTGCATACAAGAAAAAAAGTCCATAAAACACACAGTTAACATTAAAAAATCATTCAGTACCATTTGAAATTTATCTGTTTGAATATGCTGTATTTAATTAATTGTAAGCACTGAAGATTGCTGAAGCTTAAAAATATTATTCAGTCCAGAACATAATAGTACAATATTTTTTCTATGAGATAAAAACATTATAAATTCTAAATAATAAAACTCCAGGAAATGCAGAGGATTACAACAAAACAGTAGTAAGTTATCAACATGCAAAAATATGAGAGATGCAAATAGTCTATAATCACATAGATATCAAGAGGAGTTCCATAGTAAAGTTTGTGCAGTAATTTAAATCTGAAGAAGCATTAAAATAATTTTTAAAATTTGCATTTGCTGAATTCCATCTGCAAGTCCAGCAGAATTAATCTTCATGGGGTAGGATTTTTTTGCCTTTAATCCCCTACTAATGTTTTTTCAATGACTCTGTGCCACTGAGCTCTGCTCTGCTTTTCTGACATGTCCACTTGGATAGATACCCATGATCCAGACCTTTTGACCACTGAATTGAGATTTCAGCCAGAAGTCACATGGACATTTTTCCACTGAGCACAGAAGGGCTTGTCCTCAGCTGGTCAGAGCATGGTGCAAATAACATCAAGGCTGTGGGCTCAATCCCCATGTGGGCCATTGATCTAAGAGCTGGGTGATGACTTGATGATGCTGGTGGGCTCCTTCCAAATTAGAATATCCAGTGATTGTTACTGTATGATATCTAAGAGGTGGTCCCTCCTCTTCTTCGCTTTCTGGCACTGCAAGTGCCAAGCTTACTGGGAGGGGCCCCTGAGAGGATGGTGATGGTGAAGGGAAGGGGTGTGGATGAAGAGCCGGGGGAGCGCTGCAGTACTCCAGCAATCCAAGGGGTGGCACAGGGACTTTAGAGAAGGGAAGACGCACTTTAAAACCGATTTTTATAAAAATGAGAATTTGTCAAGGACTGGGAGGACTGGGAGGACTGGGAGGACTATCAGGACTGAGGGTGGCTTTTAGCCTTGTGTGGGTAGAAAAGGAGGCCTGAGAGCGGGGAGCTGGCACTGTGCTTGGGGGCAGAGAGAAGAGTCTGACTCAGCTGAGCAAAAGCACAGTAAGGACACGCTCGCAGATTCCTCTGCTCCATGGGCTCCAAGGCAGCTGGCTCGCCCAGAGGCTGGCTCAGCACCGCTGTGTGCAGTGTGCGAGTGGGCATGGCTTTGGCAGCCCAGCTCTGAGCAGAGATGCTGCTCCTTGGGCAGGGACAGCAGGAGGCTGGAGATGCCCATCTCCTCCTCCTCCTGCACCTCAGCAGCCCCTGCTGCACCCCACAAGGACAGCTGCGGCTGCCCTGAGCTTGGTCTGCTGGCAGAAGCCTCAAAGCACGGACCCTGGCCCGGGCAGGGTGCCCCAGCCCTGCCATGGCAGGGGACAGCACTGCTGGGGCCTTGTCCGCCCTTCTCCTCCTCCCATACGTGATTCCCAGAATGAAAACGTGATAGCGCTGTCCAGCTTCTGAATTGCGGATGAGAAGGAACGTCTCAGAAACATAAGATGATCACTGCAATAACCTGACTAATTGACAGCATGCTCTCTATTTTTATTTGCCTGCCGTGATTCATTGTTGCAGGAGCAGCCTTTCAAGGAGAAAGTCTGAAGTACTGTTCTTGCTGTTGTTACAAGGGCTACTTGCTTAATTTTTTTTCATAATTAAGCTTGTCAGGTGCATGTCTGGATTTGCAGGCCAATACTTGATACTCGCTTGCAGATTCCTTAGGCCAAGGAAATTGCAAGGCCATTAGGTGGAATAAATTAATGCAGCCTATCACCAATGCCTGACAACATGCTCCAGGAGGAGCCTTAAATCAAATCCCAGCATTTCCCTAATATTTGCACAATGACAGTTGATTTTTTCATTTTTACTTCCATCTCAAAGCATTCCTGGACCAAAATGCACAGCAGTGGTTGCAAAGCTGAGTCCTGCAGTAGCACTGTGAAGTGATGGTACTGAGATGTTTTCACAAATTTTTAACTCTTTCAGAGAAAGAGGAGAAGAAAAATACTTCAGGTTCTTTTACATTCCCCTGGAGGGGTTTCTAACTCATCTTGGCATAGAGGACCAAAGATAACCTGAACTCTTCTGATTCAGTGGAAAACAATCATTCCCATTCTTTTTTGTCTTTCAGCAGAATTGGGGTCTCTGTTTTGCTCAAGTCTTCTAACTCTTAAGAAATCATCTTACTGCCATTCCCTGAAAATTTTCCCTCAATTTACCTCAATTTACAGTTGCACAGTTTACCTCAATTTCCATGCTCCTTGCTGTGGCTTCTTTAAAGACATAAAATTTTATCCCTAAATTCCCAAGGGTAGGTATTAGTGCCTTCACTGAGAAAAGCTGATTTTTACTGGCCAGTTAGCAATCACTCACTTACGAGATTTTTTTTTCTGCATTGCTATCTGTGTGTCATTGTTTCACTATCATGCAGTATTAGATTGTGTGATGGATGTATAAAATGTCACTGCTTCAGTTTAATTATTGGCCATCCCATAAATGAGCCTCTTTAAGAGACACAATATTTTGCAGGTAGAACTGAAATTATGTCTAGAAAGCCTCAGCGCTTGTGACCACACAGCATCAAGAGATCAAATTTTTGTCATTACTCTCATCAAATTTAATGTTTCTTATGAAACACCAGGTCCTACAAATCTGAGAAGATGAGAATTTGAGAAATTTTGGAAACAATTTAAAAAAACCTAAAACATTTTTTGTGACATAGGAATCGAAAAATTACACTGTAAAGCCTCAAAACAAGCATTTTAAGAGAGGGTTTCCAAGGAAGTGGAGTGCAAAAGTATAGAGCAAAGACGGTTCTAAACTTGCCATTTGTAAAGAAGTGTATTATGACTTGTAAATACTTGGAGTCACTAAGCTCATCTCGGTAATGAAATGTGATGGTGAGTGTACAAAAAAAAGAGGAGAAAAGCTGTCTGGAAACACTGTCTGCTATATTTTACTTAGTGGTGTGCTTTTTGTTTTATTTTACACAGAAATTATTCCTTTCTTTTCCTGTCTTGTTAATTCTCATGGTCAGTGGTGTATGGCTCAATCTGCAAGAAAATGGTTTCTTGCATCCCTAACAAGACTTTGTGGGTCCTTGTTGGGTTGTCTCTCAGTCATGCCATTTCTAGGATGAAAGCTCAGCAAACAGCACCAAGGCAGACACTCTGAGGCAGGAGGCCTGAGCACAGGAGTGCTCAGTTCTTACTCCAAGGAGTAAGAACTCATGATACAACCACAGCCAGTGCTTGGTCAGCACGTTTTGCAGAAAAGAACGTACAGGAATTGCTCCTCTCTCTGGCATGCTCAGTGCTGTTTTCAATGACAAAAGAGTCATGCTATCCCTTCCACAGATTCCTCACTATAACAAGACATCTGTCAGCTGGACTAAGCCAGGCTTGTTTTTAAAACCTGTACAAATAGTGCAACAGACTCATGGCTTCACACTGAAAGAGAGCAGGTTTAGATTAGATATTAGGAAGAAATTCTTTACTCTAAGAATGATGAGGCACTGGCACAGATTGTGCAGAAAACTGTGGATACCTCATTCTTGGAAGTATGCAGGGCCAGGTTGGATGGGGCTTTGAGCAACCTGGTCTAGTGAAAGGTGTCCTGATCCATGGTGGAGGGGTTGGGATTAGGTGATCTTTAAGGTTCATTTAATTTTGCATTGAGCAATTTCTCAGCCTCTGCAATGTCTACCATTTTGTTTAAATAATCTTAATTAGAAATTGTTTCCTTTCCAGTCCATTTTCTTTAGCACCCTGTGCTGTGATAACTGATGAAACATGCTTTCAAATCTTGGGACTAGAGAAGAAGGAGAAGCAAATTAATTCTGTGGGAAAACTTTGTTTAATGCAATGCCTATAAAGGATGGTGTTTATAACAAATCAGTTACCTGAGCTGTTTTAAAAGAACGCAAGAACAATGTCCAAAGATTTAACAAAAATTTATCTGAGATTTAAATAAAAAGTTACCCCTTGGAAAGCTAAAATATCTTTATTCTAGGAATCCAGCAACACTGGTCTTGTTTCAGAAACCCATTAATTTCTTATAGCAACAGAGGGTTTTTAATTTTTTTTTCTTAAGATATAAAGTAAAGCCAGCTCAAATGAACTTCAAAAATATATTAGTGAAGGTTTATGGTAAACTCAAAATTTACAAATCATGTAGTCAACTTGCATAAAAGACAAATTAGGTCCATCCTTGCATTTAGAAGAATTTCTGTTATAAACATAATGTTTAAAAGTAAAAAGCACTGGAAAAAGCAGTGCATATTTCAAGTTAATACTTTTAGAATATTTTCAAATGTTTCAGCCCATTAGATACATATAATATGTGAAATGAGATGATGAACCTTGCAAAGTGCCTATCTATATACTCCCATAGAATGGACCTAAATAAATTGCCAATAGATAACAGAATGCAAATGGAAGAAAATACTGATAAAGACAAAACCATGCATGTCAACAACACTGTTCAAACTGGTGTACTTAATTAAAAAAGTGAAGTCAATTAAAATCAAAACAACAGTGTAGCATGTACAAATGCTGGAATAATCATTAGGCCTTGCTGAATAATGAAGGAGTAAAGAATTTTTTTCAAGTGAAACAGCAGGGGTGATACATTACACAAAGCAACAATCTACAACAATATGACAATTGAATTACTTCAGCCCCATTAAGCAGGTGCAGAAGAATAATTAACATGAATTTCTTCAATGGAAAAGAAAAAAACCATAAACTTTTGTCTAATACAAACTGCTATTTTTTCCCTCCAAAATGATGAGAAACTATGTCAATGAGCAGATGGATTAAAATGAAACCATTATGCTTATCCTCTATGTGAGACCCTTTATTTGTAGAATAAAATATGTACAGAGTGTACTTTCTCTGTTTAAGAGTGTTAAAGCAGATCACCATGGTTCACACAAGCTTTTGGTCTTTTGCTGAGGCATAACCATCAATTGCTAATTTAAAAAATATAATATTAAAGGCAAGAGTTTTTGAATTTTTGAACACAAGTATTCAGTCAGGCCTCAGGTCTCATTCAATATATTCTTTTCCCTTTCAAATTCAAAATAAACATGTGACTGCCAATTTCAATTTGAGCAACTGTTCCATAATATGAGAAGACGAAGTGAACAAATTCTATAATATCTCATGAACTGTAAGTTGTTTCTTAAACTCCAGATGCATCCAATGTTTTTCCTTTTGGAGTCCTACTAAAATAATTCTATTTATTTCTTTTGAAAGAGATTGATTTGGAGACAGCTAGCCACGCAATTTATTCAGGGACATCTGATTTTCCTCCTTTATAATCAAAGCAATGGGTAAACAGTAGCGGTGGTCATATTAGATATATTTTAATTAAAGATGTGGACATAATATCTCAAGTGATCAAGCTAGCATATCTTAAGAAGCTGCTGCTCTTCAGCCAGAGAGGCTGTGGAAGGATTAATGATCATTTTAGGAGCCCAGGCTGTGTGCTCTGGTAACTTTAACTATGCTGTTTTACCTTGCTTACGCAAAGTCTGTGAGGAGCTGAAGACCCCTAGGTCTGTCAATATGTCCTGTCTACAGTGTCTCCTACCATCCTCTTTGCCCAAGTCTTTGCACAGCTGGTGGGCTGCCATCCATCCTGAACATATCTATAACCCACTGCTGTTTGTCCAAGTGTCCCATGAAACTGCATTAAGGTTCATCTGAACAGCTGTACTTTTCCCCTCCTCTACTACTTGATGAGATATATTACCATAGCACAGTTTTGCTGTATTAGCCTGGAGTTTCATACGTTTCCATTCCTGTGAGTTGAGTTGTTGGAATCAAGCATTGCTAAAAACAAATTTCCACTTTGAGTTAGGAATAAGAAACTGCTATCTCTCAGTTAAATGGGATTAATTGCCATTTGAGAGCTGGGAATCCCATAAGTATTTGAGGCTGCTGTATGTACTAGTCACATAGATTTTCCTTGTATATGTTATTTTTAAAAATTAAAAACTTACTAATTTCAATCATCTTTTATTTTTCTAAAAACACCAAAGACTAAAAAGCTTTACAGTTGGAATTCTTCTTTTGAAAAAAGGAGCGATGTCTTGGGACAAAAATAAATTTCAGAAATGAAATGAAAACATAGTACGGTAATTTCACACTCATAAGCCGCACCTGTTTATAAGCTGCACTTCTGGGTAGCCAGGAAGAACACGGAATTTGTCCATAAATAAGCCGCACTGGGTGATAAGCCTTTTTTTTTTTTTTAAAGCAAGGGTACATGTGCAACAAAGTAACAAGTTAGTAACAGAATTGCACAATTGTGGGGTTTGCTGTCAGGTGCTCAATTTGCAAACAGTTTTCACAGATCGGCAAAGCCTTTAAACTCAGCACCAGGCGCCCCCCACCGTGCTGTGGGCCCCGTCACTTTAAACTACTGATTTCTGGAACTGTGTATGCTAATTTTGTAGATATTCTGCATGTGGTGCTCATTCCCTAAATTTCAATATTCTACCCCTCTGCATCTTATGACAGACTCATATCTGGAGAAGCTGTTTGCTTCAGTGACCTCTAATGTTCTAAGACACTGCTGATGGCATTTTTCCATTTAAATGTTGATGCACTTGCAGATAGCTCTTGTTTTGATCCTATACCCTCAAGTTATAAAGGCTATGCTGACTGCCTGGCAGAAACTGTGGAGAAACCACAAACAATGAATTGACTGATTCTGCTGCAGTGACTGCCCTGGGAATGCCAGCATGGACAAGGACCTGTTAAAGCAGATGCTGCCGAGATAAAACTCCCATGATAGTTTACAATGTTAAAAACATATACAAAGAGTAAGTAGTATTGTAAGTCTGCTACTACTCTACAAGATCACTGCCACAACATGGATAGCACTAAAACCTCTCACTCCAGAGAAGATGAAAGAGCCAAGAGGGGCCAACATCCCTTCTCCGCATGAACTCTGAAGAAGCCTACAAAGGACAGAAGCTGCAAACCCACACAGCTGCCCAGCCTGTTGGAGAAAGAGAGACATGGCTGACAACATTTCATGCTGCAGTACAAAAATAGTGAGCTATACAAGTGTCATGTCCATTTTTCTCAAGATAGTAAATAGCTGATGCTATTTTGGTTGTATGTAGTTTACTTAGTGTGTCTTAGCTTCCTTGTCTTTCATTACTGCTCAATTTCTATTTTGTAGCTTCTGGCCAAACCATTTTTTCCCCATCCTTCCTTCAGGCTGTTGTATTACCCTTCCAGATAACTGAATAAACCCTCTACTCCCCAGCTCAAGGTGATAGCAGTAACTCTTGCTGTTAAAGAACCCAAGACTTGTTAAGGGGAAAAATATTTATAAACTCAGTCAAATGAAGGGAGATGTTGTGGGGTGGTTGCCATGGGAATAAGACTCACTGTGATGACCATTTCTTACATGTTTTGGCTGCTTCATCCAGTGCAGATATCCTGCAGCCAGGAATACGGTCTTACTGGAGAAGTCTCTGGGTCAGGAAAAGTTAAAATATTGGACTAGAGAAGGAGTCATTTCTAGAGGAGAGAGGAAGAGGCAAGCAAGGTAGCTAAAGGATATAACCGACATATAAACAAAAATTGAATGCAGGAGTTGACACAAAAATAGGCAATTCTAGAGAGGGCTGTTTAATTCATAGACCTTGCTCTGCATCTCAGTTATACCCTTATCAAGCCATGCAACTTGGATTTGGTCTGGCAGCATCATCACACTGTTCCAAGTTCCTGCTACAGACTCCTCACTCTCTTCATTCCAGCCCAGTGGGAACTCACCTTTATTTTCATTAGGACAGACAAAAGATCCTTCCAACTGTTTTCTGTCCCTTGAATCACTGATCTACTATATAAATATGGTGACTATCTATTTATTATCAAACCTGAGCAGATATGCATGGATTATTCTAGGACTCAGGTATTCTACTTTTTCTAGTGTTGAGACATTGTGGTTTTTCCATTCAGTTTCAACCAGAAATCATTATTTTGTTGGTGATGTGCCACAGAAAAAGTCTGTCCTGCCTTTTGTCAGTGATGACTACAGAGTTAGCTAATGGGAAGTTACATGTTCCAGACTACAAAAAGCAGCCCGTGAGAAGAGTTTTGCTAATCCAACCTTTGAATCTTGCCTCTTCAAAAACTTGCATGCCTACCTGAGAACTCTGGGGACTTTTACTGAACAAAGGTACAGTGGACCAAGAACACTTTTATTTAAAAACACTTCTGAAAGCAGAAGTGGAAGTTTAGAGTGTTTGGTTTGAGGGTCCCTCCTTCCCTCCCACATTTACAATATATTCCTGGGGACTTTTACTGAACAAAGGTACAGTGGACCAAGAACACTTTTATTTAAAAACACTTCAGAAAGCAGAAGTGGAAATTTAGAGTGTTTTGGTTTGAGGCTCCCTCCTTCCCTCCCACATTTACAATATATTCCTGGGCAATAAAAAAGAGCTAGCCTGTGCTCCCATTTGTTTCCAGTTCTCTTTGCTTGCAACATCCATGCAATCACTGAAAATTTATAGGAACAGAGTAAGAGGTTCATAATCTTATAGCCTAAGGAGGCAAAACTGATGGAGGAGAAGACCTGCTTAATGCATTTCACCCTATGACCAATTTCATGTTGAATATCTGAACCATTTGGTATAACTCCCCCTTCTTCATAGTCTCAGTCCTCTGAAGTAGCTCTCATGATCACTAGATTAGAAAGTAATACTTGCTGGCTTACTTTCCAGCTTTATTTATGGCTTTCTTAGAATAAAAATTATGAAAGTATCTTTCCCATGATCCTGCTCTGGGGGTGCAGCTTCTGAGGTGGATGGGCTTGAGTCCCATTTAATAAAGAAGGGAATTGAATATTGGATACACATCTCATTTCCAACCTTTGCTAGATGAACCCTCTGAGAATAGCTTGATTATTGTGATGAAGGAGAACCAGCACCTGAGCAGGAGATAATACTTCTCTGTGGTGCTATTTTAGTTGGTTTCATTTGGGAATTCTCTGTCAGAATCCAGAATGAAAAATGGAGCGCCATATAAATCAAATGGACACATATTAAGCTTACTTCAGGGTTAGTGCCCCTGTGCCAAATATTTGAATACAACTGCTATTTGTCAGACAATGTTAGACTGACACACACAGTCTGTATTTGTCTCATCAGAAGTAAATTGTAAGTTGTAATAAATGTGCAAACTCATAGCCATGGTAGATATTTTTTGCCTTCATCATATGAGGGATCACATGATGTTATTTGTCATGATAACCTAAGCATCACACTCAGGAGATGAACTGCATTCATGTTATCTGTGAGCACCATGTCCTTGCTCCCCCCTTTCCCACCCCCAATTTGTTTGGAGAATAATAAACAGGCTTTTAAAAACAGAGCGAATAATCTCCTGAATATTTATTCCCATTAAAAGTAGATGCCTTTTTTCTTTCTATGAATATTTTTCAAATAACAATGCTTTCAGCTGGTTTGCTTATAATGAAGGCTGCAAACATTACTAAAAGAATTGGCAGCTTTTATTCACAAGAGGGCTTTCTCTGGAAGGGAAGGAAACTGTTTGGTGAATCCTCTTTCTTGCTTACCCCCAGCAGTTATCACTGAATATAAGGAGGTTGGATGAGCCCCGAAGGAAGTTGGAATGTTTGTCCCTATACGAACATATTATAAACGCCAAGTTAGTGTGACTAATGGATAAGACAGAAAGTAAAGCTGGTGATCTAAGATGAATAGAAGCATTAGAGGGAAAACCAGGAATGCAAATCTCACTTTGTTAGAAACACAGACCTTATGTCTGCTCCAGAGTTTTGTTTCATCAACTCTTATAGCTCATGGGCTCCTTCACTGTATAGAGCAACTGTAAATCTTGCAAAAACTGTGAGAGGTAGAGCCTGTAGAAGCTGATGTTTGTATTCAACATTGCTTGATGGAAGCTGCTAAGCGATACTGAAAATGCTGGCAGGAATCCCAGAGTTCTGAGGGAATTTCCATGTGCTGACTCAGACATGAATTTAAGCTTGCTGGGATGCTACACCTGATCCTACTGAGGATTATGAAATCTGGAAGCAAGACTGAATCTGAAGTGAACTGCTGAAATTCCCACCAGCACATCTAGAAGACACAAAAAAGACGAGTTGTGGATGCAAATACATAGTACATAGCTCCCTATCATATAAAGCACTCTCCAAGGAAAAATTAGAAAGACTCACTGAACACTAAGTCAAGCGACATCCAGAAACAGGGGCGGCAAAATTCTTGCCCTCCCACATTGACAGAACAGATTAACAGCTGTTTAATCAGCCACAGAGAATCAGCTATGATCAAAATATGTTGCTGCTGGAAATATCTCAAATTCAGAAGCCAGTACTGGGTGCTTTAATTCTTGCCATTTCCTGAACTTGTCTTCTTTATATGATGATTTTAGCAAAATAAACTTCTCTACTTACATGCCAATATGGAAGTTAAAGCTTAAAAAGCTTTGAAAGCTTTTTAGCTACACCAGTTCAATATTACTAAGAAGAAATCATTTTTCTTACAATTCTAGTGAAAATGGAAACTGGATTTCAGGGGAGATGTAGTAGTAAGATGACTTTTAGAAAGAGAAGGCCATGCAGGGCCCATCCCAGCCCCCGTGAGAGCAATTTATTTGAGTTGCAGGGCAATAGTGGGAAGAGACCCTTTTTTAAATAATGGTTATATATTCCTATGGGAAACTTGCAAACAAGTTCTCCCAACCCTGCTTTTACTATTTCCCTTCTCATTGTCAAGAAAGAGCTGCTTGCTGGTCATATCTTTATTATGCAGAAATGCTTTAAAACACTTTAACATCTCGGTTTGTATGGCAAACATCATCTCCATCTTTCCAAAATTTTTGAAAATTTATCCCCAACCGCAAGATCTATTTTTCAGACTCTGATAGGTACTGCTCATGTCTAGAGCTAATAAAACAATTCAGAAGAATTCATTTGATAAACTACATCTGTGTCTGCTGTGGCTCATCAAATGCATCATGGCTTTCTCAAATTTTTTGTTGATTTGAAATTTTTGTGAAAAACACCTTACACAGAGTTCTTAATGTTTCAATCATTTCTCAGCAATCTATTGCAAACCCTCAGTGTTTCAGCATCAAGCTGATGTAGCTGAGACTGATTAGAACATCTTCCCAGTCTAACCCTTGAAATTACAAATTGGAAATGTTTGAGGCTGTACAGGGTTTGCTTTCCCCACCCCCCGCTTTTTCTTCTTCAAATAAGACCAAGGGAGTTTAATAAGCAATTGACTATGGACATGTTTGGATAAAAAGATGTTGCTCTCATGGGCAAGATTTTCAAAAGGAAAATAAAGTTTTAATCTGTTGTCAAAATTCTGTTTGGACTCAGTGGCAGTGGGATTTTAAACACTGCCAAGTACTTTCCAGAACCAATGAACTTATTTAGGAAGATGAAAAATGATTTAACAAGCTTTCAAAAATATCTTTGGAAAGTGCTATTGTATGCCCTGCACACTGAAAAAGTAAAAAATCTATTTTTATCTGATATTGCACTTATTTTATACATAAGAATAGCTAGTTTAAAAACAAAAGGAAACTGCATTAAAATATATAGCTTTTTGTCATTTATTTATTTCAACTTCTGTGCCCCTTATCTTCAATGTCACTTTATTTTCATTGAGCTGCTAAAATTTTATTAAGGTTTCTTTTTACTTGATGCTAAAATATTTGTGTTGACATAATTAAATCTTATGGTCATGGAATAACATTTATTCAGCTGAATATTCAGCATTTATTTAGTACATGTCCTTTTTCATTAACAAACTCTAACTTACAGCTCTTCTCCTCCAGTAGCATAAAGCAGAGTTCATGAAATTTGCAGTGCATTTTCTGTGAATGAAATTCACCAAAAATATTAGATTTTTTTGTTGAAAACTGGATGCTCTGAGGGGAAAGGAATTTTCAAATTTTGGTTGGTAGCTGTGGATATTTTGCTTATAAGCAAGAATGATTTTGGTTTCAGTTAAAATTCACAAGAGAATTTCTTCCTAGAAATAGAGACACGTTGCATTATTTTTACACAAGGCTGTGGCTATGTTCCAGCAGGTTCATACATCTTCTAGCAATGACGTCAGGCTTGTGTGGTAAACACAATATTCCAGGGGATAAATAATCTTGTGTGCATGTGGCACTGGTGTGAGCCACAAGGATCTGCCCCACCATGCAAAAAAAAACATTTTTGCAAAATACTTCCAAAAATTACTCCTGCATGAAGCAGTTGCTTATTCATGAGTCACCTCCTCGTGTGGTGTAGGCGACCTACTGTAACAAGATAACTTGTACCCAGACCTTTTTTTAGTTCTCTCACCTCCTGTCAATCTGTCTAACAACTTTCAAGAGACAGACGTGTCCCTGTGTGTGTCAGGAAAGGAAAGCAGCAGCTCATATCAGCTGAGTGCGTATTTGTGTATTTTGGGAGATGGAGGAGACAATACTTGTACAGCTATAAAGGCAGGAAGAATTCAGTCTCCAGCAGGCAACTTGTGTAATTTCCAGTGTAGGTTTGTTCAGATTAACAGGGGGCTCTGATTTTTGGCTCAGAGAGTTCTCTCTTTAAATGTCTGTAAAAGGAAGAAGAAGAAGCTATGATGTAGAATAAGCTTCTGGTTTAGCAAAGTGAAAATTGCAGGGTGAAAACTCACTTTATTCCTCTAAGATGAACAAAACCTTAAAATTAATTGGAAAGGAAAAAACAATAGTAGAGGCAACATAGCTTAACTGAGCTGTGAGGTTGTGGAAGGGTACATGCATAGAGTATTTTTTCAGGCAGATTTGATCTCACCCTTTTCTGAGCCAACTGCAAAACCCAAATCTCTATTGGCAGACACATAGCTGTAGTCCTCACAACACTCATTCTGAACTAATAAGCCTGGCAGAGAGAGAGTATATTAGCTCATTCTTAGTTCCAGCAGCTACCCAGAAGGCATTACAACACACTTGAGATATATCTCATACAAACTACTGATATGCCCACACTGCACAGAAGTGACTGCAGTGAGCTGTAGAGACAGCTCAGGCACCAGGAGTTGTGACAGCTCAGAGTGAGGTATTATACCTCACATTCCAGGCAGACTATTGCTGAGTCAAAGCTGGTTTAGCTGCCACTCCTCTGGCTGAGTCTCTGAAAAGGGTCCAGTTTCTTCCAAAAATATTAATTTAAAAAATCAATATTCTCAGGACAACATGTCTTTTTCCAGTTTGTGAGCTCAACAAACCGTATTTTCACCTCAGGTACCTCTGAACATTTCCTGGGTGTAGAATCTTTGGAATATAACTTCTAAGAAGTGCCTTGCTTACAGTCTGCTAAGCCAGGAAAAAGTCTCTGTAAGGGTGGGATGAATTAGGAGAAAGTATAACATATGGTCAGAGGAAAGAAATTGCCAGTTTTTTTTCCCTAGCATTAAGCTAAAGAAGCACACCTTAGAAGAAAATAAGCAATTTTTTTTCTAGACTCCAGGTATCATATCTGAAGCTGTCAGCTGAATTCAGGGCAGAGCTCAGGATTACTGACTGGAAAACAGGGCCACCAGTACTTTGCTTACTCTTTGCAGAGATAGGAGCTGCAGCTGCTCAGGTAGGAGATGATCTCTGCTGGGAGCCTGTGCAACCAACAGGACCAACAGCATCTGGGGCTGGACCTAGAGCAGCATGGCAAGTACATCAAGGGGCGTGATCATTCCTCTTTTTGCAGTACTCCTTAGAGGGCAGCTAGAGTCATGTATTCAGTTTCAGACCCTGATACAAGAAAGACATGGACTGAATGGGGAAAATTCTGTGGAGCCACACTAAGGTGGTCAAGGTCTGGGGCAAGTGCCCTGCAGAGCAGAGGTTGAGAGACCTGGACTTGTTTGTCCTTGAGAATGGAAGGCTCAGGGCGGCCTAAAGCAGGGCCTTCTAGGACCATGAGGAGGACTCTAAGAAAAGAGATGCAGGCTGCTCACAGCAGTGAGGCAGGAAGAAAATGGCAGTGAGCATAAATTTAAATAAGAGGAGTGGGAACAGCCCACAGGTGGAAGAGACAGTCTGTGGGGTCATGCAGTCTCTGCATTTGGAGGTTTGAAGCATAAAGTCATGAGCTATGGGATCTGGTCTCATAGCTGAACCTGTTCTGAGTAGAGTTGAACTAAAGACCTCCAGATATCCCCGCCAATCTCAATTATTCTGTGATCTTATTTCTCCAACAGTTTTTTCAGGAAGCGCGTTCAGTTTTTTTCACCAAAGCACATCCATGCCTCAGACTGCTCATAAAGGCTCTCCTAAAGGCAGCAACTGTAAGCAAACATATTTTGATCAAAATATTAGCCAAAAAAATTTTGACTGTTTCATTTAGATCTAATGAAAGAAAAATGTGAGGTAACATTAGATGTTTATGTGAGTTTCATATGCAAAATTCCTTTCACAGAAGAGGTCTCTTTTTCCCAGTTCTTTGTGACTGCTTAGCTCTCCAAGTGCATTTTCCTTCTCTTACTAGATTTTTTCCTTTCCACTCAAGCCACCTTTTATATAGATTTAACTTCTTTTGCTGAAATTCTTTGTAGTAGACTGATTCAAAAATACACACAAGGGCAGGAATTGGGGAGATTACCAAACACCACCTGATCTCCAGAAACAGATTACATACTCTTAGCCCCTTGCAAACTTTTCAAGAAGCCTATTAGATTATGTTCCTTACATTTATGGGGAAACTGAAGTCTTGTTTCACCTTTCCAATGAACAAGAGAGTGAAAATGGTTTTCAACAGATAAACTGTAAAGATTTAGGGGAAAACTGCTTGTTTTATGTTTCTGGACTATTTTCCTTTTGGATAAATGTAGAACACCTCTAAAAATGCAAATATGATATATATTCAATTGGGAATAAAGAAAGAAAATTCCTCCTGATATTAGTGTCTTGCTTGGTAAGGATAGTTGATAAAATAAGCCTTATTAATTGTAATATTTATATACTTACAATTTATCTAACTGCATTTATCATGACATGCTACTTTATGCATAATACTCTCATGTGTATTGTAAAACATCAGAATAATCTGGGTGTCAAGTCTTTGAATATTCCATGTACAAGCTGTTTTGAACATTCAATTAAAGAACAAAAAGAATAGGTGAGAGGGGAGCTGACTTAAGAAATGCCATGAGAAGCTGAACATAAAATGGTACCCTATTTTAAAAAAGGAAGTAACTTCTCACAATATAACACTGAGAGAGAACCCTCAGATTCTTCACTTGGGCATCCTTCTTTCCTTAAGTCTACTCTACCATTTTTTCTTATACTGTCTAAAATATAGCTAAGTACCTCCCCAGCACAGTTCTGGTTTTCTGCAAATGGGATTTGATCCCACCACTTTTATTCAGTATATATTAAAACTATTTCTAGGACTTCAAAATAGTATTTTCAAAGTAACTTACAGTATTTAGGCATCTACATCCTTCGAATTTTTGTTTGAAATTACCATCCTGTGTTTGGGATTTTTTAATTTTGAGAATTTTAGCCTGAAATCTTCAACTCCCACAATACAACTGTGCTCAAAAATAAGCCTTTTTTTGTTGCTGTTGTTGCATAAAAGTGAGTCATCATTACATTTAATTTCTATGAAATGGAAATGCATCATGAAATGAAATTTTTCTTTGCTTTCATTTAAACCCACAGGTACAGCCATTTGTCCTTGGATTGAGATGTTGGTTTAAATTCTTCTGCCTGCATAAATTTATTTAGACATTTCTCATTCATCATAGGTCATTCCCAGGCCTTTAGGTAACTAGCTAAATGTTGTTGAAGTGAAATTATCAGTTGATTGAATGTCTTGATGAGGTGTACTACATAAGGCTACATAACACTGGCTCTTTAGTCAGCTGGTCTTGTACTTTGATTTGGATGCAACGAACTGAATTTTATAAGCAAGAAATTAAGTACAAAGACTACCCATGGGTTGCTTGTAAAAAGAGCTTAGCATTAGGATGTCCCCTGGGCTGCAACTCAATACTTGATAGCATTGCTTGCATGTAATCATGTCAAAAGCATGTGGTCATAAGGTTTATGTTGCAAAGATGTACTACTGGATCATACTTTCAGTCCTTGTTTGAGCACTCTTGACAGAAAGCACTCAAGAAGGCAGCAAAGTAGATGGAAATTTCACTAAATTAAAGGGAGTACCTTTGAAAGAGTTAAAGCCATCAGCATTAATTACTTTTACTCTCAATCAGTGATAAATTTAGCCATTACCAGCTGCTGGGAGAGTTTCCTAAATGCTTACTTTTAAAGCTCACAGTTTATAGCAACCCATGGGCTGTTATAACCTGTGACAGCCTGATTTTCTTTGGCTTCTACTCAGTCCTCCCCACTGATTAGCTTAGGCAGATCTTCACTGGTCTCACACACTTATATATATACTGTTCTCAAAATTTTACTTATTCCCACTTGTGAAAGGCTAAGCTGTCCGACTTGGAATTGTTGATGTCAAGATGCTGAAGATGTCAAGATGCACAAAACCCAGATGATTCATGTCTTGTCTTGTGTTTAGCTGACACTACTCTTCAGCTGCAGGTAACCACTCTATGGCAAAGATACCTGAGCACATCCTCTGAGCACTTCTCAGCTGGTCAATTTGAAACCACGTGCCTCCCACATGCTTTAACTGCATCCCTCTGTAGGTCAGCGCTTACCAGATATACATCTTTCCTCTTTGTCTACAGCCAGTCAGGGTTTGTCTTAGTCATGAGATCTGAGATATTGTGTGGACAAACCAGGAGGTGGAGGTAGCAAAGGAATGGTCATCTGGGCTCTGTACAGGAGTTTTGCAAAGTCACCCTTAGAGAAAACAAGAAGAAGGATAGGAAGACTCTTCCTAGCAGTAGGCTAGAAGTTGTTTGTTAGGGTATTTTAAATTAGACAGACTTAGTCAAACAGAGACTTACCTCACATAAATATTCAAAATAAGGTGTGTGGTGCTGCCTTCAGACTGATGGAGCCGTAAGGTATTCAGTGAAGTAAGTCTTAGAGTACCAGACAAACAGGAAGGTACCTGAGAAGGCCACGGATGAGAGGTTTGATTGTTGTTGGAGAATCTGTCTTTCAAGCTGCTTATCTGTGCTAAAAATTGGTTTGAGCACTTCAAATTGCAAGTGCCCAATGTGCACAAAGTGGAAGTAATATGCTGACGAAGTCCTGTACAGGTAGCATCAACATTATCCTGTATGAGCTACAATATTGCTAAGATGTTTTAAGGAGGACTTGCCAGAGAAGCATTACACTAATTAACCCTGATTGTCAGAACGCTGGGCAGGCCTGAGTCTCAGAAGCTGAAGCATTCAGATAAATAAATAAATAATTACTTGATGTGCATCACTGCTTAGGGATGACAAGTACGAAACCAGCATCCTGAGTCCATAAAGATAATAGCTTGCTCACAGTTGATGTGAATGGATGACAACAGGAACCTTTAGAGGTGATTTGCAAAGGCAAAAAAAAACAAACAGAGGGTTGTACCATTTTCGGGTTTTCGTGATGACTATAGAAGGCTTGAAAGCCTCAACCCCGCCTCACATATCGCATCTTATCTGATCTATTTTCCTGGATGATTCTACAAGGTAGAGGGAAAGTATAATTACGATGCCACATCATCCCATGAAAATAATACTGAGTTAGGAGAGAAAAGGACAATTATTTTTATTATTTTTAATTAAAACTACTGAGCTCTTTGTGTTTTTTTAAATTAATATTTCTGGGAGCAGATAGTTGATTTTAAACTCCTTTCTTAGAGGTTTTACTTCTATCTCCTCCAAGATTCAGTACTTCCAGATCTACAAACAAATGCAGAAAAAAATGCTAATCCATTTCTTTGTGTACTTCACAGATATCTCCCAGGAAATAAAATGAAACCTGATATTACCAGTATGTTTCGTCAAAAAAAAAAAAAAGAAAAAAAAGGAGTATAAAATAAGTGTGAAGCCGCCACTCTGTTTTGTCACACAGCAAAACAAGGAATGATGGTAAGTGACATAATGCCTTTCTCTCTGCCATCTTTGAATCTGTAAATGCTGCAACATTAAAAGATGTGTGTTTAAGCTCTTAAATGAGATATCATGTAAATAGCATCAATATCTGACACATTAGCATGCAGAAGTTGCTACAGCAGCCTATTTAGCATGAGTAAGTCAACAGGATTGAAAGAAACTTGGAGATAAAAAAAGATGTTCCAGGAAAAAAATGTACACTGCAAAAAAAAGCATACTACTGGGTTTTTCTGGCAAATTGCATTCTCTTCTGAATCTCACAAATCAACATTGGTTTGGGGGTGCTCTTTTGTGTCTAAAGTTATTGCTCAGCAACAGAGAGGGAGAAGGAATAATCAAAGCTGACCCAAACAGTGTAAGCAGATATTCCACATGGGGTAAAATTTTGAATGATTTATGATAAACAAAGCATTCATTAAATGTCTCTGAAAATAAGCATAGATAAGGCAACAGTGAGAGATGGCCAAAAGATCAATCAGAAAATAACCCACAGGAAGCTTAGTGCCAAAACTAATTGACATAATCATCAAATCAATTTCTGACAGTACACTTTCACATTCAGTCTTTTTCCCTGTGCTGCAGATCATTTGTTATGTCATTCTGATCACTGTTGCCCAATAGGAGCTTGTAATAGTTTTGAGAAGTTCAGGTACTTTCTGGAGTTTCCTTTCCACATGCTCACGAAGATGTCAGGTGAGGGCCAGGTAATTGTTTCTGTAAGTGAGCACTTACATGATACTTATATTTGAGATGTAGCTTTATGCCCAGATGTTGTCCATTTTTGTATAAAAATAGAGAGTCTTGGGACACCGTGGACCTTTGTGCAAGATGTTCTTTCACAGTGATTACAAGGGAAGAAGTGCACAAACCTTGTTGCTGATAAGGGTTTTAGGCTAAGTCTTTAGGCAATAGTCAGAGCAATAGCAATGCCTTCCACAGTTCAAAGATTACTGCTCAAAGTCATAATGGAGAGCACTTTCCAGAAAAAAATAAATCTACTATTTCAGCATAACTAAAGCACTTTTAAAAATGTGAGAGATTTAAAAGTAAAAAGGGGGTATATTGCCATATCTACCTGAATAAATGAGAAAGAAAGGAATTCTATCTGGAGATACACACACTGCAGAACTGAATCAGAGTTTAATGTTTCTCTCAGGCAGTAGATCAGCCTGAATAGGAGCCAGCTGTGAATAGAAGGATATTTTGTTTGCTGGTATGATCAGAAGAAATCATATGTTAGCAATTTAGAGCTGCCTCCCTGCCTATAAAGAGCTTATCTGTGCACTACCCAGAATTTTAAAGTTGTTTGGAAGCATAATAGTTGAAAAGTGTTTGAGGTATTGATGGATATTTATTTCTGTTCAGCTAAGGAAAGGAGTCCACTGAGTACAAAACTATAATGTTATTTGTGTGCTTGTGCAATATAAGTAACCTACTCAGCGTCTTAATTGTGGCACATCGTTCTGAAATATTTTATCAATCTAAGATTCTGCTATGTTTTGTATCTAGTGGACATTTATTAGACATTCACAGAAAAGAGAGTATCATTTGGAAATGCCTAAAGGAAGAAAGCAAGGAGTATCTGAAGGAGGACTTTTGGGTTTTGTTTTTTCTTAAAATTCAGATCCATTTTCAGATTAAGAAATACACAATGGGTATGATGCATACAGGCAAAGCTGTAATGCTGTAAATAATACATAACTTTGATCTATATTCCATTTTGTGATTTCACTTATAGTTTAAGCCCAGGCTGTTCGATGATGAGTACTGATTTTTGATGTACAAGATGAAATAGTATAATTATTCAGTGTCTGGAAAATCTGAGCTGATACTATTTCCTGATTTCATCCATCCTCAACCTTTCAGCCATTTCCCTGATTTCTTTTATACACAAGTCAATATTTCTTCTCACTTCTCTCTATCTGCCTGTAAAGGCCTCCCTTTACAACCACTTGTTGCTGAAGGGATAGCTCAGCTCAAAGACTCCTGGTGCAACATCTCAGAACAGCTCCCTCAGAGCGACTGCACTCAGTTATTATGTCAGTATTGTTTCCTGACATAGTAAATATGAAAACTGCATTTCTTACAAGGAATTAGATTGTACGGTGTCCTTGCTAGGTTTAGTGAATGAACTAACTCCCTCCTCTATAACTAGTAATAAATAGTAACAAAACCTTTTGCTGACATTTTAAAGAACAGTGCAGAATGCAGGTAAAACACTGCAGAATCGATTTTGCACTTATCAGACAAGAAGAAATGTAATTATATTGCATTTCCCCAGGGACTGTTTTCTTTTATCTAGCCTCTTTATTTAAAAAAAAGAAAAAAAGAAGAAAAATCTCAAACTGTAAGAATTCAGTAGTTTTGTATGGATAGCAGAAGGATTCCAAGCAATTGCAATTCCTGGACCTTTTCCAGAGAGGCCTGTGCTATGTACTACTGTGGTTTTCTATTTGTATGCTATTATTTCAGCAAAATTCCAACTGGACCAGATTTTTCTGTGGAACTATGGGGTCTAAAATGAAGCCCTTAGATCTCCTTTAACAGCCTGCTGCTCTGCAGAGCACCGTGTCACTTTGCTAAGACAAAAGCAAGCAAATTTCCTCCTCTTTGGTTCTTGCCACTGATCAGGTAATCTCCTTTGCCATTTTTTGGATCTCGTGCACACAGGAATGCACCTGAGTTTTGCATTTCTGTAGAAGACTTTTTAAAAATCTTACTCATTCTTTTAACTGCATTTTTCTTCCTGGAATGAATGAGACTGTGGGGGATGAACCCCTCACTGATATGAGGTAATAGAAGAAAAAATGAAACATTTTTGGTTCCTACTGTTTCATAATCTCTCTGTATGCCTGAATTTTGCCCATGTCATACTGTTAGTTGATGGTTAAAAAGGCATCTTGATGCTCAAAAAAAATGTCTGTACCTGTGAAATAGTGTTGGACTAGAAAGCCGTAAAATATTTTTTGTCTAAATAAAGGTGAGGGAAGCTGACCTCTTGGAAACATAGCACCACTTCCAGCTCTTCCTGGTGATGCCAAGCAATAGGGCACGAGGCAGTGGGCAGAAACTGATGCACAGAAATTTCCAGCTGGGCATGAAGAAGAACTTCCTTACTGTGCTGGTGACTGAGCACAAAGAGGTTGTGGAGCCTCCCTCCCTGGCAATATTCAAGAATCATATGGACACAACCCTGTGCTATGTGCTCTAGGAAAACCCTGCTTGAGCAGGGAGCTTGGACCAGATGAGCCACTGTCACTGTGGTTCTTTTAAACTTTACCCATTCTGCAATTTTAAAACTGGTTGGAAAGATAACCACTGAGCTAGTGCATGCTTGCTCTGGCCTGAGGAATATCCAAAAAAACTTTGATGTTATCAGATTTCAAATAATAAATTCAAATGCCAACCATGATTTAAAAGCCAAACTATTACCAGTTACCCCTTTTAGTACTACTTTGCAATTTCTACTTTGCATCACAGAGGTGGTCCAATGAGTGGAGTTAGAAAATAATAGATAATTTAAAAACTCTAAAAAAAATCATTTAATTACTTTTCATGTCTCCTACTTGCACTTGATAAATGAACATATTAAACTGTGAAGACTCAGGAGCCTCCAAAAGCCTTTGATGTGTATTAGAATTATCTAATAATTAACCTCAGGACTCACCAGCATGACTCTTTGAGGTGAAGTGAAGCAGTGCTTACGATGCAGGGAATTCCAGATCTGCCAGCCCCAAGGAAGCAAGCCAGTTTCATTCTCCTACACTTTGTCATGGAGAGCTCTGAGCTCCCCTGATCTACCTTTTGTTGCATTTCATTCTTGATGAGAGTCTCTTTTTCAGTGAAGCTTTTTTTAAAACATCTGAGCGCATCAATTTCAAAAGGCAATATAGAGAAATAACATTTGGCTTACATAATATTTATGCAAAAAGAAGATATGGTTTTGTTGGACTGTTTTTTGTTCCCATATCTGGTATTAGAGAGCATTGTTCAGCCTGGATTATCTATTAAATACTTTATATTGGTGTGGTTACCCTGAACTGAGAGTGAGCCCTTTCTTTAGAGTGAGAAAGCCTATGCTCACAACTTCCTCTGCATTTTTGGCTATTACAGCACGGATATCTGTCTAACCTCTGCTCTAGATAAGGATAGTACTTCAGGTCCTACAAGTACCACTGAAGAGGCACTGGTTTTGTGTTAACAAATTGCTCCCTTTGCCCTTAACCACAAGCATAACCATTCATAATAATGCAACTTCTTATTTGTACCAGGTCAGAAGTGGTCACCGATTTTATGTACTCAGATTAGGTAAGTACTTTCATCCTGAATTTGTAATGTACTGGAAAGCATCAATGCCAATTGGACCAAATGGTAAACGAGGGCATCAGCAGCTCCCTGAAAATGAGCACTCAAAGTCAGGAATTGATTAAAGAGTGGACATTTAAAAACCTGGGCAGCAGTTTCTGTTGTCTGTGACTCTCTGAAAGCTTTTATAAAGTGCTATGGGAGGCAAAGTAGCCTCAGACTCTCTGAAGATGGCCACAGTGATGATTGACCAGCCAGAGTCACTGTATCGCCTTCATTCACAGTATGGTTCAGGAGGGAGGGTGTTGACAGAAATATCTACAGATTTGAGCAGTGGCAGTACTAAGAAAAAATTACACAAGGCAATGCTTTAATTTACTGTTTAAAGACTACCTCTCCATAAGCATATGCTGTTTTCGAGCTGCATTTCCAGATCCCCTTCCAGAGAAAATAAAAATATTCACTCAACAATTCTTCTTAGTTTCCAGTTGCACAGATTTTACCTAAGTCTTTGGAGGGATTTCTAGGAAAAGACAGGGTGAGGAAGAACTGGTCTTGCTGAACCAAGGAAGAACTTCCCAATGAAGTAGCACCTTTTGAGCTATCCTAACCCATACCCTTAAACACTAAGTAGTAATTTCTCAATGTTAACAATTGTTGTCTTCAACCTACAGTCACGATGTTGGATCAAGAAAGGGGCAATATATGCAGTAATATATTATCATAGAATCACAGAATGATTTGGGTTGGAAGAGACCTTACAGCTCATCTAGTTCTAGCCCTCTGCCATGGACAGGAACACTTTCCCCTAGACCAGATTGGTCAAAGCCACACCCAGCCTGCCCTTGAACATTTCCAGGGATGGGAAATACACAATTTCACTGGGCAACCTTTTAGATAAAGTGCTGGATTGTTCACAGACATTTGTGTTGCTTCCCCAGCTGATATCTGGGTGGTTAGAATGTCCTCTCAAGTTGAGAGCTTGCAAGCAGGATGCCTCCTGTATCTGGAGTAAGAAGGCTTTGTTGACAGACTCCCCTGATCAGGTGTCTGTAGCAGTCCTCAACAACACTGTAGCTTTTTTTAATCCTGTCATTGATTTTCATCCTCAAATTCTCAATCAGTTTGCAGCTGGTTTGTGCTTTTATCCTTTCTTCTCAGTCAAGGGTTCACCAACACTGACCAACACTTTCATTTGCAAAAATTATGAATCAAAGTCTCAAAAAATCTTCTGAAAGTACCTCCCAAGAAAGAGGAAGCATGGTCTCTCTCTCTGATAGACCACATTACATATGTACACTGTACATATGTAATTCACTGTACATCCACTGTTTCCCAGTGCACTTCCAAGTCTAGATTTTCAAGATCACTGAGACAAAAAATTAAGCTATGTGTTTTCCCAACACTTACAGGTCTAAAAGCAGTCTTTTAAACCAGTGAAGTTTATCCAGGCTAAAGCTTGTATGTTTCTTCTGCTGAAGTGAAGCAGCAGATGTATTCAAAATATCACTTGTATTAGTGAAACCTGAGATACAGCTACAAGTGAAATTTCCTTCCATTTGTAGAGTCTGACTGAGTCATACTGAAACTGAAGTTATAATTTATTGCTGTCAAAGGAGCTCCCTTTCCCTTTAGTACTTGAATGCAGTGAAAAGTCTCAGATGAACTGTAGTTAATAATAGTTTGTGGTCAGCCTGGGGAGGCACTTCAAGCAGTCATATTTGCTTTTGACCACGTTCTGTTCAATACTCTCACTGCTGATATGGCCAGTGGAGCAGGGAGAGCATCTACATTAATTAAGAGGTTCAGCATTTGAAAGACTACATGGGATTTCAAAGCCAGGTGAGCATCTGCAGTTTGAAAGCAGAAAACCAGAGATTTGTAAAGGACAAGTGGAGCCTTAGAACTAGGGATGAGGATTTTAAACAGCCTGGTAGCAACTGAGTGGAAAAATAATTCCAAGTTTACAAAGTGCCACAATTGCATATGAGGCTGCTTCAAAAGAGTGAATCGCATTCAGGGATGTTTTAAGAACACTGCTGGCTGAAGGAGGAATGAAATTATTCTGCTCTACTTGCCACTGGAGAAGCCTCAGTTGAAGTACTATATCCAATTTAGGGCATTGCACTTAAAGACAGATGTATACCAACTGGAGATAGAAGAAAGCAGCAGGAATGATCAGCCAAGGAGGCAAGGCTGAAATGAAGTAACCTTATTTCTTTTGATAAAAAGGAAAAACAATAAAGAAGGCTAATAATGACCTCAGATCTCATAAAAGTTTTTTTGTAAGAAAGGAGGTGGTCTGTCATCCCCTGAGTCCAAGAGAGGAAGGCCCAGAAGAAATTAGCTTGCTTCTCGACAAATTATATTTAAATTATATATAAGGGAGAACAATCTAGTCACAAGATGTATAAAAGCATTAGAGCAAGATAACAAGATACAGGTCAGATTTCAATTAGTGAATATTTTTAAGGACAATTTAGGGTTAGGAGTGGTAGGTTAGGTGTATCTGAAACTTTTTCTTTGAAGTGATATGAAGAAGCTGACTTCTAAATGTCCCCTCCCACACTGAAACTCCAAAGGGTGAATTCCACCTTCCCCTTTCTCTGTGTAGTTCTGTAAAATGGGGATTCAGAGGTGGTGAAAGTAAAGACAGTCATTTAATTTTAAAGAAAATTATCTTTTGCCATGTGTGCTTCAAACATGCTGTCTCTTTTCATGGCATCATAAAGAATGACAAGAAATTTGGACCACGAAAACAAATGCTGCAAAGTTTGGAGCTGGAAGAGATTTATAATCTATATCCCTAGAATCTGACAGTCTGGATTCCTCCTGGTTGCCTAATGTCTATCTGAAACAGTAATTAAAAATATATCCTGATGCTGTGATGTTGCCTTTGCTGTTCTTAGTGGGAAACAAAAAAAAGACTCAGTCCTTTGTGAGAGAATTGGGACATGAATTGCATGAACTTTCCACACTGTAATCTAAGACTAATTCCCCTTGCCCCTCACCCTCCCCACCAGTCCTTATGGATTGAGTGAATTTGAAAACTTTGCCATGAGATTAAATCATTAATCATGCAAAAAATATACCTAAGGTGACCAAGCTAGCCAGCTAAAATTTACAGGATGTCTTTCTATTACAGGGATCTTTATCTACTGCAGGGATCTTCCACAACAAAATCTACATATTTCATAGACTACACAGCCATGTGAGTATGAAAAGACAAACTTGAAAATGTTTACCTTCTTATTATTCAGCAGACAAACATGGAATCTCTGACTCAGCACAATAAAGCCTTTTTCCAATCAACACAAACTAATGATTAGAAAGGTTTTGAAAGTGTTATGTAGGATTACTCTGAAAATTGCTGTCTGAGGATGCCTTAATGGGGATATGACTGGTTTTGAATAAGGATGTGTAAGTCACTATCAATTTTCATCAAGGTGGCCCAGGCCTGTTTATCCTTTTGCTGTATGTGATGACATGCATTTCAGCCTAGGTGAAAATGTCCTGTCCATCTCCTAGAAAAGCTTAGTAATTTATTTGTAGCCCAACTCATTCTAGAGTTGTGCACACTGCTCATTCTCTGCAGAGCACAGCTGTCTCTTAAAGCAGCAGTACTGCATGCTTCAAACAGCTTTGCCTGACACCCTCCTGGTTTTCATTATATTGTGTTATGTTTTCAAAACAAAACAAAATGAGGAATCAATACTGAGGATGTTGGGAAGAAAGATCATGACCTTGGTTATAACTGGTACAAATCAGCAACCAAGCTGCAAATGTTGGTTCCACCTTGCTACCATCAAGGTAAGGACACAGAGGAAAAGAGTTGCTTATGATGTAACTGTCCTATAGGGTGTTAGGCTAAATTATCCTATAGGGTGTTAGGCTAAATATATATATAAAGTGCTGCTAAACTAACAGCATCTCATTAGCTTTCTTTTTTGCTGTTTGGAGTCAGTCTTTGCTGTATGGCAATGCACATGGCATAGGAAAACAATGTTTCCCCTTTTTTCTCTGTTAAGGAGTTTATGGCTCTGTTTTAGCAGACCAGTATGATGCTGCACTCCACCAAGAACTGGCTCAGCACCTGCAATCACAGTGGGCTGAATAAGGTGAAGGCACGTGATCTCACTCCTCAGGCTTCACTTCTTCTTTTGCTTGCTTCTCTACCTGAGCAGGCAGTCCTGCTTCAGACAGTAATCATCAGCTCTGCATCCAGATTTTTGAGCCATTAGGGTGCAGCTGGTCTGTGACTCAGCAGTTCTGCTTGCAGTATGTTTGCACAGGATCAGTTCCACTATAGCTGAATCTGTCCTGTTTGTGCTGTTTCCAGCAGCATCCGGCTGGTGGGCTGCTGGGGATGCCATCACATGCATTCTGCACTGCTGTTGATCAGAAGCCTCCTGAAATCTGAATCACCTGTCTTTATCCCCACTGTTGCTTTTAAAGCATCGTATACAGTATTGGGAAATACCACTCTTGCTCCTGAAGTGAGGAGCTGCTGAAGACCCAGAAAACAGAAGCAGGTGAGCATATGCCTGAATTAGGCAGGATAGTTTGGGACTGCAGAACTTAGCTGCAGGGAGGCACGTGCAGTCTTACACCAAAACTTCCCTTTTGCATCCAATGAAATTGCTGAATGAAGAAAAAACAGACTAGCAGCTGTGATAACTATATGGAGCTGGATAACTCCAGCTATGCAAGCAGAAAGCTTTTTTCACATTGTTAAGTTCTCACTCTCTGAAATCTGTGAGTTTCCCATCCTCTGCCTCAGCTTCTTTGCACCAAACTACTGTTCTGCAGATCATCTGGGCACATCCAGGTTCTCCTGGATGACACAATGGGCACACTGGGATTTTTAGGGGGTTTGTTCTTCTGTACCAAAGGACCTGATATTCTATAGTCTTTTTGGAAGAATTTAGTGGCTTGGGACGGCTAGGATTATGTGATTAAATGTAGACCTTAGGTTTTGTCTGCAGATTATGAGATTGGGTTAAGTGGCAATTTCTAATTCCATGAAATTATTTCCCAACCCACAGGCCTCCTCACTCTTCGAGTGTTTTGAAAACTTAATAGTTATCAGAACCATACACTTCATGCCATTTTCTGGACTGATCAATGGTGCCTTCTATAATGCAAGATTAGAGAGCAAACAATATGCATGTGCCATTACAGGGTAATAGATTCTAAAATTCAGAGAATTCATGTTACCTTTCTTTTTCCCCCCATGAATTTGACTGTTCTTTCAGATCCAGGCCCAGACTATGTTCTTGCTGGTAAGGTAAAAAGGGCCAGGGCATTTTTCCCTTAGTAGCCAGGAAAAAAAAAACCTGTGTATTTTCTTACACTCCCAGATAGCCTCACATTGTCACCCAGGAATAATCTCTGGCCTTAGCTACCTCCCAGCTGCATCCAGCATTACTGATGAGAGAATATGACGAAAACAGCAGCAGGATTTGCCAGTGACTCGACTGTATGGACATGGCCATGCTGTCTGTCTGCTTTATTAGTACAGATGTAGCCTGGGGGAGCCAGAGGTGACTGATCCTGAGATATGCAGATATGAGGAGGAGCCCACAGATCTTGAGGGAAGGGTGGACATCTGTATGAAAATGCAGACACCTGTTAAACAGCACACGAGGAGTGGCATGAGCACTAGCTGTGCTAAAACCCAGAGGAGATACTGAGAGGGTCCTCAGCAACAATGGGTTCTGATTTGCATCTTGTAGAGCCAGTGCTGCTGTGCCCTTAGTGCTCTTGATACTTATACCAGTCTTGGCAACCAAGCAGAATATATTCTCTCATGCTCTAATTGAACCCTCATTTTGCTGCACAGGCAGTAGAAATGCTGGAATACCTACAGTGCAAGCAGGAGCTGCCTCATAAGAACATACTGGCTCAAACTAGAGGTCCCTTCAGCTCATTTCTCTGTCTCTTCTAGTCCCTCATAGCAGATGCTCAGGGAGTAGCAGGGCATGCATCATACATCCCAAAGACAGCAGATGAGCAAATCTGGGACAAGAAAGAGTGGAATGAAAAAGTGTGCTCATAATTTTTAGAGTTTGAGGTTTATCCATGTGCTCTGAAAAAGGAAAAGAGTTTTCTGTTTACGTGCATCACATCACTCCTGCCATAAAAGCAGATAGCTCCTTCTGGCTTGTTGCAATGAAGAGCAGAAATGGTGCCATCCAAAGCAAATTCTGCTGTACAGTCCCCCACAGTTCTGCCCCTCCACAAGCCTGGCACAGCACAGCTCCTCACAAGCCACTGAAACAAAAGAGAGGCCTTGCTTTTTGATTGTTTTGTAACAAGAGCTGTAATAGTGAGTATTCAAGTCTTGTGTCGCTTTCAAATCTGGGGATCACCCAATCCACATGAGGCTGGATAGAGAGCATCTTCCCTCCAGCATGCTTTACCTCCAGCACAGCCCAAATAAGGAGCACCCTGTGCACACAGACATCTCTTTGCTCAACGTGTGGGTGTCACACATCTGTGTGGCCCTGGAAAACCTTGCAATTCTTGGCTCATCTGTATGTTGTACAGCCCTGCTACTACCTTGTGGGCTCCAGTTTTCTCATTGCTCTGGGGAGCTGGTGGCAGATGTCCCATCACAAATGGAAGAGGGTACCTGGTGATGGTTCACCCACTTTGAAATTATCTTTTTTTTCCCTCAGAAATAAGGAGTAAACAGAGCAGGCCAAAGAGGCTTGCCTGAATATATAAAAAGCTTCTGCTACTACAGCCTGAGCCCACCCTTG
>VRYO01001463.1:34990775-35015450 GCA_009812075.1 Sialia sialis
GCTTATAATTTTGAAATTACTGTAATAAAATGGGGCATCATAACTCTTCTGTATGGGAAAAATATTGTTAGCATACTAAAAATGGGGCAAAACAGCAAATGTCTGGAGACTGAAGGGAGAAATACTAGGGATAAAGAGTGGTTTTTTGCAGTAGCAAAGTAATATTTGGGTTACATTTTCACTGATTTTGTCCTCTGGCTTCTTCAGAACAAATGATTGAGAGTTCCAGCTGTAACCCTTTCTTCTACATCTCCTCTTTGCAAAGCATAGTACATGGAGAGATCCTCCATCTGAGCAATTTGCAACTTCACTTCCATGTGGGACACCCAGCAGAGCTGTTCAAGCAGTTATAATTTGTCTATTTTTAAGCTATTCAGCAGCACCACTTTGCATTGTATGTGGCAGAGATGGAGTTAATTTTCCCCCAGCAGCCCTCACAGTGCTTTTTGCACTGGTAGCTGGAAAGGTGCTGATAACACATGAGTATTTTGGCAGCTGTCACAGCATCAGCACAGTTTGCTCAACCTTCTGCATTGGACTAGGTCCTGGGTGGGGACACAATTAGGCCAGCTGACCCAAATTAACAAAAGGGACAGTCCATGCTACAGGACATCAACTCAACAGCTAAAAGGAAAGGAGGAGAAAGGAGAGACATTTGTTACTTAAAATGTTTGCCTTCTGAAGGAACTGTCTGGCATGCTGAAGCTCTGCCTCAGGAAGTGGCTAGACATCACTACTTATGGGAAGTAGAGAATAAAAATTATTAGTTTTTCTCTTTACTTGCTTGTGTGCAAACTTTGGCTTTTGCTTTAGTAAACTGCCCTATCTCAAATGAAAAACCATTTTTCATCTTATTTTTCTCTCTGCTGTTCAGCTGGGAAGGGAGAAAGAGCGGCCTGGTGGGTACCTGTCATCTAGCCATGGTCAGCCCACCAACCATAAATAGCACACACACACCTGTGTCCTCTCTGGACTTCTGCCAGTGTTTGCCAGAGTGAAGGAAAAAATTGTTGCTTGTGCTTTCTCAGGATTTTCTCCTAGATATTTCTGCTCCTCTTGGGTGACAGGAGCTGTGTGATGGCTGATGGCCTGAGAAAAGAGGAGCACAGCTCAGAAAATAAAAGCAAGGGATAATAGGTATAATTTGTAATTTCAGATTTACTAGAAGATGTAAGGAAAAAGAGTGTCAGTATTTGCTTTGTCCCCACCTACAGGTCTTTGGCCCTAAGACAATTCAGAGAAGAAAGTTTCTGGGAGTGGGGAGAACACCCAGGCTATGTGCAGAAAATGGGTAAGCCTCAGAATGTAACATGGATCCAAAACCAGGGTGATTTTTAGTTACTAAGGAGATACATTAGATGCTCCACTTTGCTTTCTAAAATTCTTTGTTCATGCTTGCAAACAGAAACCAAATTTATAAAAAGACTGGTTAACCCAAGTCCCATTTTGAATCATAGACTATTTTGACTCTCTTTTTTTTTTTTTTTTTTCCCCTACTGTGTCATCTTAAGAGTTGATTGCTTTATGCTGGCTGAAGATCTTGGAGCAATACTTACTAAGTGTGCCTTGCTGAAAAATGCAAAATACTTGCTGCAATAGGGAAGTGGGCCTAAGAAACTGAGTGCTAAATTCTATAATGAGAGATACAAGTGAGGCAGGTGATTTGGTTAAACACAGAAATAATGCAGCATGCTGGATTTTCATTTTCCTTCTTTGGGAACTGCATGATTATGCCAAAAATAATTTTTATTTTAAAATTAGATAAAGAAAACCCCATTCAATGCTGCTTTCAAAATACGAGTGTTTTACCAGTTGTATTTATATTCATTGAATTCCAGGGTAACATTTCAGAAACAGTAGGGTACTTGCTTTGATGCTGAGATTAGAAAAATGTCCACTCTTATTTTTTCCAGCACTGAATTGAACATAAAATGCTTTCTGAAGATTCACTTGGACTTTTTCAGCCAAATTTACTTAAAAATGCCTGTTCATTGTGGAGCTGGGGATTTGAGGAGAGGATGAAGAGTGCTGAGGATTGTTTTCTTCTATGTCTGCAAAACATTTTTTATCATTTTCCTTTGAAGTCTCTGAAAGTTGTCTAGTGTTTGATTTAACTTTTAATATGAAAAGAGAAACTGATTTATCTTTCTAGGGACCATTTTAAACATCAGAGAATGTGAAGAGCAGGAATAAAATCCACCTGACTAAACAAAGTCAGCACAACAAGTGCAGCCATTGGAAGGGTTTGTTTTAAATTCTGACTTCACTCTTGTAATAGTGGTATCCAAATTCACCTCCTGAATAAATGAACACTGCAGCTCCCACTCCAATGAGGGAAATTTCTCTATACAAGCCTCGAGGTTCTTTCTGACTTATAACAGCTGGATTTCAGAGCAGCACCCATGAGATAAAATAAAAAAAAATGCAGAAAATACAGGTATGGCATTCTTCATGATGAATAGTTAGGAACAGAGGACATGTTAATGGGTTTTTGAAACTGCAGCAAGTTCTGCATCTGTTTCTCTGGTTGATCCTGTACAGGAACATAATGCTCAAGTTAGTTTTGCTTTCAGTGGAAGTTAATCCCTCTCTAATTTCAGCCTTGACACAGGGCACCCCAACAAGTTTACTTTAGAGTCTCTTAGATTTGCTTAGGCCTAAAAAACAGGGGAAAGCTTATTGAAAATACAGGATTTAGTCTTTGTAATTCAAATGTCAGAGAAAGTCATAAAAGTCATGACCTTCTGTGCTTGATTTCCTGATGATATATGACACATATGTCTGCCTAATTTACTGCTTATTAAATGAATAATGTTAATGGTTAAGGAGTATGAAGCCTTAATTAGATTTTGCAAGCAGCTAACTACTGTAGCAAAAAGAGATCTTTATTCGGTGTTTACTGCAAACATACCAGAATGTGACCCCTATTGTGTCAGAAGACTGAAGCCAGTACAGAAGTTGCAACCTTTGTTAAAAACTAATGGGTTATGTGCCATTCTTAAAAATTGATTTTGATGTTATTCAGAGGTGGACATTTATTTTTTTATTGAGTCTTGAAAATTACTAATTATGGGAGTCTTTAGATGTAAAAGAGCCAACTAAGAAGGATGCTCAGCATTTTATTTAGAAACACTTCCTATTTGAGCTTCTCTACATCTTTTAAAGAGGTTGCATTAGTTTATGTATCTACTTCAGAGTTAGAGTTGTTGGATTGATGCAAGAAATACACTTGCATTTCAGTCACAGATGATTGACCATAGATTTACTGCTATTTTTGCCACCATAACAGAAGTTATTTCCAGATATTTGTTGCCCAATATTCACAGTATTCAAAACACAGTCTGTGATTCTGTAATATTGTCCAAATTTGTATCTGGAATGCATTGTTCATTACTCGCTGTTCATTTTTTAATTATAATTCATTGTCTTTTGTTAAAGTTTCAGTCAGCTAACCAGGAAGCAGAAAATACAGTATGGCCAACATCATCCCACAGATAATGATTGCAGTAATTTCAAGCGTATAAGGCACACCCTTTTGACTAAAATTTTGATCCAAACCCGAAAGTGCGCCTTACAGGTCAGTGGGCCTTATATATGGACAAAGTTCAGAAATTTGCCAACCCAGAAGTGCGAACCACATGGGCAGTCACCGCTGCCACGCGGGCAGCCGCGGCAGCCAGCACCAGGGATAGGAGTGCTGGGGCCTGCAGCACAGGTAGGGCGCCAGGAGCTGCATTTAAAGGCTATGCCAATCTGTGAAAACTGTTTGCAAATTGAGCACCTGACAGGAAACCCCATGATCACGCTATTCTGTTACTAATTCATTACTTTGTTGCACACGGATCGTCACTTCGGTGCGCCTTAAATATGGACAAAGTATGGGAAATTGCCACCAACCCAGAACTGTGCCTTATACTCCGGTGCACCTTATACGCGTGGAAATTACTGTAATCAAAATGAGCAGTTCCTGAACAGCAGAGTGACTAAAAATCATTCAGCTAAACCAGTTATCATAGACATAAAATACTCATATATTGACACCAATTAGGAGGGATTTATGAATGAGTCGTGAACCAAAAGCTAATTTAATTTGGGTTTCCCAATAGCAGCAGTAAATGAGTATTTTGTCAAAAAAATACTATATTTAATTGTCATTATTCCTTTTATTTAAGTACTACTTCTGCATACCTTATCAGGATGAACTGGGCAATCTACAGTTGGCTGTAGAATTGACTCTGTCCTTTGTGGGATAAGAAATGGCACCTCCATGTGTTTTATTAAAACCACTATCTAGTAAATGCTTCCTTGGCTTGTTTTCTCTGTAAGGAGCTGTAACTTCTTGTTTCCATGGTCTCGTCTTGGGTCTCACTCACCATTTGGCATTTTCTTATACTATTTTAGCAGAAACCCCATTTTGTTGATTGAATGATGATGTTTCTGGGGCTGAGAATGTAACTCCATATCATAGTTCTAGTTGCACATTTAAATTAACCATTTTTGTCTGAATTCAAGCTAAAGAATAATTTTTCCATCCTTTTACTATATTTCAGCACTATATGCATCATCATTTTGAAAGACCAGCATTCCATGCATTAAGGTAGTTCCATTATACAATGCATTAATATGTTGAATGGATTATCTACTCCAAACCAGGCTCCAGTAAGTCATGGCCAAATTATATACTGTGTCTGAAAAGAAGCTGCTAAATTTAAAGATGTTCTGAAAAGACTGAGAAAAATATAAAGATACAGAATTTACCTTGAAGCTCTCCAAGACCTTACCATTCTCTCTGAATTATGTGATTTTTTTGAAGCCCCAGTTTGAACTAGATGCAATTGTATTGAATAAAAATGACAGTGGAAGGTATGGTTTCAACCAGTTATATTTAATTATTTTCTTGAGAAAGCTAACCATTATGCATTGTGCAGTTTCTTTGCTGGAAGAGCTACATTGAGATGTTCTGAGATTCCTCTTCCAACTGACAAATCCAGAGATGGATTTTGCATGAGCCAGGAAGTCTAGTTAGCTCAGTGCTGTTGGAATAAGAAAAGCCAAGAGTTTTTAGCATTGCATAGACAGGTACTGCCATTATTTACTGAGAAAGAGAATTCTTATTTTTTTATCACATTCGGAGATACGTAGATGTGAGAGGCTATAAACACAATAAAATCTAGAGCCAGAGGAAGAGAACACCTGCTGTTGTCATTGCATGATATCTACTAATATCCTGGTGAAAAGCCTTTTGCTTTACATGTGACTGTACAGCATTATTGTCATACATTATAAGAACACCCAATAATTTATTAAACATATTTTTCAGAACAATACTGATATTTTAAGTAGTTTTTTGAACATCAAAGAACAAACTAAGAGCAGAATTTTTTTTCAGTTATAAACCACATATACAGCTTGCTACGTTGCATTTGCAATGTAGTAAGTGTTTTTAAAGAAAAAACAAAGACAGTAATACTAAGTGAAGGCATGCAAATGATAAACAATTCACCTGTTACCTAAATCTGAAGGAAAAAAATCCTTAGCATGGATATACACTTGTCAGACCCAGTGAGAATAATTGGTCTAATGAACAGCTCTTTTTCATAGGTCTGGAAAAAATGTTGGTTCTGCAGTGTAATTCTCCTCAATTTTCCCCCCTCTCTGAGCTGTACTGCCATCATACAGAGCTATTTGTTGGAGAAATTGCCAATTTTTTCCCATTAAAGGAAACTGCTTATCGTTCTAGCTTTCCTAATTTCATGTAGCAGATGATACCATGCATTTAAGAGAGCTCACAGTGACCTTTCATGCATGATTTTGATGCTTTTTATTGAGAAATGCTTCATACACATACATCCTTTAAAGCAGAACAAATGTTCATATATAGACAAGAAAAAAACTCTTAGAATCTACAGCATGTTGATGGTTTTCATTCCTTAATTCATATGGCAATAGGTTTTGAAGATTATCTACAAATATCCTACTTCTGATATTTTGCATGCCTTTTGTTTTGCTAAGTGTTTTCATCCATGTTTTCACATGAAAACAGTGTAACAAGACTGGAAAAAAACCGTGAAATAGGATGAATTTTTTTACATAATATTAACAGCTTCTACTACTTAATTGTTTAACAATGTGGAGGTGAATACAAAGAGCAAGAGAGGAAATGAAAGTGCACAGTTTACGATGAGAAAATCCATGACCGTTGGCTGGCAGAGGAAATAAGCTCCTAATCGTCATACATGGGAACACTTGCTCATTATATGCTAAAATATAAATTGTAAGGATGTATAAAAATTCTCTTCCCATTGTCTAGCTTCATATTTATGCTCCAAGCAAAATTTGAAATGCTGTGACTACATATGGCCTAACTATGCCTGAAGGGATAAACTCAGATGCTTAGAATAAGAATTTTCCTGATAAATAGTGGTACAATCTGGTGATTTCAGAGCTACTGCTGGCTAACTCCAGATAAAAGAGACACTCCTTTTAACCCAATGAAATTGTATCATTTACACACCATGTCACTGCAATCAGGCCGCAGAAGTCCATAAAGTCCTATTAAATATAAATAAGTCTATCTTGTCCTTAGCCATTCTTATGATATCTATTTCTCTGTGCTTTCTACTCACAAGTGATCTCAGCTACTGAAGAGATTCTTGTTGCTGTTGCAATGGGTCTGTTCTTTCTCTGTTTTATCTTGTATGTTAGTGGCAATACTGGATTTTATTGTACTGAAGCAGAGGTAGCTATACCTCCAGGGCAGCAGACAGATGCCATAGGTGATTGCCTTCTTTGTTGCATAAACTATAAATATTTGTTCATGGTAGCTGTGCCACATAGCCAGTGCCTCTAGCAGCTGGGCATGTTCCAAAAGGCCAAAGGAAGTCTCCTGCTTGACCTGTTCTGCATCTTTCCATGTTTTCCTAAAATGAAAAGTAAGGAAAATCACTCAGATTTCATCCAAGTTTTAAGGGTCTTAGCAAGAGGACACATGCAAATGAACTGCAAAAGCATGCCTGGAATATGACAGTCTTTTCTCCATAAAACATGAACAGGTTCCATTCACAAGTGAAGAAATCCCTCGTTTGTACAGTAAAGGAAGAGTGGCTTGAGGTCTGCTTTCAGTTCTGAAGCATACATTGAAGATTTGTCACTGTGGGATCTAACTGTGATCTCCGTGGAGATTTGCAGAAACTTGCATTGGTGTGACTGTGCAGAAGCCCCTGTGAATCTGAAGAAGTGTTAATAAAACAGAATGTAGCAAGGAATATGTTTTGGTGTTAAGATTTCCAAACATTGGTAATAAGCAGTAAGTCATCATTTGTGGCTCAGAACTGGAGCCAGAATCTTTTCCATTTGAATGTGATCTATGACTTTATCCATTTGGAAGTGACTTCTCTGCCAATACACACACACACACACACACACACACACACACACACACACACACAGATATATATATAAGACTTTCAATAATACTACCCCAGTGCAAGCTTTGCGTCTAGGATAGAATTGAGTTCACAAAAATGTATCCAGAAGCATGTAATTCATATGGATATTGACAGCAGTAGCAAAATTGTGTTTTCTGTTTAGAAATTAGGACCAATATACCTATACACAGAGCATTTGCAATTACACTATAAAATATTTTTTATGCCATTAAACAACAAGATAACATGAGGACTATAGCTATCCTGGTAGTGTTAACATGCACTCACTAGCGGGATTAATTAATTAAAAAATTCATGTTTCTTAGCGCTAATCAGAATTTTAATTTTCTAGGAAGGCACATTGATGCTGAGCATAGTACGCAGATAGTTTGATTTTTCAGAACAACCAGTGAGAGCTCATTTCAAAATCTGGGAGAATATGAGCAATTTGAATATCAGTGGGAACTGATTGCAGGGAATTCTGGCATCACTGTATAAGAGTCATCTGAGGATTTACTGTATTATACAGGACAGCTTAAAACAGCAGTGTATAAGATTTCTGTTGTACATTGAGCTCATAGGATAGTTTCAGCTAAATGCAGGTAAGCAAAGTGTATCTATTTCTGCTTTGGAGTTGACTTATCAATCACTATTAGGCCTCTGAAACAAAACCTGTGGATTTATCCACTTATGTGCTGTGCATTAAGTGAATTTACTCAGTATAATGATGTTAAGGACTGTGGCTTTCACAATATGTGACATCTAACGTGCTAGGTGGTATAAGGATCATTAAAAGTCAAGGTCAAAAATGAAATGTCTAAAACAAAGCAAAACAAAATAAGGTATCTGCATCTACTCTCATTAAGTGGGCATTGTTATTTATTTTACCTGGTCTTTCATATAATGAAACAGTTAATATATAGAGATGTGTATTTATAGTAATATAACCACAAATCATTGCTCTAATGGAATCTCTGGAGGTATTTTACCCTTCTATTGACATTTTGGGAGTAAAATATGGATTTCTAACCATATACAGAACTTTCTGATATGGTTGTCAATGACAGACCAGACCTCTTAATGTACAGAAGTTTTAGAACTTAATTTGAATATATTTCCCATTTTGAAGTTGTGCTGGCAAAATACACCTGCTTACTTAAAAATTAACTGTTAGTTTGTAGTTTTCAATGGCTTAATCATAATTTCACTTTCTCAGTTTGTATTGCAGGCAATTCACCCGCTCTTCGTCTAAACTTGAATGTTGCCTGTTTACACATCAGAAAATATAGAAAGATGATAATATTTAGAAAACAAAGAAAAAATGAAAGCTGTGTTCAAACACATTATTTATATAATTATCCTATAATTAAAGTAATTACAGTTTGTGATGCAAAATAGTCTTTATTTTTTTGAAACATTTGCAGGTTTCTTGAAGGGTGTTTACTGATCATCACAGCAAAGTGACATGAAAAATACATTGAGATATTGCAAAACATTTAAGCTGCATAAGATGTGTTCTTCATGAAACAACTGTGCATCTTTACAGTCCATTAATTGACAGGCCTGTATGAAAGGGAGTTAGACTGATATTCAAAGGCATTTTTGGGCTTTTATAATCTTGACTACAGCCACAGCTACTCTGCATATGAATTTTCTGAATAAGAGTGGATTTCAAACAAATAATGTTGCAAGCAGTAAAAAATGGTGTAAATGAAGGATTTCTCGCATTATGGTATTTTTGAACTTCTAGATTCAATTTGCTTTCCTTTATAGCACCTGGAAAACTGGAAGCTTACAAAGCGAATTCTCTGTGTCCATGAAACTACCTGAACCTAGGATCAGTAGTTTTGAAAAACACCCACTGACTGTTCAAAAATACTGATCTGAGACTCAGAACAAGAGCCATTATTTGAGAAGCTAACACAAACATTATTTCTACCCTTCATTGTTAGAAGTCTGTCACAGGCATTAGAATGAGGCAAAACAGGACCAGAGACCATCTCCGAGTACTTCCATCACCAAGGCTGGCAGCACACACCCCCTTCTTCACAAAACAGGCTATTCTCACATTTTGGACAGCTGAGGGTCCCACTGCTATACAGTGATGATAGTGGATGAATATGGGGTTTTCCTATGGAGCTGTCCTGGATTTTTAATCCTGGATTCATTTTTTTCCACTTCACCAGGAATGTTTCACTCTTCACAGAACTACGCAACAAAAATCGTTATGGTCAGATTAATCATAGAAGCAATTCACATACTTCAAGTAATGTAGGCATGGGACATATTCAGTAAGAAATACTAGTCAGCTACTACATTTGCTTGATTACATTCATGTAAATATCGATATGAGCACAATCAATATGTGCCAGGAATGTGGAAAATTAGGAAAACTATAACTCTCATAGCATGACATTTTTTTTTATTGTACAACTAAAGGAAAGTGTATATTGACTTGATCTCCAGAGAAAAGCATCTGTGTATTATTTGAAATGAGCCATATCAAAAACAAAATGGATTTTTCTACAAATATAATAGGCAAAGTAGAACTTGTTTGAGAATTTTTTTCTTTCTTCTTTAAATACCATCTTCAGCAAAATACAATCTTTTATTTTTTTCCTATCCAGCCTCACGAGAATGGGCTAAACACAATGAACACATACGGGTGTTAAAGTTTATAAAAAACTTCATCCATCCAACAACCTCCAACAACCCAGTCTTATTTTGAGAGTATAATGTACTTTCACAAGTTCCCTCCTGCTTTCATCACAATCATGAGCACTTTCCCTGCAGGATGGAGAATCTCAGCTAAGCACAATTTTAGGGTACACAAGAAAATGTCTGTTTCTCAGAGGGACATCTTGAACCTCTTAGGAAAAAAAACAAACCAGCAAGTCTTCCATCTGTCTAAACTGTATAACATTTACCTGAATAAATTTGTTCTTTAGAGATCTAGAACTTGTTCTGTGAGTTCAAGACCTTGTTTTGGCTCTTTGGTCATGGGCCATTAGCAACTCCTGCTATATCTTCCAATTTGCAAAAAGAGACCACTATCTGTAAGCAGCCAGTGGCTCCCTACCCATCAGTCTGTAAGGCATAGATAAACAGTTTGCTTTTAAGTTATGTCAGCCTTGTTAGATTTAATACCCCAGAAGAAATTACTTAGAAGTTCATGTTTGCACAGGTAACCAGATCCACATGAACTGAGTGTAATTTGTTTTTATGCAAACTATCAGGTATCAAGATCTCTGTAATTTTTGGAGCAGCTTTCTGAGACTACCTGCTTAGAAATAAATTAAATAAAATAAGAAGTCTGGCTCAGCTGATTTTCTCAAGAAATATTGAGAGAAGAGACATCGACATACAGTGCTGAAAAGATACTAGAGCTTAGACAGGGCTGAGTTCTCGAAAGAAATGTATCTGCCCTACTAGTCAACAGTTCATAACACTTAGGAAAAAAATCCATTGCCGAATAATTTTCAACTAATTCTCAATAGCTTAAATAATATAGCAATAGCTAGGAGACTTCATAGCAAGAAAGACTTAAGGGATTTTTGTACTCAATGCTTCTACATATGAGAAGACTAACTTTGCTAAGCCTGTCTCTTTCTAAAAGTGCAGCCACCTTGGGCAGTCAGATAAATTTACAACTAACCTTGCTCTTAAAATGTTTCCCTAAAATTTAAAATATATCTTCCGATAAAGATGGGCTAAATGAAAAAAATCCATAAAATAGGTAAAAAAGTATTCTTCCAGCATTTCACACGTCCATTTTTACTACCCTATTGGCATTAATAACACTTAAAAAGTATTTCTTATATTTGTGAGGGTCACAGATTATTTTTGGGGCAGAAGATACATATATAGATATATAGAGAGACAGAGGGAGAGTCCATCTTTCTAATTCCTTTGAAGAGTTATTTTTATGACTAAAATAATTGTTAACCAGAGGAGCTGAACTGGCAATTGTATCAGACTAGCAATTTATGCCTTCAGCAGAGGATTTGGGAAAACTACGCTGTTTTGACATGTTTCTTTCACTTTGCCTTTTTTATTTGACATCATGGATCCTCTCATTTGTTTTGATTTTGATGTTCTGGAAGGAGTTTAAGATGTCCTTTCTTAAAGTACAGATTTTGTTATTGTCACTAGAGGATACCAGAAAGCACAAAAATTCTGGTTATAGTCAAGGATCACTCTTGCACTTTTCCTGAGTTCACCACAGAGCTGGGATCTGGTATCTGTGTACCCTTCTGAAAGAGAGGACCTACCTTTGGAATGCAACTTTAAGTCAACAATTTATGAGTCAAAGCCCTTTGAAAAATTGCTTTCTATAGATATGACATAACAAGTCTGTTGTCATAACAGGTACCAATGCATAAAGATACACTGCCATTTGTTTTGCTCTAATTATTATTCAAGTGTTAAAGTATTCTTACTTTCAGATTTTTCTTAAACGAATCATAGAGCATGTTACATCTTAAGTGCTTTTAGAATATGGTTAAAGAGAGAGATGCTCTGAGATGAGATATTAAAACCTAGCTGAAACTTCTAGAGAAGCTAAGCCCTTTGGGCAGGCACAGAGAATTTTCAAACTAAAGAAGATTTAGGAAGCAGTTACAGGCAGAGTATCTGCTGGTTTGGATCTTGTCCTGGTTGATAAAGTGGCAGTCACTTCCTGTTCTAACAGTTCCTTATTAAGCTAATCTGCCATCTGCAAATTAAAACAATCTGTTGACAATAACTGAGTCAGCTTTTTATTCAACTTGCAGTAGTGTCTCCACATTACTCCATGCTCCCAAACTTCCAACTCAATGCTGCTGTGGTGTGTCCTAAATCACACAAGGCACTGCACAGCTCCCAAAAGCAGAGTTTGCCCAGGTCATTGTAGAACGGCAGAAGTGTCCAGTCAATGAGAATTATTCTTTCATACCAGTGAAAATCTTCTCAATAATTTATTATTACACATTGAAGACCAGGATATTGTAATCAAAGTTTTAAAAAGTAATTTTTGGATCCCTCCAAAGTCTTTTGAATGGTACATGAAAGAAAACACATTTTAAACTGTGGTTCAGATTATATCTATTCTGATATTATGCTGTGGAATTTGGGAAGATGATTCATTTCTACTTTTTGCAGTCAAATAATTATTCAAAGACCTCGGTTCTTCTTCAGAAAAAACACTTTTTAAACCATTATGGTCCTTTAACTGAAGTTCAGAGGAGTTACTTGTGATCACCCAAATTTGTGCCCAAAGAGGCAGAGTTCAGCCTGAAACTTTGAGGTACTGATATCAAGGGGAACTCTGTCAAGCTATACAGTAATTGTAGGATGTCTAGCCATGAAACAGTGTCTGGTTATTTGGCTGAGACCTCAGAACTGAACAGGACTGATCAGAAACTTTCTATAGTGTTTGAATCTATTTTCTCCAATTATTTTTCTTTTGTACATCTCAGCCTTTGTAAGAGCTTAAATGAACTTAAAAATAAGTGTGTGTGTCAGCACAATCATTTCACTGATGGAAAGAGTGACCTAATGTTTACCAACTGAAAAAATGGAGGGTTATGACAATCAAAGTGATTTAACCAGAAGTATTACATAGAATCAATAGAAAGGCCTAGGTTGGGAGAGACCCTAAAAATCATCTAGTTCCAATCCCCTTGCCTTAGGTAGACACCTTCCACTAGATCAGCTTGCTCAGAATCCCATCCAGTCTGGCCCTGTACACCCCCATGGATGGGACATCCAAAACTTCTCTGCCCAACCTGTTCCTCTGCCTCACCACCCTCAAAGTAAAAAATTTCTTTCTGATATCCAATCGAAACCTGCTCTCTTTCATCATAAACCCATTCCTCCTTGTCCTGTCACTAAATGCTTTTGCAAAAATCCCTCTGCATTTTTCTTGTAAACTCCCTTCAGAGACTGGAAGGCCTTAGTTAGGTCACCCTGAAACCTTCTCTCATTCAGGCTGAACAATCCCAATTCTCTCAACCTGTCTTCACAGGAAGGATACTTCATCCCTCTAATTACCTTTGTGGCCTCCCCTGGTCTCATTCCCACAGGCAGATGTCCTTCCTGTGCTGGAAACTCAGTTTTCATCAGAATTTCATCAAGATTTTATTGTGATGTGGTGTTTTTTTCAAGAAATAAGAGATCCAACATTCCTGAGGCAAAGGAATCAAGAATTAGAAGAACGAGAAATAGAAAATGTTTAAGGATGACACTGAAGACATAGATGCTAATAGTTAATTGCCTCAGCCAATTTTCTGTAGCATCTGCAGGAGCCACACATCCAGAATTTAATATAGAATGAAAATACCTGTGGTAAGCAACCAGATTAGTAAAGTGCATCAGGTCCATCATGACAGGAAATATTTTAAGGCTTTGAAATGCTGTCTGTTCCTTTCTACACATTTAGTCATGCTCCCTTATCCCGCCTATTTGAAAAGGACTACTTGTATTCTTGGAGGGAAGTTTGTATGCATGCATATCCTGAGTTTCTTTTCTCAGGGAAATTAGAAATGACTCAAGTTGATATGTCAGTGTCCTACTTTCTTTGAAGATGTTCATGGTGATGGGTTGAGGCATCTCATTTTCTTATGGGAGAGGAATAAGAGCAGAAAACAGGAAAGAATTAGGAAATATCACTAGATATCTGAAAAATCAATTCAGTAATGATGGGTTTAACCCATCAAGCGCAGGTCATTTGGCCAATTGAGAAGGCATCATCTCTGGACAAATACAGATATTGAAAATCTCAAGTCTGGTTCTCTCAGTGTGGCAAGCAGGAGGTGCAGAAAAATCCCATTAACTACTAACAGGATTTGCATCCTTGTATATCATGCACCACTTGGAAAATTCACTTTCAGTCATCAGGAAGTAAGGTAATATTCCACTCTCAAAACTGCGTCATTTGGATACAGACAAGAGGCCTAATTGGCTATCATGTAGAATGAATCAGAAGCATAAAGAATTGCTTATGGTTAAATATTTTATTTAAAGCCTGAGGTTTTCCACTGGACCTGTCTACATATAAGTCTTTACTAAAAAAAAAAAAAAAGTAATTGCTGGATCTTTAGTTATTTATAACTCAGTTTTACAGTTGGATGGGAATTGTTCTCAGTCTCAAAAACACAAAGATATCTAAAGATTAAAGAATTCAAAAAAAATTTTACTCATAAAATAGGAATAGTTCAGTTACATAAACAATCCTAAACCAAACAAAACACATATATGTATGTGCAAACTGTTCATTTACCCATCATGTCCCAAGTGTATGTTATGTTTCTAGCAGTCCAGATAGGTATCCATATTTTGAATCTGTACAATTTAATTCACATACTCAGATTTTTATTGTGGTGGAAATTCTTTGTTTTTCTCTTAGAGGATTTTGGAGTAGTTATTATTTTTTATCTCACATCAAGAAATTAAACTGAAACACACCAAGCAGATACAGAGGGAGACCATTATACCACACTCCATCCATGAATCCACACCAATGACTCACTCAAGTCAAAATAATTTGTGCCAGATCTGCCAACATAGCCTTCTATCTTAAGGTTTTTCAGTCAAGAAATATATAAGTGAACAGCCAGGAATACTATCTTAATTTTTCATAAACTGTATCAAATGCACTAAATATCTTTACTAAGAAACTTTGAAAGAAAATTATGTCCAGAAGATTCCTCAGAGCACTCTCTGTTCCAGTCATTAAACACTCTTATCCCCAGTCATTAAAAAAAAAAGTCACATAGTTGGCAAGTACTCAAGAATTAGAATCTACTGATTCTAATAATGAAAAAGATGTGTTTTAATTTCATATCATAATCCTTCATATGATTGAATATGAAGAGTTCATTGACATATATTTTAGCAAGATGAAATAATGTTTCATAATAAATTCTATCATTTCAAATAGAATCACTACATGCATGAAGAAGTGATGAGTAATACCTGAGAAAACCAAACCATATTTAAATGCAAGAAAGAATGTTTTTGTATCAGGATGTTTAGCAAGGCTGTTCCAGCAGTCATTGCCTATTCTGCCAAAATTTTGTTTGTCATACTAGAAGTCCTTCTGACAGCATTGCACTGCCCTTCCTCCAAAACAGCACCTGAAGCTGTGCTTAGCCTTTGGAAAATAAGCTGAAGCCATTATAAAAACCTCTAATGAACCCAGAAAATATTTTCTGTTGTGAAATATTGAAGTCCTGATATATTTGTGTTAATGGGATCTCCTTTTTTTGCATAAATTTTGCCCCTCAGAATTCTATCTCTGAAGATTAGTAGCCATATCCGCAGATCAACTCTAACCTGACAGGTTGTGTGTCTAGCTAAGCAGGACACTCCTTTTATAAGGAGATCAGGAAAATCTGATACTCTTCCCATGGTTTCATAAGAAAAGAACAAATTTCCCAGAAGTTAGCCTTTTTGCATGGTAGGTAGTTCTTTTTGAGTGTTTTTACACTTTAAGTGAAATCTAAGTGTTACCTTCAACTTCTCTATTTTTCTTAAAGCACCCAACTGCATCAGCTTAGCCAGACAGTTTAGGTGTGCAGGACAGCACGACCTCTGCTGTTTGCAGTTACCTCATGAAGTCCATCCTAGTGAATTCACAGGAGCTGGGATTATGCTGCTGCTAACTCTGATGATGTATCTGTCTTTCTAGTATTTGCATTATTTCTGCCCAACAGGCATTTAAAGTGTCTAAGCAGTGCACAGGAGGGCACAGAGTATTAGAATAGAACCCAAGCCATCCCATAAAGCTAAACAGAGAAGATACAATATCCCATACACGTACAAACTGTGTAATGTGTGGTGCTCAAAGTCTGCCAGTTCAAAATTCTAACCAAAAGAGTACAGTAATTTCACAGTTATAAGCCGCACCTGATTATAAGCCGCACCTCCCGGTAGCTGGGTAGACCACGGGATTTGTTCATATATAAGCCGCACCTGAATATAAGCTGCACCTTTTTTTTTTTTTTTTTTTTTTTTTAAGCGAGGATCCATGTGTAACCAAGTAACAAATTAGTAACAGAATCAAGCCAGCACGGGGTTTGGTGTCAGGTGCTCAAGTTGCAACAGTTTTCATAGACCAGCTAAGCCTGGCAGCCCCAGGCGCCCTCCTGGCCGGCTCTCACTTCCAGGTTGGCATTTCACTGGGATTTGTCTGTATATAAGCCACACCTGAATATAAGCTGCACTACTGGGGTAGGCTGGATTCTTCAATGAAAAAGTTGTGGCTTATAATCGTGAAATTACGGTATTTTTTCTAGTTATTCAGAGCTGTGGAGAAGTACTTCCATCTACTTTCTGAAGGTAGGGTGACACCAGTTTTCAGTCCAAAAAGCGGACTTTTTGCAATTTGCAATGCAAGACTGGGGAGGCAGGGCTGATTTTAGCTCTTCTCTCACTGACCAGCCTTAATGGTTCATGCCCAAGAGAATGGAAGGCAGTCAGGCTTGATCCTATTTTTTCCTGAAGAGTCATCCTCCAGCAGTGTTATCAGGCTAAATAGAGCTACTGCTAGGGTAATGCTGAAGGGAGGAGAAATACTGCAGGGGAACACACTCTATCCTCTCTGCTCAGCCAAATCTACTCCACAGAAAATAAGAGTCATAGGGTCAGGAAACACAGGGCCTGGGAACAGGAGTCTAGCCCAGGCTTCAAAGACAGTTCCTATCTATTATGTACCACACGTGGTTAAAAATGCATTAGTAATCCTGAAAGCAGTTGTCAGACTCAAGTTTTGACCTGCTGGGTGCTCTTGCAACTATGATATAGAGTCATGCCCCATCTTTCCAGTGCATTTGAATATTCTTATCATAAGACTGAATATGGTTAGTCTTTTACATATCAAGGCCCTTTTACAGAGCCCTGGGTAGTGCAGTCTTGGTTAAATGAAAACTTCCCTCAGCTGTTAACCTTTCCAAAAAGTTTTGCAGACCACCTGAGGTATTTTAAGTAGGAATTATGTAGTCTGAATATTTCATATTACTAATTATTTCCCACAAATCCTTACTGTGTCCTCTGTTGTAATTGCTCCACTGCAATTTACAGAAGGTGAGAGAGTCAATTCACCTTGTTTCAAAATCCTTTCTTATCACAAATTACTCTTTCATTCTGATAGCAATTTAGACCACTGATGGGTAAGTTTTGTTCCTTAACAGTTTGAAATCACCCAGTCATTACAGGTCAGGAGCTTATGCTGAATATAACTATGCATGTATAATGATACAGCTGGTGGACTCAAAACTAACAAACATGCTTGTCATAGCATAACAAAATATATGGAGTTGGAAGGGACCCACAAGGAGTGGGTCTACTGCATGTAGAATACTACAGTTCCTTACCTTTATTGTAGACACAGAATTGGGTCCCCTGATAAGAAAACAGTTTCAAATTGTTGTTACAGAGACTTATCCAGCTTAAACGCATTTTTGCCTCTGGTTGGTATTTGCAGAACATGGAATTCATAGCGAACAAACAGTTTCTACTGTCTCATCAGAGACTTCAATAATACAGTAAAGAGGTTTGTGCTGTTTTAAGGAGTATGCAGACAGCATGGCACTTGTATTTGGATTCTAATTTGTGAACTGCTTGGCAATCTTCTTTTCCCATCATGCATTCATCACAAGATATATTGGTTATGCAATAAAGTATTTTTTAATTGCTAGCTTTAGAAATATTTAAGTATCCAATTATTTTTATCTAAAAGATTATTATAGGAAAAAAAAAAAAAGGGAAAAATTAAAAATGGATATGGCCATGGCTAGACAAGGATTATGAGTTGCACAGTAACAGCACTGAGCCTTTGATGAAGTTAATAAATAATTAGTAACACACTTTAAGACATCTTTTTCTTGGTTCATAGTACCTGTGCTTCTTTAATTCCAGCTGAAAATATGCCCATTCATTCACAGTGAAGGACAGAAAAGTTGGTAACCAAGTCGATGGGAAGACATTCATGTTCAAGCGCCTAAAGACAAATACTTTCTGCACATACACAGATCACTCACTCACTGAGAGATTAGGCACCGACACAAATTTGTCCTGCCCTGGCAAAAGATCACAGGGGAGGACATGAGATAGACTTCAATGTGGCAGAGTAGTGCCCATAAATGAAGGCATGTGAGCATCTGTAATACATAATATCTAGTTTTGATGTGAATGATTTTAGTAATCTGAACAAGACATTAATGTCAAGAAATAACACTCCATATATAAATCGGCTGTCCCATTTTTTGCATTTTTTCAAAGTTGCATGAATACCCAAATATCCTTTTTTTGATTCTTATTCCACATATATTGATGGGATGAATTTGGTCAGCACAAATGGATATGAACTTCAAAATCAATTAATATATTCACTGAAAATCACTAAACTGTACCTCAAAAACCTTCACAAAATTATTTTCATGTTTGAAGAAGCGTTCTGACACCTAAAGATGCAAGCAGGGTGCCTAACATAAATACCCCACCTAATGACTAAAGATAAATGTCTAAGTTCCATTAGGTTCTCCAATCACTGCAAAATTCTGGTCTTAGTACAAATATGCTTCTTGCAAAGAAGAACAGAGAAAGACCTCAGAAGTTATACTCAGAGAGCTGTTTACTCATCTCAGACAGGACTTTGGAGAACTGTTCTGCACCAGTCTGTTGATTTTCAGAATTCCCTAAAATATTAAACAAATGACAAATAAATATAAAGCCAAGGAAGATTGCTTTCTAACTTTGCTTCTTTATCTAGTCATTTGCAGACCACTCCTGCAAAGCTTGTCCTCTCAAAGTTCTTCACATAGCTAATACAAAATCAATTCCTCTTATCAGCGTATCCCCAGTTCAGACTGTCACACACTGAGTTTTTCATACTATGTTATGTAAATCAGCATTGCTGTCAGCTCCATTTGTGATACTTGCCTCTTAAGAATTGCTCCAGTTGTGATGAAGTGGCTTCACTAAGAGAAGTCTAAAAGATGTCATAGAATTACTTCAATCCCAACAGCATTTTGTTTTATCATAACATTTTTTCTGCATCAACACATCTAATTAAAAGTACTGTAGCATGCATACAATTGAACAGGCTTACACTTTGAACATTCCTCATATTTCTGAGTTTATACTATACTTCTAGTGTTCATATGAATGTCATTACAGGACCCTTTGGAATACATACTTCGGAATTTTTTTTTTTAAGTTGTAAATACACCAGAGCAGGGAGATATAAGGGCTGGCTTCTTGATGAAAGGGCTATGGTAGAAACTTTTGAAGATACATATCAAATTGACTGTCATCAACTATGTAGTGCAGTTCTGCTTGTCAGTCACTTTTCCACACCAAACAAAAAATAAATCCCTGACATGACTTTACTTTCCCTTCTAAATGTGTGTAAAGAGAAAAAGCACTGTGCCATATTAATGCACAAAGAATGGAAATACAGCATTTTTCATAAGCGCCTGTTTATGTGAGAGCAGCTGTGCTATTTGCTTTCCTTTTCTTTTGTTGTCCAAAATCTGGTGAAGAAAACAGAGACTTAGAAAGCTGATTTTTAGGAAAAAATATCCTCATATCTAGCAACAGCTATAAACCCAAAAGTTCTATTTTATTATCTATTCCATGTTTCAGATTTCAGAATTTTGTTATTATTCATTCAAAAAAGAGATTATAAGAACAGAGTGTTTTTCTTATTTTATTTTTCATCCATATTATTGATATTTTTATTTCATCCTGAAAAAAACAAGAAATAAAAATATATTTAAAACTTTTTAGGCTCCCAACCCATGCATAATTGTCACTTTACTATCTAAAAATAATACTCATAGTTTTAATTTTTATGATAGAATAGAATATTAAAATATTATAGAAAAGAATTTTATAAAGGATAGAATATATACTTTAGAATTTTAAAATGTATATATGTATATATATATATACAATGTATATATCTATATGTATACATATAGAATTTAAAATGTTTATTTAAAATCTATATTTAAATGATTACTTATTTTAAATTTATATTTATATGGTTATTTTAATTAAGGCTCTCAGCTGTCTAGTTTGCTTTGCTTTTAAACAAAAGGAAGAAAAGTTTAGGGGAGACTACATTAGCGCTCAAGTTTTGGGAGGTAACACTTCCCCATTGGCTGATGCTCAACCCTTGAAGGTGGTGCAGTGTGTGATGTGACTTCATCTTTTTGTTTGGGGGTTCAGAAACCCTTTGGTGAAGCTGTCAAAGCTCTTTGGTGCTGATAAGCCTGGAACTGCTGGCTTTTCCATCCCACTGCTCCATACAACCAGAGTGTTGCAATTGTAACCTCTGCTTGGTGGCATCTCTGCACACTGCTGCTATACTTTTCTTCCTCATGAGGCATGCTGTAATTACTGGATTTACAGTTTAATTTCTGTTTGTTTTAATTTACTTTGTTTTGGGTTTTTTTTCTGGATTTCACTGGGCAGGAAATAAAATCACAACTGTATAATTGATTTTCTTTTACAGAAGCTATGTTCTCTACATTTGTTTTCATTTGCACATACGCGTCGGTGTTCTCTGTGTGATATTGACAGAGATTTTAGCTATACCTAATTAATAATTTTTGGGGAGACCTCTGTAGTAGTCCTAAGTGCAGCCAGACAAAGTTGTGAAGTTTTTCTGTAGTTGGGTCTCCGGGGCCCAAAGCTGATGATAACTTCTGAGAACTAACCTTGTAACTTGCCAGCTCTTTAATGGCTCCAAATTTCCCTGTGATTCATAAATCACTAGAATGCAGTCTGAGAAACGAAGTATAAAAGTAAAATAGATACAGTGTGCAGAGAATTATGGATTCTAGGTGTGTTGGTCTAAAATTCCTACATCACTGGATATTACAGTGGATGAGGTATCTGCTTGAGGACCTGAGGTATATTTCATCCAGATCAGGGGCAGCAAACACCAGCTTCAATGGTTCTTGTCCTGGGGGAACAGTCTGAAAACAAGATAATCAATGAAAGATGGGAAACCAGAATGTCCTTGGGATGAGAGGCAGATTCAGGAAGATACTAATGTGTGTTGCTGTCCTTGGAAAGCCCCAAAGTCTGAGATATCTAGTAAGAGAAAAGCTACCAGAATGTACTTTTTTAAAATGCAGGATTTCTTGAAAAAGAAGTTCACCAAAAGTTTGAAAAAGACAAAATGGCCAGTAGAAAGGTCTTGGAAATACAGGATGACACCATCAACTTACCAAAAATATTTTAAGTTTTGGTCTTTCAGCTTATGTTTGGAGTTTCTCAGTTTTTCAGAAACGTTCCAGTAGGTATTGGTCAGAGAAAGCTGCAGAGCCCAGAAAGGTCTCTAGAAGGAAGTGGGACACTAGACCAAATGCAGGGAGTGGAGCTTTGTGTTTGATCATTATTTCAAGGAACCTTCTGGCTGTGCAATGGTAGATTAAAGTGAAGCTGGCTTTTGGCTCCTCCAGCCTGTCACTGTGGGAAATATGCATCAAATGCCAACATCTAATTCAAAATCCTATTCCTGTTCTTGATCCAAAAAAAGTTTCTCCTCTGATTGTTCATTTAGAGATTTTTTTTTTTTTTTTTTTAACAATGAGTTTTAGGACATACTTTCATCAAACAATAGATTTTTTCCTTAACTAAAATAAGGATATATTTTTACACATTCACCTGAAGACAACCCTTAATGAAGTCTAGTGCCCTGAACACATTGTTATGTTGAACTCCTAGAAGATATGAATTTTAAAGAGAAAAATGCTATGTATCCTCATTATTCATGGACCAATAAGGTCAGACACAGGTTTACCATATGTAGAAAACTTGCAGTATATAAGGCTGTTGAGATTCAATAGATCCCAAGGGCAACAAATAAAGGCACTGCTGTTAAAGGATAGTGCCTCTTTCAATTTCTTATATTTTTTTAAATTACCGTTTGTGGAAACTTAACACTGTAGAACAGAAAAGGTGAACTTTTCTAGCAGTTCTCAAAAAACCATTTATTGTTTGTGTATTTCCAGATATAACTGGATTTAGGTTAAAGAAATGTAGGTCTTTTGCATTGTGTATTCATGCAGGGGTTTTTTTAAAAGTATTTGAAGGGAAAAATCATCACAATGTATTTTACCAGTTATGCTTACTAAGGCTATTTGCTATCTCTGGAAAATTTAAAAAGACAACTTCTGAAATGCAAGTTATAGAAAAATTCCTTTTAAGATTTACCTTTAAAAATGGTGACTTCATAGATTAAAAGATATAAAGGAATACCTTTTCTTAAATCCCATTTTTATTTTGAATTTTGCCTTTATAATAAATAATATTCTTATTTATATTTCAAGTGAAAACAGTAGGCCTATGTTTAAAAAAGTGCATTTCAGTTTGTAACTTAGTGTAACACTTTTTAACTGATTTTTTTTTCTTTGAAGATACACTTTTTGTTGCATAAGGTAATATAAAAGTGGCACAAAATTTCCCCTTCGTTTTTATTTAAAATATTTACAGTATTCCATGAATATATCAGCTACTATATAAGAGTATAATGATGAATGGATTGATTAAATAGCTAGCTGGATGCATAATTAATATCTCAGGGTCCCTTTTTAAGATTGAGTATAACAGCCAATGAGAAGTGATGTGGCTACTTTGGGATGAGCAAAGCTTTTAAATGTTACCCTTCAACCCACACAGCAGTCTCCCTTTCTTCACAGAACTGTGCTCTCGTCCATAATTTTAAGGGCCTTTGTAAATGGTGTAAGCAGCAGGACCTTTGGTTCAACAGCAGTGATTTTTTACAGTTAAATGTGTAATTCTCCAAACGGAAGGACAGACGCTTTGGAGACATCATTATTCTTCACCTATCTGTCAGAAACTACAGAGGATCTAGCTGGTTTAGTTGCAGTCCTTTTATCTTCAGTCTGATTTCTACGATTTTTCAAATAGATCCACAAGGCATTCATCACACCATGAGCAGGAATTTCAGCCAGAGCATCACCAGTTATATAAGTTCTGGGCTGAGTAAACTAATTTCCCCTGATTTCAGTCATGTGAAGCAGTGGGTGGAAAGGTCACCCTCATTAGTGGGGAGAGATGCTGCTGCCCTGGTGGCCAACTGGCTTTGCACCCTTTTAGTTATTGATCTGGGAGCGTACAGGAGCAGGCAATGGCTGCAGGGCACAGCTCAGCTCTCTCTTCTTGAGGCTCTCTCAGGAAAGCTACCAAAGGTTTCCTTCTACATCCTGGATCTCTGCTATGGGTAATTAAGGTTAGGCAAGTGAAATAGCTAAAAATGAAAGATTCAGATTACTAATTCCACCTGAAAAAAAAGTATGTTTTGGAACAACAAATCCAGGGAAAATTTTCTGGGCCTGTCTGAATCCCACCAGGTTAAAGTGACTCAACATTTAGTTTTCAGACAGCAAAATCCCTCTGCATCCAAAGCCAAGAAAAAATGTTTAATATCAATAATTTTCTTGTGCAGTCGCTGTTCCTGACCTTGAATGGCTGATTTAGAGTCCATGTGGGATTCAGACCATAATGCCAAGGCAACTGCAGAGACAGTCAAGACCCTTTTTTTTAGAGGGGTCACCCTGGGGTCTTGCCAATGAAAACTATTGGGATAAGTCAAAAAATGAAATCGAGGAACATCTTCAGCATTCAGAGATAAATCAGTTTATGACAGAAGCAAGAGATAAAGCATTAGCAATTGTTTAAACAGAGGTGCAGACCAACGGTGTAGGGTTTTTCTAAGACACAGTAAGTTTCAGAAATGGGTCTGAATTATTAAGTTTTTGAAAACATAACTGTTAGTGAGAGAAGGAGAGACAGGAAGAGAAAAAGTAAGTGATGCTTCTCTTTGATGAACATTTAGGAAATTATTGAGTTAATTTTGTAGATTACTTAGACAGCCCGAATACTACATGATGGTGTGGACACTCATATTCAACTGCTTCCTCCTCTTAGGCTGAGGAAAGATGACTGATTTTTCCCCTATGGAAGGAAAGGTACAAAGACAGCTGCTTGAGAAACTCTACCCTCCCTGAGTGAGTTTCTCACCAGCTGCCTGGGCCCCAGTCCTGCTTACTGTTAGAGGTCATGGTACAACACAGGAAGAAGAATCCAGCAAAAGTGAAGATTCCCTCCAAAACAGCATATTAGTGTGTGCAACAAGCAGCCATGGGCACATACCCTCCATGGCCTGTTTGGAGCAGACACCCTGGTTTTAAGGCAGTCTTGGAAAAAAATACAGTAGTTTCACGATTATAAA
>VRYO01001463.1:35016450-35076212 GCA_009812075.1 Sialia sialis
GAAATTACTGTAACTTGATATGAATACTTTAATGCTATTTTTGAAAAAATTCTTTATTATTTCTTTACCCTTTTCTTCTGTTACTGTTTCTTTCCTTTTCTTTTCTTTTACACATTGTTCACAATTGTAGTAGGCCAGCTTGTGGAGGGTTAGTAAAAATCGATGTCAATTTTATTTGTTCAAAGCTTTCCTTCCATTTGTTAGCAAACATAACAGTGATTTGCACAGAAGCTTTCCAACATAGGTGCCTTGAGCTGATTAGCACTTTATTCTGCTTTCACACATTGGCACTGTTGTGCATTATAAAGCAGAAACTCCACTTGTTTTCCTGTCTAGGTTTCACAAAAAAAAATAAATAAATTCCTGCATAGAAACTTTAAGATATATGAAATTTTGTTCCAGTGAGAATTGATGACTGCTTTTAAAAGTATTTCTTAAAGAGGCTATTCTTTTTAACGAGAAACCAATGTCAGAGCTCTGTGAATGAAAGAATGAGATCTCCAAAATCACTGATGGTGCTGTCCTGCTTCTCTTAATTAATTGGTACTTTGGTTCTGAAACCTTGGCCCACAGACAATCTGTGTCCTGCAGAGAACTTGGTAGCAGAGCCTTTACAGAGGAGCCGGATACCATGATGATAGTTACTCTGTTTGATTACTGCTGTTAAATCATCTTAAAAGCAGTTAAATATTCATGAAACCTTTTACTAATCAGACTTCTTCTTGGAAAGCAATTCTAAGAGGGAAAATTCTTTTTGCTTCTGAAGATGTTCTCCTTTTTAATATACGCAAATAATAATTAATAACTTATTTATAAAGCCCTATTGGCATGGCTGAGGTGCTTGGGGTCCTATACAACATGATCAAAACAGAATCAAAACAAAATGAACAAAAGTTCACCCTCATTAGAGTCATGCCAAACACAAGAAAAATTGCAGACAAGAAAACAGAATCTGCTTCTCTAATCATGCGGTCTCAACATTTGTAGTTTCAAAATGATGCTGGGGTTTGAAATATGTCAGCATAAGCCTCAAACGATGTACAAATAAGGGCAAAGTCCCTTTGCTCCTCCATAATTTTTTTTTTTCATTTCACACATCCTCGTATGTTATCCTAGCTCACCTATTCCAAACATGCATAAAACGCAGCCTGTAAGGTATTCTGCATTGCCAAGGCTCTGTGTGCTGCCCCATAAAACCTTCCACAAGTAAACTGGCAGAGAAAAAGGTGCTCCAGGAGTTTTGCAGTAAATGTTCCAAAATGTGATCCCCTATGTACCAGGGGAAGCTATAAAGCAAGGAATTTGGCCTTTGCTATCCTTGCAAATGAGAACTCTGGGGCAAAGTTCCCTACTTGTCAGCCTGTAGACAGGGGAAAATCATATTAGTATAAAGATCAATTTTACAGACAGCAACAAAAACATTAATTTTAGTACCATCTGTCACAAACGTCAGAAAAAAGACCTAGAAATTAACACATAGACACATACACACATTTAGTCATTCAAATGCACTTACAGAAGTATTTTTTAAGTTCTGTCTGATCCATAGTGCAGGGAAACATCCATTATTTTTTTCTGCCATATTACCAGGTACCATTTCCACAATGCAGATTTTCAGATATGTAGATTGACTGTACAAAACAAATAAATTTGTTCTTCTCTCTTAGACACCAGCCAAACTGCTACTCTTTACAAATAGGTTAAATAGGTTATTGGGGATAAATACATTAGGAAAAAACAAGAGAAAATATATAGTGAAAGTTAGGCTGTCATTAGCAGCAGCTCTTTCTGACAAAGCTCAGGTCTTAAACTATAGAAATGGGGAAAAGAGATTAAAGTTTTTACGCCTTAATACATTAATCTATTTAATTTGAGATTACATAGTTCATAAGGAATAAATCCTCAAATTTATTTGTAGAATCTTTCAACAGCCTTCAAGAATATCACAGCTTCACTTGCAGAATTCACTCTCTTGAGTTTGATTTTAGAAATACATCAATGCATAGATGATTTAAGAGAACAAAAGCTGATTTGGGGTTTGTATCTCAAGGCGCAACATTTGCTCTAAGCAATGTTTCAAGGAAGCTCAACTGGAAGTGAGGACAAGTATTAATGGTGGAAGTTCAAAGGCATGGGTGGGAGCAGCAAGGATGGATAGGCTCAGGATTCACTAATGTGCAGTGAGACTGATGAGAGATGCACACTTCTGTCCATCTGTACTTTGAGAACATCCATCCTAATATATCATCTGACTAATTAAACAGTGTTTTGCTCAGAGGAGTCCACATTGGATCAGACTTCAGCAGAGGGGCCAGATTCAGTGTCCACTAAAATCTAATGAGAAGCACGTATCACACTCAGTCCCAGATATATATATATATATATGTGGCAGGCAGGACATACAGACCCGTGGCAGGAGAATACTTTTTTCCCAACCCACCTTCCCAAATTTAATTTTCTTTTCCAATAAAAGTGACGCTGAGCATTTCACAGCATTCATCTTTTTGGAAAAAAAAAAAAAAAAATCTTTGTAAAAATGGGCTTTTTCACAATGCTTTATAGCTGGCATTTTTGCCGCACAGTCTGACCTCTGATGCTTGGGAATTCTGCAGTTCTGAAAACATTTAATTGTTTGGGAGGAAAATACAAACTCTTGAATTGTCTATTTGATTGTATAACTGCTTCTCAAAAGCAGTAGAAGCAGATGTAATATCATCAGAATTCACATGTAAGAAAGAAAACACTAGGTAGGAAAAATTATTCAACTGTCTAAAGCTTATGGTCAAATATTTCTTTCTTCTGAAGTCAACTTTTGTCATAAATCTATTGCATAGAATGTTCTCCATGGGAAAAAAAAATTAAAAAGCAGATGTTTACTTTGTGATTGTTTTTAACTTTTCAGAACCACTTGCCTGAGTACAACTTGTCATTAAATGCTGAGAGCTTCAAAAAAATGTTCTGGATTAACACAAAACAAAACAATTTTCTTTTTCCAATCATCTAGCATGAGTTCAAATTTTGGAATTTAAAGTCTGTAATTTACATAGAGTATATTTAAATAAAGAACTAGGGGATCCACATGTACTGTACAATCTTCAACTCTTTCTCGTGTGAAATGAGTTTATGCAAGTTCACTGAACAAGGCTATTCAGTTTTGTTAGTCCCTTGAATTAGTTTCTAGGTCAGCAAAGCACTACGAACATTAGAAAAATGCAACAAAATAACAATGACAAAAAGTAATGTAGAATAACAAAACTCCCCCAGAAAACCTCTAGACCCTAAAAGACTATATCCTTGTTATGCAAGTCTTCCTGCTCACACACTTCAAGTTAAAACACCTCCTTTGAAGAACAGAAATGGGATTGCTCAAAGTTAAGTACATGAAAAAGAGGAATCAAGGCTAATGACTGTTTTGCCCAGTGGAAAACTGTTGTATTATTTCAGCTCCTATAAATGTCCTAATAGGATTTTCATGCTGCATTGGAAAATTCCACTGCAGCAACTCAGTCTGTTTTATATGTGATTCATTACCCTCTTTCTTTTATGCTTGGTCATTTTTTATGTACAAACATGATACACAGTTTACCAAAACATTTGGTAATTGTCTGTATGAATCAAACAGTTGTAAAACCTGGATCATGCAAAAGCCCAAGGCAACACTAAATTTTGCCCTGCTCATGATAATTTTTAATGCTGCCTGTATATGTGTAAGTCACAGCCAGCCAGCACCATATAGCAGAAAAATGTAAAGCCATTTTTTCTTTTCACTATATTATTGAAACCAGTTAAGCATAAGGAAAAGCAAAAACAGAGAGAAAAGACAAATCCTCCCCATTTCCACAGCAGCATCAGGCTACATTTGTATGTTTATTTTTGAAAAATGGAATTAGTCTGTCCAGCTGCTTTGTTTATAAGTGCATTTCTTGCTTTTCCTAAGTTTAATATGATTTAGGAAAATCCAGAGAGATTATTTAGATGCCTTCCACTTGAAGCACCTTGGCCCTAACAAGGTATCATAAAAAGACAACACCTGGGAGATGGTGTCCCTGTGGACTGACTTAGCAGGGTCACCTGCATCTTCATCTTCATCCACACCCCCCCATTCAACCAGACAGCCACCATCAATGATCAGACATCAGCAGATGCAGGGAATATGTGTGCAAGTCCTGCCTCTCATTCAAATTCAAATCATTTGCTTCCTGTTGGAACACAGACTTTGCAATTCTCTGAGGCCAGACATCAAAGTAGGCAGAACAGATCTTCTTAAAAAATAGTTTCCTGGGGCATAATGATACCTGTCTTTTAGAGCTTTGGACAGGGCTAGGTTATTTTCTAAGATGAATTAGTTTCAAAGTGTGCAGCTCCCACTGTAGGATGAATCCATCCCAGTCAATACTTGAGTATCAAATATCGCAGTTACCTTGCAGTTAAAGTTTGCAAGTTGTTTCTAGCTGGTACTGAACTGAAAGCCTTTACTGCTTCAAAAGGCTTGCCAGGCACCAGCCTGGATTCAGTTTCTTTCAGATATAATGTCTTTGTCTCCTAAGGCAGGGTACTGCATAAAGGATTTATGAGATGTTGAGGATTAAAACTATGGAGGATTCAAACAGATCAGTGCTAAAAGTGAGCCTGTTTTAGAAGGAGTCCTTACCTGTCCTAGCATGTAGGAAATCAGAAAACTGGGATGTGTCCTTTAGCATCTTTGTGCCTTCATTTCCCTGCAGAGGATGGCAGCCAAAATCTTCAGCCACTGTGGTACAGCACAGATTGTGCAGCCTCTCCTTGCCAGACTTCAGGGATGGTACTCAAGGTGACTGCCCTCATTCATATATCCGAGGTTTACACAGTCAGGATCGTGGAGTGAAAGCCAACACATTACTGCCAGTGCAATAGATTAAAATGCTGATGCGGCAGGAAAAAAAATAAGGGTAGAAGGTTCTGGATTCACGGACTCATTCAAAAGCAATATATAATAAGTAGAGAAAATGACTATGTGGTACTGAAGCACAGTGGTGCCCATACTGAGAAAAGAGAGCAACTGTTTCTTTTTGCTGATTTAGAGGAAGGCTGCCAAGGCACATCCAGTAAATAACTATTGTTCAGAGTCATCTGAACAAGGTTCTCTAAAAGCTGAGTTTCATATACAGCAGAAACACTCAACTGATTGTTGTATAATAAGAATTGACTGCAGAGAAATGGACTTTTACAGAAGCTAGGACTGTATTTTGAGTTAGGGACAGCTTTTTATTCCGTGCATTGAAGCCCTAAGCTTTATTCTATTGGAATTTACTTTTGCAGATGGCTCAGAATGCTGCCTGTCCTTGCAGCCTGTTCAGGGGCCAGGTAATGGGCAGTGGTGCTGCAAAAACACAAAACAACTCCAAAGTTTCCTGAGAAACATGACTAAGAGGAGGACAAGAAACAGAGTTTACTCAAGATTCAAGTCTGCAAGTAGCAAAAAATGAATCTGAAGAGGGATGCTGTGCCTGTGAAAGTAAGGAGGGAGCATGTGCAAAGCAGTTGAAACAGTTACGGGTTTGTGCTTTGTAGTTAACTTGGTGTTAAAAAACACACAGCATTATTTTTAGCTCTTAGAAAACCCAAGCAAAATGCTCCGGGCAGCTGCTATCTCTTCTGTCTTGAGTAAACATTTGGTTCTTGTCAGTTAGATGCTCAATCATCAAAATGTGGAACTTCCTACTTTCCCTTTCCCTTTTCTCTTTCTTTGTCTCTGTCCTTGTCCTAGTCCTCATTTGTGTCCTTTCACAACTTTCTGGAGCTTGCAGTTTTTAAGAGGATGAGCTGCCCCAGAGTCATTTCTCAATTCAGAGGTGTCTGAGATGGTCAAATGTCTGATGCTCCTGATTATCTGTCTGAAAGCTGTGTTTTATTTACCCTCTTCAGACAAATATTTCTCACAGAAGAGAAAAAAGAAAAAAAAGAGAGAGAGGGAGAAAATACGGGATGTTATGCATGGAGTTTTGTTTGCCTCTTTCTCCCCACACAGAGCTTCTCAGTCCTAAATAGCTGCACCTGTTAGGTTGCAATAATTTAATTGCCCTTTGATGCCAAGGTGAATAAAGAGGAAGTATGGCTGATTTGTACGTTGTTTACATTCATTTCCTGCTCCTTACTGGCCTATTCTAAATAATGTAAAATGAGTCAGTCAATTTGGAGTAGAACACAGATCACAAGATGCTATTGAGGATGGTGTCACACATCTAGATTTCTGGGACACAGTGTCATCCAAGGTCCATTCTGGACTGTTACCACAATCAAACACTGCCATGGGTTGACACTGAGGAAATTAAAGAAAGAATTTGCTTCATTGGAATGGATGAGGACTCCTTACAAGACCTTCTGCAAGTAAAGGTGAGCAGAGGTGTCAGAAATGTGGACTGTATATTCTGATGGACTTCAGGATAATTGACATTGTAACGTGTCACCTCAGTATTTGAGATTTTTCAGCCATTTATTTGCACTAAGGTTGAGTCCAGGACATGCCATGTTTCTGATACTTCTCACACCTGAGAGCTGGAAGCCTTGCTGCCTCTCAGAGTGTCATATCCTGGGAGCATTCACCATACAGCTCCAAATAAAACGGCCTTTTGCAACAACTTTTTTTCTTTCTGGTGTCAGGGATGGGAGGAAGTAGAGAGCAAATGGTTGTGGTAAAATTTGCAGTCTTTCCTCCATTTTTTAGTCTGCTAGAGCCAGCCACCATTATGTGTCTGGATCAACATGTCCAGAAAGAATTACTGACCTCACCAGCAAGGGGCAAGTTCGTTACGGCACACAAACCTTCTTTTTCAGGTATGGTACAATGTACTGTTGACTCACATGGGCCACACTGTCTAATCCTAAATTATTGAAAATTCTGGCACTCCAGGTTCTGCTCAATTAAAATTTTACTCTGCAAGCACTTCAGTCTAGCTTAAATGGGGCTGCCTCTTCAAATTGATTTTCAGTATAAGGGTAAAAGAATCATGCCATGTAACTTTAACCATGGTTCCAACAGATCCAGATAGAAATTATAACATGCACCAGAAGGAATGAAAATAAATTTGCTCTGGGTTCAGAGCAGTCTGGTAAAAAAAAGAAAAAAGAGAATGAATTCACAATCCTGGCTTATATAAATAGCACCTGTTTTGACAAATTTCATTTGCTTGTTTTCTGAATTAACATGCTTCCAAAATACCACTTTTTTCAGAACATAAATGACAGCATTGACAAAAAAACCACAAAACAGAGGCTGTTACTATATATATGTTTATAATCTTTAAGCTTTGCAAGCAATAAATTGTTGAATTCATCCAGTATTCTTAACCGGTGGACACTTGCTCGGTCTTCAGCCATAGTACAACACACAAATATCTGGTTATTGGGTCTCCGAAGGCTGTGATCCACAGTGCTAGTTGTGTACTCCAGATGTGGATAATGGGTCCAGTGCTGCAAGATCTTCATTAATGACCTAGTCACTGACACAGGGTTAACCTTCAGCAAGTTTTCAGACAATACAAAACTAGGAGGAGTGGCTGACATGTCATGCTGCCATCCAGAGGGACCTCAACAGCTGGAGAAGTGGGATGATGAGAATCTCATGCTGTTCAGTGACAGGAAGTACCAAACCCTGCCCTGGAGGGGAACAACCCCAGCACTAGCACAGGCTGGAGGCCCACCCCTCTGGAAAGCAGTTTGGCAGAGAAGGCCTGGGGGTCCTGATGGACACGAGGCAGGACATGACTAGCACTGTGCCCTTGCTGCTAAGAAGGTGAGAGGCACCCTGGGCTGCATTGGGCAGAGGAATTCCAACTGGGGAGGCATGTGGTTCTTCCTCTTTAGTCACTGCTGTCTACTGTGCAAAAGTGACGCTGGAAACTCTGGAGAAGAATCCAGAGAAATGCACAAAACTTATTAAGGGTCTGCTGTATCTTACATGCAGTGAGAGAATGAGAGAACTGCAACTGGCCAGCCTGGAGAAGAGATGGTGCAGGGAATGTTATCAGATCCATAAATATCTGATGGGAGGTAATGAAGAAGAGTCAGAAAGGTCCTTCTCATGAATACTCAGTAACAGGACAAAAGACAATGAACACAAACTGAAATACAAGAAAATCTCCCTGAAACATATGAAAAAACTGTTTTACTATGGGGCTGGTCAAACACTGGCACAAGTTACCCAGAGAAGATGTGGAGTCTTCATACTTGGAGATATCCAAAACCTAAGTGGACATAGACCTGAGCTGTAGCTGACCTTGCATGCCACAAGGGGCTGCAGTGAAGAATTTTCAGAGGTTCTTTTCAACCTCAACTCTTCTGTGATTGCACAATAGTTTTCTCACTACACCAGAAATATTGTGGCAATATTCTTTCAGCTGGTTTGCATTTGCATTTCTGACATGTCTGCAAATAACAGACACATTTGTTGCTCTTAGTGTTCAAGTTAATTATTCACTAGCCCTCTTTAGGATTTGGGTAGCTTTAACCATATTTAAGCTTTAATGGCCAAGAATCAAGATGCCACCTTCTGTGCAGGACAGCACTGAAAGACTCACACTTAGAAATGCCCCAGCAGGGTGCATTTAAATAAGCTCTTTCCCTCGTAAGACCATCACAGCCACACACAAAATGAAGTGATTTAACTTGTGGATGTATGTACAGGATTTTTGAAGAGGCTTGAAAATTAGACAACACACTTAGTCTACAATTTTTTATGAGACCCTAAGCAAACCCTGTAAAGCCCATAGGAACCATGGTAAGTTATTTGATTGCACACTCCTGAAAATGAACAAGGCTGAGAATCACACCTCTATAATGTTGAGGTGTGAGGCACGGGAGATGGGGAGCACAAGAACAATTTTGGCACCTGTCTTGTTTTCCAGATATCTAAAAACATTTGAAAATGGTCATGACCTACTTAGAAAAGTGAACAGCTGGGAAAAACAAGTATAAGCAAAATACTTATAAAATTAGGACAAAACATACACAGGCAAAACTTGTAAAAATTCTTTGTAAAGCTCCTTACAACTCATTTAAAGTTTTGCTCATCCACTGAAGTCAAGACAAGAACATTACAGATTACTATTCTATTCAACCAAACCAGATGGGATTCACCCACTGCTACAATTCCAACTACCCAAAGTACATTTGTCTCTTCTCTCTAATCCCTCTCTCTCTGACATTAATGCAAAAGTCATTGTAATCGGTAGGCTTGTTATGAAGAACTCAATAGTAATAAAAAAATACAAAAATTGCTGTTCTTGTATTCTTCTTGTTGTTGAAGAATAAAATTATACTGTAAATTAAATCTGATTTTATGACATTTTGCATGCATATAGATCTTCATGTGAACTCAGGGGAGCATACTTTATTTGAGCTCTGTATTCCTTATACTTTTTAATTAATTTTTCTTTGTAATTCAGAATAAGTTTCTAATGGATTTGTGGAACAATATGGGGTCACTTGGGAGTGATTTTAATACCTGCAATTCCCATGGTTATTAATCAAAGGCTTTTTAGCCTTTTAGATAAATTATCTGCCTTCTGTTTAGAAGATTGAGATTAAGCATGTGAAAGAAATTGTCCCTACTGACATAAAGGAAAAAAAGTCATGAAAATACAAAATGCAACATTTTTGATATCTCACAAAACTACAGAATATGCTGCAGATTTTCAATTTTCTTTCATCTAGCTTCATGAAAATAATTTTCTATGAAAATAGCAATGATTCTGAAAAGGGGTGATTTTCATTTACTGCCTATAAACCTCAGAAGCTGTCAGAACCATTAGAACTTTTTTTAGTTGAGGATTTACTATTTAAAAGTGACAGATTTTTAAAAAAATCTTTTGACTGTTTAAGCACCTAAGAAAGAAAAAAAGGTGTTCACTTAGCAAGTTTAGTTGGGAATCCAAATTTGCATACCTTTGAACAGTGGTTGTTACATTTTCATCGGCTGAATGCTGAGCCATACAAACAGACAGAGTTTTTGTGCAATTAATTTGATTCCTCTTGACCTCGTAGTGTCCAATAATTAGAAAAAATCCTGGTTGTTTTTCTGTTCACTAAAGAAACAAAACAGTTTGTTTTCCATACTTTTTCACTTTATCTAGAACAGCATAACTTTAATGTCTTGAGGGATACTAAACATAAAAGAACATACATCTGAATGGAAATATTTAGTATGTGTTTGTATGCAAAAATATATATAGTCTAATATCCAATCTCACAGTTCTGCTCATCATTCAACAATGGTTAATCTGATATCAAGAACTCTCAAAAACCAAACTAGCTGTGGTCTTGACTTCAGCTTTTCATATACAAGCATCCTTAAGGTGTGTGAAAATTCAATGCTTGTCTCTAGCTCACTTCTATATCTCTCTGTCAAAATTAAATTAATCACATTTCACAAAAGCATTTTAAGTATTTACAACAGCTGTGTTATCATAATGTCTCAGCATTTCGCAATTTTTATTCACCTGAAGAGGGTCTTAATTTATTAGTTTGCTAACCTGAGGCACAGCTGCCCCCAGAGGACAGTGGTTTTAGGTGTTCAGGTTACGTGGGAGATGTGAAGGAGTTTAGCTGCATCTGTGCATTGATCCAGCTGGGTGGATTCACCTGGACTTATAACACATCCAGGTGACTCACCTGGTTCCATCACCTGCTTCCATTGTACTGCTTACAAACTCCAGCTGGCTCCTTCAGTCCAGGTTGTGCAGCAAGGCATTACATTCTTTCAACTGCTTTAAGTAAAGGGTAGATTGGTTGTTTGAAGCCATGCAGAAATTGGTCAGAGGACCTGGGCACTGCTTTCTTAAATCTGAGGCTGCAACTCATTCTGCATCCTGTCTTCTTTCTTAGCCACCAATCACACATAGCTGGGAAAGTAGCAAGACAAGGGGAAGACAAAGCAGAAAGTCAGAAAAAATTATCAGCCAGAAAAAAAGAAACCTAAGTGGGTAAAAAAATTCCTCCCAAACATGGGGTCAAAACAGACCTAAGAAACATTTTATGCTTTCATTCCTCAGAAGCAATTTTCTGGCAAGAGAAAATACCTTGATGAAAGCCACATAGAGAAATCAGAGAAGAGACATGAGATGAACAAAACAGCCCTTGAAGACAATCCTACACAGTGATGTACAGTGTTCTCTGTAGCAAGTATTTCTTTCCTATGGAGAGCATTGTACATCACTGCACAAGGCTGCATTTCATAAAATGGAAACCATCTTCAGAAAAATACATTTATACATGTCATAGGGTACACGATCTATACTTTGCTTCATTATTGTGATACTGTGAATGCTACATGACTTTTCTTCCTAGAAGAATACCTCAGAGGTCTCAAAATTTATTCTGCCAACAAAGTAGAAAAATTAGCATAACTACAAATTTTCCCCATGTAGTGTAGAGTATGTAGTGCACATTTTGCAAGCTCATGAAGGGAAACAGTCAAAATACATATTATATAGCCATGTATTCATCTACCGTTTTTTGCGGGCTACAAGGCACACTGAAAATCCTAAAATTTGATCAAAAACTGGAAGTCCGCCTTATAATCTGTTGCACTCTATATATGAACTTTGAGTACTGAAGGGATCTCAAAACAATTTCTGTTTCACATTGCGCAGCAACAAACATGAAGCTCGCAATCAAATGACCGCGAGCAGGCACGCACATGTCCCTCAGGTCCATCCCTCCTGATTATAGGGGAAAAGTTGCGAAAGTTGCGCACGGATCAACGTTGCAAAAAAAAGTGCGCCTTATAATCTGGTGCGCCTTATATATGAAAATAGTTTGGAAATTTACTGTTAACTGATACTGCGCCTTATAATCCAGTGCGCTTTATGGTCATGAAAATATGGAATATGCTAAACATGAAAAAAGAGAATGCAAACAGGCTTCAAGAACGTGCACATATCAGCAGGTCATATTAAGGTATATATGTTATGTATTCAGAACCCAGGGTTAGAATTTTGCAGAGTTATCTAATCTGAAAATGAAGCAATTCTTCATTTGCCATGATCCTTTCATGAACTTGTGAGTAAATTTATGACTTTAAATATGGCAGGAGCATATTTGTTTAGTAATTAGAATACTAAAATGGTTATTAGGAACATCATCCAAATTTTCTATAATTCAACTCAGCTTTATTCAGGAGCACAAGTGGCCAAATGGCTCAGCCTCAAATGTGAAAGAGAGGGAAGCAGTGTGAGTCACACCAGATGGTTGTTGACCTTAAGGCAAGATAGAAATGGATGGGAAAAGCTTTTCTCAGCTGTGCATCTTCTAGGCACTGCTCCAGAAACTCACCTAGTCCTGGTAATGGAAAAAGTTTTACTTTTTAATATTGAAGAAGTTCTACTTTAAAGATAATATATGATCCTTTTTAATGTCTTTTAAGATACATAAATTGAATGACAATAGGAAAAAAAACAATGAAATTTACTTTTTTGAATCACACCATTCCAAATTTTGAGTGCTATGAGAGCATCATCTCTTCTAAAATCACACACTGCCAGCAATTATTACCATTCTTCAGAGCTTACCACTGGAACAACACTCCAAAGAAAAAGAACTTATGTTAAAGCTAAATGCATGCTTTCCTTTTGAAACTACTTGCAGTTTGAAGTTTCTCATTCTGTACTATGTAAAATGTGTTATGATAGGAAGTTTTCAAAAGCCAAAACAAGACTCTGAAAAAATCTGAAAATGTCATTATTATTTTAATTTTTCTTTGAGAGAATTAGGTATCTACTGTATTTATCCAAGTTAAAATAAATCAGAGTTCTAAATTTTTAAATCCTCTGTAAAATGTCAGTCACTATCAAAACAAATGCAGTGTCTGATTCAAGGTTTGAGTGAAAGACTTTTGAAAACAGTGGAAGATGTTTAAGTCTGTGTACTCCGGTTTTGATCCACAAAGGCTAAATGTATAGGCTATGAGAAAAAGGTACGTAAAGGAGTCACCTCTCTGTAGCTGGATATCTCCACCAATTCTACTGCTTTGCTCTTATAATGGTTTATCCATGACCTAACAGATAAACAGAATGGAGCATAATCAGAAAAATCACAGCTAAGTTACAAAAACATAAAAGTAAACACCTCCACATTTATTTTCTCACACACACACCAAAAAAAAAAAGGAAAAAAAAGGAAAAAAGAAGGAAAGCGAAATTATTTTTATTTTCTTTTTGGGAATCCACTTGAAACATTAATTAAACATGCTAACTTGAATGTGGTAATAAGTCTGCAAATTTTTTTTTACCATTTTGTACTTTTCAGTGGTCTATCTTACTTTTCAGCAGGTCTTCTAATATTACCAAGATATTATTATTCCTGAGTGTAATCATGTTTTGTTACATTCTTTTGAGTGGGTCAAATAACCTTTACAGTGCATTTTTAAAGAATCAATGATGCCTAAGGAGCCTACAATATATGCTGCTGACCGGGAAATTATATCGGTATTTCATTATGCGATACTGCGTGGAATTGAGAACATATTACACAAAATGGCTTTGACTGACTGTTGCATGCTTTCTGCAGGTGTTATCATACACCAGGCTAAGATCTCAGTGCTATATGGAAATAAAGGAGTTCAGCACTGGGAATGTTATATATTTAGAAGTTCACAACTTGTAGTTTGCTTTACTGGTTATGCAACACCTCTCATTCAGACAGGCTATACAAGGTTGCAAAAAATCATATACACCCTGCAGAATTTGATATTTGGTAATGAAAGACAGGTCTGTTAGCAGAGCTGGGGATGTCAGTGTTTTATAGTCCCCAAAATACACTTGACTTCATGGGAGCCCTACTGAGTGGCATCAAATGAGAATCTGGTTTTGTGTGCGCTGTCCCATGGGAATGTCATGGGTTTGTTACATGAAACCGATAAATCACTTTGATATTATCTGGACCTGTATTATCGTAGGAACTCTACAGGCTGGTAAAATATGCTTCTGAATCAAGCAGAAGCAACTTACTGCTCCTGGGCATTGAGTCAGATATCGAGACTGCACCCCACTGTGCCCTGAAACACATATTTTGTGCAGCATGGGTGCATATGTGGCCAGAAGGAGGCCATTACCTGTACCTTGATTGCCTTTTCATTACATCTTTGCACAGCTATATTGAAAACTCTTCCTGTTTCTATTTAAAAGCACAAACGCTAGTGAGCACTTACCATGTTTCCCCCCTTCGATATTTGAAGATTATATTGATTTGAGAAAATGAGAAAATAATGAGAAGTACTGCAGTCCAGTACAGGAAGACTGAGAACTTTTAAGTGCCAGGACTAATAGATGGCAAACACAATTTGTTGATGGTGAGAGCAAAATTGTCAGTTTTAAACAAACAACAAAAAACCAGAGTTATCTTCTAATCAGTAAGAAACTGAGGCATCCTGACAAGATTTGTAAAAAAAAGATTTGTAAATTGCTGAAAAATAATGGGTTTTTTAGCTCTAAATTCAAGGTTCAGGCACAATGATGAGTTCAACCAAGATGTAGAGATGCACCCCCAGATAAACATATTACAAATCAAAGCTAAAATCACAAATGCATAAGTGCCAGATGCTGAGAGTACAGCAACATACCAGGCACAGTCTTCCAGAAAAGAGGGCAAAGAATCTGAAGTCTGGGTATCCCACAATACACACACAAATTCTGGAGAGCAGAATTGAACTACAATGATACAGAAAATAAAATTACCAGAGAAAAGAGTGTAAACTAATTGCACTGAGATAGAACAAAATTAGGAATTCTTAATCACACCATTATGTACAAAGAAGGTTGAAAACAAAAGCCTTAGTAAGAAAATTCCCTTCAGGATTTATTTTTTTTTAAAAACCCACTGAAGCATGAAGCACTGCTGAACTTAAGTGACTACTTGATTTTCTAAACAAAGGAGACATAGGGAGCTATATGGCAAGAGAAAAGGGCAGGAGCAGAAAACAAAGGAATGGAAAGCAAGAAATAACTATGATAATATTTTAACACCTGAAGGCAGCAGCAGAAGATGCAGAGATGAACCAGACTGTGAGCATACGCAGAGCAAGATACAGACATTTTAGCCAAAGGCATACAATTTGAATCCTGTTGCAGATTTCTAAACAAGTGACTTTATGCACAAAGTGCATTGTATTCTTATCAGGCTCAAAATGTTCTGCTGAATGCTCACTGCTTTGATAACTTAGCAAAGAGACTCAGATTAAAAACTTACACAGAACAACAGACCTGCAGATGTGTCCATGCATCCAACTTTTCAGTGTCTGGCTGGGAATATCTCATCTATTTCTGTGGGTCTGCCTGCTACTGAAAACATAATTTGCCGTGCTGATGCCTTGTGGTGGATCTCTAGTTCTGGTTGCTGTTTTTGAAAATTGCTGTTCCTGGCCTTATAAATAAGATGAGTGCAATGTTTTTTGCACGGAGATCTGCCTCCTCATGCATACTTGATAAAAATTACTGCCATAAAAAAATAATATTTGACCCAGTGTAAGAGATTAATACTATGTTTAAATCCAGTTTCAAACAAAAGGAGAAAGATCTTAAACCTTAGGAAAGCTCAGATGAAAATCCTTTCCTTAATTTTTTTTTTCAGTAAAGAATAACTCAAAACTTGATATGGAAACCAAATGCTACAAATTCTCAATTCCAGATTTAAAAAAATATGGCTTAGAACTTGTCTTGACATAAGTCTAATTCAAAATCTTAAAATACAATAGAAGATCTCCAAAGTGCTATGTAAAGAGGCAGGGCTACTACTCTTTGCTACCATTAATTGATACACAGCAGTTTTCTAAAGTAATTTTTGCCTTTCTGGCCAATTAGCAATTGCACTGAAATCACTTACATATTTCCATTTTTTTATTTTTGAACTCTCTGTGTTCCAACACACCCTGAATTAATGCATGAGAGTGCCAACTAATTTGTACTACACAGAATTTCTTAATACTTTAAAATATTTTTTCCTCTTTTAGTTACACCTTTATCCTTTTCTTTCTCTCTCACCCTCTCTTTTTTTTTTTTTTTTTAATGTTACTCTTAGCAGGATTTGGTTTTGGTGGAATCACACAAGACATTAGTCAGATAACAGAACTGGTTTCCAGTTCATGCTGTAAAATATTTCTAATTCTACACTCCGATAATGGCAATTATTCTTGTGCTCTGACCTTTGCTGTACTCATTACCCCTAAAATCCTCCTCCACTCAAGTATTTTTCACTTTGTTAGACTTTCCTCCTTTAGGCACAATTGTCATATATCAAAACTCTGTAAAACTTAAAAGCGCTACACAACGAATGTAAACTAATGTAACAGCTTCTGGAATAAGACTGATCTTATTAGAAGAACCCTTTGGTTTTTTGGTTTCTTTAACATAGAAAATCAAGCCTGCAAGGACTTGTCTTTCAGTGTGTATCCCAAAACTTTAATTCAAATACTTCTATTCAGATAAAATGAATTTATTAGGTAGGTTTTGTTAAAGTCATTACCAATTTTCTTTTGTGGATTCCATCTCTTGTTGTTAATTCAGTTTCATAAAGAACAAAATAGTGCTTTGGTTTCCACAGTGTACAGAGATTTGATTTAGGAGTGGGTTCCTGAGAAATATTTAATTTGCAGTAACTCTTCATTACTACTACTAAAATAGCAGGTGTCAAAAATATCCTGTTCAATATCAAAAAGTCTACTCCTTTGTCTGTTCATTATATTCTATTTTCATTTTTGTTCTGTATTTACAGAATCACAGAATGGGTCAGTTTGGAAGGGACCACAGTGGGTCATCTGGTCCAACCTCCCTGCTTGAGCAGGGTAATCCCAGAGCACATGGCACAGGATTGTGTCCAGATGGTTCTGAAATATCTGCAGAGAGGGAGACTCCATCACCTCTCTGGGCAATCTGTTCCAGTGCACAGCTGCCCACACAGTAAAGAAATTCTTCCTCATGTTTAGGTGGAACTTTCCCTGCATTGGTTTCTGCCCCTTTCCTCTTGTCCTATTGCTTGCATCACTGAGGAGAGCCTGGCTCCGTCCTCTTGGCACTCTCCCATGAGATATTTATACACATTAACGTGGTCTCTTCTCAGTTGTCTCTTCCCAAGACTGAACAGGTCTGATCCCCTCAATCTTTCCTCATAAGATGGATGCTCCAAACCCTTGATCAATTTTGTAGCTCTCTGCTAGACCTGCTCCAGGAGCTCCAGGTCTCTACTGGATTGTGCAGCCCAGAACTTCACACAGAGGTGGGCTCACCAGAGCTGAGAAGAGGGACAAGATAAAGATTGACCCACTGGCAATGCTCTTCCCAATGCCTACCTGCTCACTTACTTTTACATTTGTACAGTGCCTACTCTTGGTTAACTCACAGTTAGAATTGTGCATACAATTGTACATGGTGAAGAGGGTGGCAGGACAGGTACCTCCACAGTGATCACATGCCTAGTTCCAGTGAGAGTCTATTTGAGCTAAGCAAGAGGTTAAGCAATGGGAATGACAGCAGAGCAGCTCTGCTTCTGCACTCATTCAGGCTTGGACTTCTCTAATGTGGGATGTCTTCTCATTGCTGCCAGTCACAAAGGGCAAAAATTTGTCTGTGTTAAAATGTGTAATGAAAGTATTAGTGTATTTTATGTGAGTTACTAAATAGCCTTTGCTGTTGAGAAATTTTATTTGTTACTTACCTGAGACAAGCATAAACCAGCATTTAGTATTTCGTCCTAAGTCCTCAGGGCATGAAAAATGTCTCTGTCTACTTCCCGCCAAAAAACCCACTTTCCAGAGCAGTCTTTAAATTGTCTAATAGTGTTCTGAAAAGGGGATATAATTAGGAAAACATCTCTATTTCTCTGAAAAGAAAGAAGTCAAAAATAAAAGAGGATATACATGGCATCTACAATGGATTGAGTCCTTTGCCTTATATCTCCTTATCTTTTTTTGAAGAGAACTCATGAGTGAAAGCTGCTTCTACTGGAATGTCAGTATCAATGTCAGTTCGTGGGATCCAACTTCAACAGAATTTCCTTTTCCTGATGTTGCTGTAAATAGCTTTTGTTGATTCTGCTTGTTGTGTTTTGAATTTTCTGTAGTCTGAGTTAATTACATGTTGGAAGCATAGGACAAAATAATGCATGTGAACTACTGAATTAGCTGGAGTTTTATTCTCCTTGAGCTACAAAGCCAGAATGCGTTTTTATTTTCATATGGAAGGATCCTGCAGGGAATGCTTACTGCACAGTAAATTTCCAGCTTCTCAGGGAAAAGGAGGAGAGATGCTGTGACACTTTTAAACGTGGAACTCACCTCTGTTGGATCATGGCAGAGGGCTTAAACTGCAGATGTAAAGTGCTACGTGCAAAGTGAGCCAGCAAATTTCAGAACTTTACAACTGGGAGGTTAAAATGTCCTGAAAGATAACTGTGTTTTTTATTCATTATACAGCAGTTTCCATGTACGATGGTAAGATTTGGCAAAGGTACTGATTTGCTTGCATATGAAAGCAAGCTCTGTTACCATGTAAGCACACAGGAATTTTTGCATAGGCTTAAATGGTACAGGCTGATGATCTGCATGAATTGCTTCAGCTTAAAGATGAAACTTCAGGCAAAGGCAAAAATAAACGTATAAGCTCATATCCTTGTTTAAAAACGGATCCTAAGTATAAAAATACTGTTTCTAGCTAAGTCTCGTTGCAAACAAAAAGAAACGAAGAAGACTTGCAAATGGGATATAGTTACATTTTACAGTCAGTTAATCTTCCATAAATAGATTAAATCATATTTATCCCTCTTGTAATATCTTTCTGGCTTCTGTCTTATCCTTTTTTTGTTTGTTGTTTTATTTCAGCTACCCAGAAAAAGCTTATTTCAATGTGTTTCTGAAACTCTGCTCATAACACCTACACCTCTGCTGTGATAAAGCATTCACCTCCTTAGAAGTCTCTTATCTTGATGTTCCTCACAGTTCTGGGAGGCAACTTTTCTAAGACCATGTCTCTGTGATACCTCTGGAACTGGGGCTTATAAATTGGGTCTGGGCTCCAAGCTCTCTCCTATGAATGCATAGCTGTTTGCTCAATGTATAGAATCCCACGATTCAGAGCCATGCCATCCCTCTTCCTCTGTTACTGTTTAATATAAAATATTCTAGACTTCGTGTGGAGAACACCTTCCTCCTTTTAAAATTACCTTTCGCATTTAAAAATAAAAGTAATGAAAACCTTTTTTTTTTGTAAACTTGCTCTCATAATTTTTCTATACCTGTATAACTATTTGATACAAATCTATTTTACAGAACTCAGACTTTTTAGGTTCTGTCTTCTGCATTGCTTACTGCCTTACTGCAGTTTTGGGAGGAAGGGTTTGGTTTTTTGTTTTTGTTTCTTTTTTTTGGTGGGGGGGGGCGGGGCGGGGCATGATGTGAAGTGTGGTTAGTGAGTTAATTAAGAATTACATAAATTTGTTTAAAAAACATTTTCCCCCCACATAGATCTTCAGTGAAACTTAATGGTCACCTCCAAACAATTTAGTAAGGATCTGTAACAGCTTCCTTTCCTTCAGATCCTGTTTTAATTTCTTCTGACCATTTCTGTTCCTAAGGGCATCCTAATTATTTCTTCTATCCTTCCGTGCCAGAGATACAATCTCACAGCTTTCATCCTTGGTTTTATTCTTTCTGATATAATCAGTTAGCTCACATTCAAGAATTTGTAACTTTTTCATAGTCAAAGAAGAAACTGTTTATGAATGTAAATATTTCCTTTTTGGAATCCTTCTGTTTTTCAAGAAGGAATATTTTGACAGCTCTGTGTCCCTAGATGCAGTAGGAATCAATAAAGAAAGTGCTAATGTTTCTAAATTATTTTCCTGGCACTTTGCCTCTTTAGTTTTCACTTTTATGTCTCTCTTTTCCTTATACCACCTTTGTGTTCTTAATGTTGGTATGTGAACATTAAATTTAGCAAGAAAATTCAATTAGTAGAGGGTGTATTTATTAATGAATAAAAGTCATTCATCTGTAAAAAAATATTTTTTTGTTTGATTTCATCAGGAACAGTGCAGGCATATATTGAAAAATACATTAAAAATTAAAATAGTATTAAAATCTGATTTATACAGAATATATGCAAGGTGAAAGCATTTCGTTGGGGCTAAAATTCTTCTTGAACCATGTGTTGTTTTGGTTTTTTTCTTTTCTGCATGTAGTCATGCATAAAAATGAACCTACAAGCCAAATTTTGCAATTGTATGCATTATCTTTATGTAGAATGCTCACATTTAAACTAACTTAGCAATTTTAACTAAATATGTTGACAAGTAGGATTTCATCTTGATCATGGACTTGTATTGCTGTAGAAATAGATAATCAAAATGAAATCCAGCTCACATTCCAAAGTAGGCTGTCTCTTTAGAAAAGAGAAATTAAATTATTTAAGTCTATTTGTGCAACAGTAGAGGGTTGAGAAAAATTTCAATAATCATTGCTTTCCATTTAGCAAGAACACAATATTTCCATAAACTTAGTGTGAGAAAAAACCTCTATGTTAAATCCAGAATGAATAAACTAGCTGAACTTAAAAGGTTCAGAAGTAAGAGTTATTTTAATTTAATAGTTTTATGCTGGTTTCTGAGTACTCAGGGACTTAGTACTTTGAAACAGAATTGGCATAACAATCAGTGAAGTGAATGATGTCATTTCCCAAAAGGCCAATTCAGGTTCTCCTTTTCCAGCCAGATATTGTATGCTCAAACTTTGTTCTTTATTAAACAGAGATATGTAAACCTCAAGAAGATATTAATTTCAAACTTTCAAATAGAGTTAATACTTGAATTTCATAATTCTAAGGTTAAACCTTCTCTATCAGTCCGATCTGGATGAGCAGAGAAGGTAAAAAGCACAATTAAAAAACCCTACATTCTCCTGCCTACTCCAACATTTTTCTTTGGCTTTATTAATCTCTTCTTTTCTCCTTTCATTTTAATTTCTCTTTTGTTCTGTTTAAGAACATTCCAATTTTCAGACAGGTTCCTGGACCTTGCAGATGTTCTTTGGCTGAAGTGATATGGAGAGGTAGCTTTGAAGAATTTTATTGGTAAATTTCATTATTTTTTCCTTCTCTGAAACACTGTTGACAAAGACGAGATTTAAGGTTTAACATTAGTTGATGACTCTTCTTAGCTGAGGTACAAGAACAGTTCTGTATATTGAATGAAATATTAAATATAGAAGTATGTAGTATATGTGTTCAAATCAATAATTCAAAGAAGTATTTAACTGTTTTAATTATGTTTCCAAGGGTCTCAGAGCACTCCAGCCAAGATCTACAGACAGATGCTAGGTTCAACAGTATCCTTGCGTGATATATATAAGATGCAGAATATGTGGTGAAAAGAAAAGAATAATTAAAAAGCTTCATCATTACTGTCGTGCTTGTAATTGGTTTAATTTCTTTATTTGGCGCTAATTTGATTTCCTTTATCTTATCCTCCTTGGCCTGGATCAATTCCACTTCACATCAGTCTGTGAAGACTGTGAAACCCTAAGATTTGCTTTCAAGAGCAGTAAGATGAATCATGCTTTTTCCTTTAGCTATTGAGGTAGCCAAGACAACTCACTAAACCTAGGTACACTCCATTTGTGCAAAAGGACCATTGCCCAGATGTGTAATGCTATCACCTGCTGCTCAGGAAAACAAAAATTGTCTGCTGGGACCAGGTCTGCTCCTAAGCCAAGCATTCATTTCTAGGAAAATTCCTTTCTAGGGTGAATGCATTTATACATGAAAGTATCTGTACAGGGTGTTCCTTGGACGTGAGGTAACCACCATAGAAGTACATCTTCCCTGCCAAAAAAATAAATTCTGTATCAAAGTCTGGTGAAGGTCTCAAAAAGATGTTTTACTTTATATTTGAAGAAACCACAGTGAGTGGGTCACACACAAATTCACAGTTGCCCACACATGCACTCACATGGAAGGGGTGTCAGCTTTGGGGATGTTTGCACTGAAAGTACAGGTTACCAACCACTACACTGAGCAAAATATTCTGCAGCTGAAACTGCTTTGAGAGTTTTGAGCTGTGTGCATTCAAATGCAGAAATAAAAGAATATGGCCATTGTTGACACTTGTATTACCCAGTGCTGGGAAACATCGTGAGGTCTTAAAATAACCAGTGGCTGCAGGCCTCTCCTCTCTGTATTTTTGCTAATTGCCGTGTTAATGAATTGTTGACATGTGACGGGAGGAAAGTGTCAGTGACTACACAGCAGAAAGGTGAAAAATGCGACAGCGAGCATGATAATGCCAGCTCTAGGTAGATGTCTTGATAGCCTTTTGAGGCACTCATTTAAATTTCAATTGTCTTTTTTTTATGCACAGCTAGGACTAGCAATATTGAATTCATATAAACACTTAATATAAAATTCTAGCCATTTATTATGAGATCATTTATTTCAGTACCAGAGTTTTTCTTTAATAATTTATAAAGGGAGAAATAGCTACTTGTTGAGGTTGAGATCTGGGTTGTTTTTAAAGATAAAGCCTGGGAAGTAGAGGAAATTCAGAGGAATAATGCAATGCAGCAACCCATCACTAGAGCAGGCTGGTTTTCAGTTAGGCCATTTTAAGTCTATATTGAGCCTAGTGTAAACTCCCTAACTGTGTTGCTGGTCCCCAGGTAAATGCAGATTTTGGAGCACAGCAAACAGGGACCCACATTTGGAATTCTGATAGTGTGTGTTCAAGCTGCAGAGGGGTTCTTCCTCTGGATCTGATTCCATGTAACCTCTGATCTAAAGGCACATATTCAGAGATTTGGTGGTCCCTTCTCACTGCAGTTGGGAAAATGTGGGTCTGGAGCATTGGCTGAGTGGCAACCTAAGGTGAGGACAAAGGACCAAACTCTGTAAGAATATCAGTGCTGTCTCTTTATGTCACTGTTTTTATGGAATAAGGTGGGGAAAACTCCATTTGACATTTTTTGGTACCATCCTTGGGCGTGGACTGCAGGGCAGACCAAACAGGAGGGTGAACATCTGACCCATGAACCATAAGCTGCTTAGAAGGAGATACAAATGTACACCAGCATTCTGCATATGGGTTGCAATACCAATTACAGTAATTTCACAAGTATAAGGCGCACACTTTTGACTAAAATTTTGATTGAAACCTGGAAATGCGCCTTACAATCTGGTGCGTTTTATATATGAACAAAGTTTGGAAACTTGCCAATCTGGAAGTGCGAGCCACAAGCCAAGCCATGAGCAGAGACTCAAGCCAAGCTGTGAGCCCCGAGAGCCGCCCCAGCTACACAAGCTGCGAGAGTCGCACTCCGCGAGAGTTGCACCAGCAGTGGCAGCCAACGCTGGGGGCGAGTGGAAGTGCCGGAGCCTGCAGCATGGGGAGGGCATCTGAGGCTGTGTTTAAAGGCTACTCCGATTCATGGAAAATGTTTGCAAATTGAGCACGTGCCAGTAAACCCCACAAGCGCATGATTCTCTTACTAATTTGTTACTTTGTTGCATGCAGATCCTCGCTGCACAACAAAAAAAGTGCGCCTTATAGTCCGGTGCGCCTTATAAGTGCGAAAAAGTTCCCTGATAACCCCGAAGTGTGCTTTATAATCTGGTGCACCTTATAGTTTTGAAATTACTGTACTTTCCCAAAAAGCTTCCATTTGAGTTAGTGAACTCTTTTGGAAAAACAAGAAGAATAAGTTATGCACAACATATGTTCTTTGTAAAATTTTGAGAATTTAGTATCTGTAAGAGGATGGTAAGGTGAATTCAAATAACTTTTAAACAGAGAAGAGATTTTTGCTCCTACATTTTCAAAAGAAAAAGGAAGTAAGAGATTCCATTTTAAATAGAAATAAAATCAATTTTTATTCTTTTTTTCTTGCTCTATATAGCTATACAACACAATAAAGAGCAGAAGCTTATTTTAAACCACACTTTAAGGTTTTTTTTTAATGGTTGTTCTCTTTATATTTTTGTTTCAAGAAATATTACTGAATAATAAAGCTCCAGATCTCAGCATAAAATTGCAACTCATCTATAGCTATTATAGTGAAACCACTGTAATTATTCTTAGTTCATTAAAACTATAGTAAATCAGTCCTAGTAATAGTAAGACTATAGTAATCATATTGAATAATAGCTGCAAGTTTTTATCTTTATATTTTCTATACTATTATAATAATTACAGTTCAAATGTATATGATTTTATTTAATACAATGCCTAAATTTACCATGGCAATTTTATTCAAGTTTCTTCCTATACATATTTCCTAGAATATAATAAGTAAAACTTCTGGTGTGAACTAGGAAAGCCTCATATCTATTTTTAAAAACTGTCACTAAAATGATTGCTAATTAAATAATCTTGCTTAAAATTAATGAATTTGAGGTTTTCATGAATGAAAAAAAGACTGTCTTTTTTTGTGGTACAAGAAATTTTTGCAACATGATTTTTGTAACATAATTTTTGAGACTGAAAGAGAAAGTAAATTATATGTTTAAAACATCTGATAGATTTATTTTCTTTAAAATTCTCAAAATATTTTTTGAAGTGGCAGACTGGCAAAAACAGTCTCATTTACTATACTGTCTTGTCTTAGTAAAACAAGTTACAAACAGTGAAACTGGAAACTGGACAGAAAACGGATAGGTTCCGCATGTGTCCATGCATACAGGACATAAGGGGACATAAGGGGTCAATTTCACTTGTTTTGAGAGCTGGATGTATCTCTGTGTTTGGCACTCCAGTTTCACATATTCAGAGACTCATGACTCTCTGTAAGGTCATTTGTTTTTCTCATATTTAGCTTGCATATTCTTACAGTTCTTGCCAGAAGTCCACTGACACTATTTTTGTGCATCCCACATTTCCTTCTGTAGTATTTCTTGCGTGTCACCCATTACAGGTTGTTACTCAGAACATTTAGAAATCGTATGACCTGCTCTCTGTCCAGACAAAAACCTATCTCCCAATCTATGGATATCCCTGGAGATTTTATTTCATTGCCTCCTTGCTACATAGGATTCACAAGAATATCCACCTGCCTTCTGCCGGCCTGGTTGCTAAACTATCAGGTCTGTACAGGTCTTCCCTATCTGGGCTCAGAGAGGTAAGCTTATAAAAGCAAGAAAGCCTTTAAATCAGAGTAAATTAACCTGGGCTAGAATCACACTATTTATGAGCTCTCCCTTCTGAAGAAGGATGGGATAAACCAGAAAATAAAGAAGGAAGAAGTGCACACAAATGCCTAAGCATGGGCCATTTCATATCCTATGGGATGAAGGCAAGAACCTTTCTTTAAGTAGGAGGTATCAGATTTAAGCCTATTGTACCTGAATGCTTTAGTTTAATCAGGGAGAATAGGGTATTTGTTAATGCCTCCTCTCTCTTCCACATACAAAATTTACAGTGTCACTACACAGCCAGCATGATAGCCTTTCTTAATGTGAAGAGGGAACTTATCCTATAATGAAAAGGAAAACAGTTTAACACTGCCCAACACAAGAAAAGGAATTTTAAGGTTAGGTGGTCTCTGCATTAATTAAGGATTTATTTTTCAAGTTAAAACAAGCAGTGAGACAATATGGTCAGTCATATGCAATCACAATACCAAGCACTTCCAGAGAACCTGAATCTGGTAGAAACTAAAGTTCCTGAATTATCTCCAGTTTAGCAAAATAGAGTAAAAATAAATTTCAGAACCTGTCCCACAAAGCCCTAATGTGAAATCTATGTGAAAATAACTTACTCTTGAAAAAAATCTTCTTGTCTTCTTCCTATAATTTTATGAGAAAGATGATTCATAATTTGCTAGATATGAAAATTTTTGCACCTCAAAGATTTGTGGGTGTCTGAAACTACTTGAAAACATAGACAAATAATAAATAAAATAATATGAATTGATAAATACAGTTAACAAAAAAAATTGAAATATAATGTATTCATATCCAGATTTGCCTGTCATTCAAGTTCTTTTCATTTAAATAATGAGTTGAACTTTTTTTCATTTAGCAGAGAAAAACCAGTTTTTTGTATTTATCAAATGACAAAAAATTTAGTTAGTAGCTACACATCTGTGATAAACTGGTTAGAAATGTATGCACATGCAAAAGTAATCAATGTCAACATGATTAGAAAGAAGTGGAGCTGTAGGGAGCTCTGACTCACAAAGAAGCAAGATGAAAATATGGCTATGAACAGTCTGAGAGAGCCTGTGAGAAAGAGTTCACTCTGCCATGACAAAAGAAGTCACAGGGGAGCATGATGCTTGCCAGCACAAAGAAATCTAGCAACAGGCAGGAGGTGAAAGTCAAGAACCAATGTGTATGAGGGGTCTAAAATAAATTTAATTCAGAAAGCGACAGAAAACTTCCCCCTAGAGGAGACCTTTGTTTTACGTTATCACAGAACAAGCAGAAACACAACTGAAGGGGTTATTGCTGTGTCTGCCAGCTGGAGGCCAGTCACTGGAGCAGACTTAATCATTAAAGAGGATCCTCCACCCACTGGCAGGCTCTGATGGACCAAATTCTAAAAAAAACCTCCTTTTGATTGTGTGTTCAACCACTGCTGCAGCTCTGCAAGATCAGCAAGCTGCATGGGATAATATTGTGATGAAGATGACTTATTTATTGTTTAGGCTTCAGTAGCAGATGTAACCCTCCCCACAGACAAAAAGGCCTTTCTGCACAGCTCCCTGGAAGCACACAGGGTCTGGGCAGGCCCTGAGGAGCACACGGGCTACAAGAGGTCAGTAGGCATCATCAGCATGGGCTAGTTCATGGGACAGATACAAAAGTACAGACACTAAAACAGAGATGCAGCTTAGAAAAATACATTTGTCAAAGGATGGCAATATGAGCAGCTGCCCTCAACTGTGCCAAACCAGTAGGACTTTGCTCCTGTGCGCCTAATTTCCCTCCCACATCTGCAGTGGAACATGTGATCAGGGTTTGAGCCCTGATATGAAGAGCCTGGTGTTCTTCAGGCGAGTCAAAAGCATCCAGCCCCTGCCCAAGCCAGCATCATTAACTTGCCTGAGCTCCTTATTAAAATGGCAATGTATGAGGAATGCTGAGAGCTGCAATCCATATCCTTGAAGGCTACAGTGGCAGGGAGTCGTGGCTTTTTCCTGGCATTGTCCTTTCAACAGGGTAAGAACGGGGCTTGAATAGCACTCCTACCCCCCTGGGCTGCTGTGCCAAGGCACTCGTGCTCCTGTCTGATTTTGGGAGGGTCTTAGACATGGATAGGTTAGTGGGCACTGTCTAGTTTATAAAATATTTATAAAAATATACACCACCTCTCTGACAAATGGGTTGAACTAAATGTGCAAGGCCTTAATTTACCTCTTATTTTACTGAACACGTTAAGAGAAGAGTAGTACTCATCATGGTATGAAGAAAGCAAAGGAAATAGACTGAAATAACTGGAAATACCCCTGTTACTTCAACATTTCAGTGTTCAGAACATTTCCCCGGCCAGTGCCCATCCACACAGGCTGCAAGAGGAAGAAAAAAACTGATTTTCCATCTTCAAAATGACAGAATGTCAGCAATAAATCATGTTAATCTTTCTTAAAAAAAAAAAAAAAAAAACTAAAAAAAAAGAAACAAAAAAGATATTGCATTTCATGTTAGTATCATATTTTCTGGGAAGATTTTGAAAATGTTTTATCACATCAGTGTTAGCAGTCAAGTCTTTTTACATAAGAATGTAGCAACGGCTGTTCTGGCTTAGATGCAGGGTTTATCTAACCCAGGTATCTTGTGTTTAACAGTGGCCAATAGCAAATGCTTAGGGAGGAATATAAGAGCAAGACACACAGTGATGCTCCCTGGGTATGTGCTTTCAGCCACCAGAAATCCACAGCTCAGGGACATCCCAACCCAGAGGTGTTATCTCTATGTTTAGTAGCTTTTGGTAGATTTTCTTCCATTAATTTGTCTAACAGCTTTCTGAACCCCTGTCAGCTTCTGGCATTTTAGTACCTGCAAAGCAGTAAAGCAAAGGGGAAACCAGATGTGGAAGCCATTTTCATCTTCTTAGAGAGACAAGAGACTAACAGAGAGGCAGCCCCATGTTCAAAATAAGAGTTTTTAACTTAAATAGTTTTGAGCTGCCCCAGAATCCTTGGTCGCCACATGGGATTCCTGGGAACTGAAGTCTTCAGGACTGAATCAACAGACAACATGCAACCACTATTGTAACTGAGTCACGAGCCAGATTAACAGTGAAAAAACCAAAACCACAGCAGGCCAAACTGATTCATTCTGAAAACAGAGGGATTTTTTGATAAAAACAGTTTTCCCTGAAATTTCTTAGGTAACAGAGTGCATTTAAGGTAAATACACATTGTTATGTCTGATAGCTGAGTATCTGGGTTCTAAATATTCAACAGCTGTATCAAAAAAGATTTTCTTGCATTCTGGAAAGAATCTTTTCAAACAAAGTACTCATTAGGCCAAAGGTTGTCTTCTACAAAGGAACTACATCAAGCCAGATTCATCCTTCAAGTAAAACTTGAGCCTTTAAAGAAGAGAATTAGGAAACATTTAAATATACTTAAATGCTTCTGCAGTTTTTGTGGCTAACACAGGATGCTCAGATGAGTGTCCTAACCCACAGGGCATGTTCTAACCATCAGTGATGTATCTCAAATATAATGTACCTGTAGGTCTCTATAAATAGCTTTTCCATGGAGTGCTGGCATCTAAATTTTTTTATCACCAAGGCATGTCTACAAGCCATTCTAAATGGCCCTGAAATGGCTAACACAGAATTATAATTCCTTTTTAACTCACAAATCAAATAACAAAAAAAAAAAAAAAATTCTATAGGAGACTAAGAATACAATCCTTGTAATGCTGATCAGCTGTATATGAAGTCACAAGAAATCTGTCTGCTTTGGAAAGATAGAGTTAGAATTGGACCAGAAGCATCAGCAAACATATTTCTAAACTGTGAATCAAGCAAAGAAGGAAATAAGCCATCAAGCCAAGAGGAGCACAGGAAACCTGAATATCCCCATATCATATCCAAAAAAATAAATAATTCAGTTGAGCCCCACCATATCATTTTCTCAGTGGATTTAGTGATCTCCCATGCAATAACGTCCCACAGTACATTTTGATCTGCATCAAAATTAGCAGTCAGCCACTTTATGAAATATTATCTTTGTTAGCTTTACCACTAACAAAAATACACTTTCAATTCTTCACATCCACATAGCACATCTATTAAAGCAATCTGGGAAATTAGTTTGAGATAAACTGTACAGCAATTTTATTCACAGCCTCCCTGTATCTCACACTGTTAATCTGCATCACAGCTCACTAAATAGTGCCTAATGTTTATTGCATTTAACTGAATGTATACGATTCTGAGGGTAAGCCAGGGACCGATTATCATAATTATACATGTTACTATGGAAACCCACAAGTCTATCAGTTTTGATTCATTATATTGTTATACCTTCTAGCACTTTCTAATTATTAGGTGCCCATAAAAAAGTCTCAGGCTTGCTGTTACTATAGAAATGAGCTATAGACAGGCCTCAATTATTAACCCTTACAGGGCAGGAATGGAAAAAGGAAGAAACACGGCTCTGGATAGAGAGTAGCTATTTTAATAATATAAAACATAAACTATTTTAATCTGCAATCTTAACTTTCCTTAAAGGCTTCACTGAACTTTCTCATTTGTTTGAAGAAAAAGTCCAGCTAGGAAAACAGAGAAAACAACTTGGCTGTTTGCCACACAATCCTGGATATGGGATGTTATAGTCATACTCTACAAATGTACCTCAGTGAGAATATAAGGTTCTCTTGAAAGACACAAGTGTCATTAACAGAGTATGGAAAACACCGTAATGTTTGGTCATTAGATATCTATAAAGTTTGTTAAACTAAGTGGGAATATTTGTACTCTTCTTAGTGGCCTTAGTGACCTAATGTGCCACTGGATGATTGAATAGAGGCTTGCTTTTAATGCTGGAATTACAGCTATGTTCAGTGGGAAATCACAGGAAGCCAAGATTTCCTCAGGTGACTTCCATAAAGGAAGAATAATCCAGGAGAAAATTAGTTGTAATGAAAGTAATAAAAACACTCTATTTTGATATGGTGATTGTAGTGTAAGTTAATGCTATTGCTTACTTTGAGACATAATACACCCATTTTCCTCCTCACCCTGTATCTTCTGTCATAACCCTATGAAACCTAAAAGGAACTGAGTGGTTTCACTGTTTCCCTATCCCTCCTTCTATTACAGTTTTCAACTAGAAGTGCCTTTTACTTTAGATCAGCAAAGCTCTCCCAAAGTGACAGCTCACCCTTCACACTGCATATATATTTATTTGGGAAATCAACACACCATTCAATAACCTGAGAACAGGCCTGATTGCTATGCTAATAGTATTCAAAAATATGTCGATGCCAATTGAAACAAGTAAACTAGGATTAATTCATAAAGTCAATAATAAAAGAGAAGAGGAAACATTCATACTTTTGCTTCATTAGCTGAAATTTTATCTTGCAAGCTTCTGTGTTCTCTCCACAACATAGCTCATATGAGATTTCAGCTAATACTTCCTTTTTCCTATCTGGAGCTGGCTTTATGTGGTACAGCTGAAAAAGAAAAAAAAAAAAAAGCAGTGAAAAAATATCCCTTCATATTCAAGTCATTGTGCAATTGTCATGGCATAGAACTTTTCAGCTCAAAGTTATGTACTTTTCATTCTGAGTTAAGGAAAAAAGCTGAGAATTTAAAATATATTCCCATGTTTTAAAAGACTCACATTGTGTAATTAGTTGTAATCTACATATTCAATTCTAAATCAGACTTCCACAACTTCCAGTCAATTAGAGCTAAATCACATTACATACAACAATGAATGAGATGTACATTTGCATTTATATGTAAGAACTAGCATAAAAGAAAGTGAGCAGAGTGTCATTCTATATAAAGGTCTCAGATTTATACTATATTTTCAAGGACCCTTCTGTTCAACTCTTATTTTACTATTGCCATGGAGAAACCAGATTTGCTGCAAAACAAGCTAAGCAGCTAAAGAAAAAATTTAATCAGATAATTTAAAAAATCCACTAATTGGTATATTAATACGTAATTTATAAGGTATAATATGTTCGGCTCAATTAAAATAAAAATCAGACAGCAGAGAATATGAATATTTACATAATTCAGCATTTCCAAATAATATGACAATGCACAGAGCCATATCCTCAGCTAAGTTCAGTGGAGCTTTGCCAATTTACACAAGATGAAGACCATGCATAATATCTACATTTTCAACTTGCTGGTGGCTATGCTGTATAATTGTCCCACACTCCAAGTGACAGCAGCACAAGAGTGTGTCCAGCAGTGTCCAGCAGTGTGCTGATATGGGCTGTGAACACAACGGACAGTGGCACCCACACCCCCCATGTTTGTACACTGACTTGGTCATTCTTTTCCCATCTGCTTTAAGGTGAATAACAGTCCTCCAAGAAAATATACTGAATTTAAGGATCTTGCAGGACCTCCCATGGTGTTCTTAGTGACACTGCCTTTGTGACAATGGGGCACCACATCATTGCTCTGGACACAAAGTCCCACTGACCTTCATTCTAAGACATTTAGTGTACTGGAAATGAGTCCATTAAAATTAACATGAATAAATTAATTAATCAATCAACTAATGAATGAATGATCTGATTGATTGTTATCTGTTAGGTAATTCATTGTTCAAGAAAATGCCATTCAGCATTATCATACATACTGTGTAGTACTAGAGGATTATATTTGCTACTTTATATGTACCTTTTTTAACATATCTCTAAATATTATTTCATAAGTCACTGTAGCTTGTACCTAGCTATTTCTTCTCCATGGAAATATCAGATTCTTCTAAGAAATTTAAAAGCTGGTCTCACATTTACATGAATGAAGAATACCTAATAGCCAGTACATCTCTGGCACCAAAGGGATTATGCATGTCATTGCTGCTCAAAGCAGTATTATCATGCCATCACAAATTAAATGTCTAAAATCTGTGTAACAACTTCTGTTTCATGAGACTTTCTAGATTTCAAAATATTTCCTACATAAATAAAGAGAAACACCTTAAAATTGGTACATACATGGGTAAGAACAAAGGAGAAAAATCAAGGATAGAAACAAATTGGATATATTAGTCATAAATGTTAGATTATCACAGCCACTGAGAATTACACAGAACCTCTTGACAGCATATCTACTCTTTTTCAAAGGTGTTGAGTTTACAGACACAAAGTTTGAAGTTGTTTTTAGAAGTTAGCTGAGGCTAGCTAAAGCTACTTATCTGAAATTGCTTCAGCAAAGATTTTTTTGCTTATGAATATGTATGCTGTTTTGTACAAAGTACTTTACCAACTGCAGGAATATTAGTATGAGCCTACTCCTATCACTTCAAGCCTTTAGCTTCAGTAGCTGGTTGAATTGGTTTTGTACTACAAACTCCTCAGGGCAGGAACCTTGTTTGCTGTAATGCCATGTCATAAAGACCATGCCATGAGTTTCCCTCTCCTTCCTTATCAGCTGTATTGAATAGAACTCTGAACATGATACAGACCTGTGGGGGGTTGTCTGGGTTGTTATGCAAAAATTGATTTAGAGAAGCTAATGTTCAAAGTTCAAAGAAAGATCTTTTTCCTTAGCTACATTGATTCAGTTCAGCTATTATTTTACACCATTCATTATTCGAAAGGATTTCATAATCAAAGGAAGGAAAAATTCAGCTAAAGAGTGAAGCCCTCTCCTACAAAAAGACATTCGGATATGAAATTAATGTTCAAATTTTGCCTTTTTGTCCTAGGTTACAATGTAAAGATATGCCCAAAAGTATGTATTCTATCACCATCTGCTGAAACCAGGTGGGGCAGTGATTCTTATCTCTGTAGGAGATACCCTCTGCTAATGGGCCATCTGTTAAAATCAGATGGGGCAACATTCTTTATCTTTCCCCTGAGCCATCCTTCCTCTGGGAAGATATCTTCTGTTAATGGGCCATTGAGTCCCACTGTATGACTGATGAAATTACATCATCCCATTGTAAGATGCTCCACCCAGAGGGAGAAGCCAAACATTTCCTACCTAGATAAAAACTGAAATTTAAAACACCAAAGTGGCCCTTATCCACTGGTATCCAGAAGAAAAGAGCTACAAGGATGACTGCCAAGATTTCTACAAGATCACTGCTTCAAGAAGACCACTTCATCTGGACTGCTACCATCACGCGAACTAGTCAGGTATCAGGTTATATTCTGGCTGTCAGTGGCTTTTTTTTTTGTACTATTGCATGTATTTTATTTTTCTCTTTTTACTTATTAAATATTTCTGACTTAGAGTCTCACTAGTTTTGCTTTTCAAAACCATCACACTTCTCTATGGTATGTCTGATTAAATCATTAGTTGTTTTTCTTTCTCTATGGCCAGCTGTTGTCTTGACTGGGAGTTTTGGAACATGAGATTTTTGCTCCTATCGACCCTACAGCTTGGCTGAATACCTAACTGCAGCTTCAATGTCTTTGCCAACAAATTCCTTAATTCTTCCAGGTTTTGGATAACTCTGAGTTCCTCTTCGCATTTATATTATGGCAATACAAAGCAAAAGAAATGCAACCATTAACTACAGTAATTTCATTATTATAAGCTGCACCTGAATATAAGCCGCACTTCCGGGTAGCTGGGAAGACCATGGGATTTGTCCACATATAAGCCGCACCCAAATATAAGCCATGCTTTTTTGGTTTTTTGTTTTTTTTTTGTTTTTTTTTTTTTGTTTTGTTTTTTTTTTAACTCCACACGGCAGAGGGGGCGAGGCGCTCCAGCCCAGCCCCACACAGCCCGGCTTCCCAGCAGCAGGGGCCGGCTTGCCCTTGCGCACCTGCCGTTCCCGGCGGTCCCCCGCTCCCAACGGCTGCCGGTGGCACAGGGGTTGGCCCGCACATTTGCAGACCCCGTTCCCGGTGGTCCCAGGCTCTCGGCGGGTCCCAGTGGCACAGGGGCTGGCCCGCACATTTGCCACTCTGCTTGGCCGGCTCTCACTTCCAGGTTGGCGTTTCGCTGGGATTTGTCCATAGATAAGCCGCACCTGAATATAAGCCGCACCACTGGGGTAAGCTGGAGTCTTCAATGAAAAAGATGCGGCTTATATTCGTGAAATTACTGTACATGGACTGTGAGTGGGATTTTTTAAATCTATAGACACTGAGATTTTCCTAAACATATCCATTATAAAAACACCAGTATTTATATAAGTTTATATTAAGAGTTTTCATGGAAAATAATTATTTAATTTTTTTACCTAAAATTACCCAGTGAATTCCTCCTGGTGAAGTAAAGCACTTGCATCAACATTGGTGCCTGGATAAAAGTATGAAAATCAATGAATTGCTGCAGTTTTATAATGAGACTCAAGGAAAAGGGAACAAAATTCCAAGTTTTCACTGTTATTACAGGAACTAAATAAAGACAGGTGATTTACCCATGAGTCTTGCATCTTGCTGTAATTGGCAATTGACTCAAGTTGCAGTGACAAGGGCTATGGCTCATTTTGTATGGGATTTGTTTGTGTATGTGAAAGCCTCTGCGTGGGGTGATGTTTGCATGAGGCTAAAATCATCCCCTTTTTTGTGCAGTATGATAAAAAATATGTGTACCTCTGAACAAATTCTTGTGCTGCAAGCAAGGAGCCATGGTCTGAGGGCAGTCAAAGGGAAAGGGGGATTCAGGATGCTCAAATGTCTCACCTGTCTGTATGTGTGTAGGAGGTGAGGCAGTCTTCTTAAGTGATCTTACACTCATGTGATGAAAGAAATTTTGACTTTTAGAGCTGTTGGATGTTGTTGACCCATTGACAGTTATCAGGCATAAAATAAGGGAGACATATTTGTCATACAACCCTTGCACTCCAGACTGGATTTCTTCTCTGAGCCTTTAAAGCTAAAAACATATAGTGATTTGTATCGTTGATAAGAATTATGATCGTTCTCACCCTATTTTCATTTCAAACATCCAAATGAGATTCAAAACTCAGCCTTGAAGAAGAGACAACTACTGTAAACCTAAGACTAAGGGACCAGGCACTTGTGCGGAAGGGGAATAGAGCTCACCAAAAATACTGGCTCTCCTTTTAAGAGGAGGATAGACATTCTTGCACTCTTTTGCAAGAAGACCAAAGACAGGAGCTGCACAGCCATAGCAGAAGCCTTTGGTAGCTTAGAACTGTGTCCATATATTCATATTGCCTCTCCAATACACATCGCCCTCTTTTGCAGTGATCACCTGCAGCTGCCCTGCTGCCCCTTTTCTTGCTTCCCCAGTGCCTTTACCACACGCACATTTCCTCATTTAATTCTGTTTTTCCCTGGGGTTTTGGGACTCTTTGAGGGCCCAAGGCTAACTGCTCCTTTCTAAGCCCTCAATTGTCTGTCACATACCAAACTCCTTCTCCTGTAAGCCCTACAGATCTGTTTCTGCCTTTGTCTCTAGCCCTAGCTCTACTTATCTCATTCTTCCAAGTCCCTCTCCCTCCCTCTCATGGCTTTCTTTCAGGCTGTTCTTCGCTTTAGCCTCATTCTTGCACAGTGTGGTCTCCGCCTAATCAGCCATGAGGCTCATTGCATTCGGGAACCGTTTGCTATCTTTTGAGGTTTTATAAAGTCTCCTGTCACCATGGTATCTTACTGCATTCTCACAACTGTTTCCACTTGCTATTTTTTGTGTATTAATACATACATGCATATTGTAATGTTTGGTACAAACAAGCAAGAAGGCTTTGCTTAGGATGTTTGCTCTTCTAGACTTTCTCAGTTTTTTGTGGTTATACAGATAAAGCTCTGCCATCCATGCTTGCGTTTCAAATCTTCATCAATGTCAGTTCTTCATTTCTATTCTCCTTGACATCAACATTCATCTGTCCTCAGCCAGGAGTTAAGAGAGCATTTTAGAATGAAGGAATAGTAAAACTATTATTATAGCAGCAGGGAGAATGGCAGCATAATTAATAAAGGTTCTCAAAAAAATATTAAAAATAATTTTTGTCAGAAAATTCGGTCTTTGTTGTTTTGACAAAACACTCTACAGGAGTGCCACTTTACTTGGATTATTATTGCTTTTTATGTGGATTAATTTCTTCTGTACTCATCCCCTTGCCCTCCCGCATTTGATTCCTTCCTGTTTGCCCTGCAGCCATGGCAACTCTTCACCCCTACTGGAGGTTGGACATTTGGCCAGCATCATTAGGTCTGCTCCACTGAATCAGCAGTTAAAGTCAGGGAAAGGGGGAAGCTCACATCTGGACAGCCTTCCCTTCTATGCGCGTATACATCTGCTTTACCAAATTCTGCCATCCCAGGAAGACCACAGGGGAAAAGGTCTTTCTCTCTTTTTTCCTTCCTTTCCTTCTCTTACTCCCCGCCAGGACCCAGAGTATATGGCTTGTGAAAATTCTTTAATCTGCTTCAAAATTTAGTTGTGTAGCAAGCGCCAGTCAGAAAAGAATTGCTGCTTTGGCTTGTGTCATTTCTACAGGGAGAGAAAAGACAATAATTAGCTGAAAAATGGTCGTGTTTCTGAAAGCATCAATGCAACTTTTCACTAAAGGATCTATAAATAATTTGTATGCAATTAACTAAGTCTCACAACACTGCCCCAGAACTGATGTTATTGTACAGATGGAGAAACTAAAGGAGATTAAGTGACTTATACATTGTTATGTAAATCTGTGACAGACCCAGTCACAGAACCCAACAATTTTCTTTCAAGTCATGTGACATTGTATTTACATTTGCAAATTTAGCATTCTTCTCCAGGAGTCCATTCATAAAGTTTAGTTTAAGATTTTACCGCTCTTCTAGCAGTAATGGTCTTCCTGTACAACATGTCGCTTCAGTGCATACTTGTCTTCAAGCACGAAAATTGGCCTGGTTAAGGGATTTTTGTTCTAGTTATTCCACAAAAATATTTGGTTTAATGAAAACTGTTTACCTTAAAAAAAAAAAAAAACAAAAATGAAAAAAGATTTTGTTTTCAAAATTTTGCATGGAACAGATTTATATTCTCAAAGTAAAAAGCAAGTATATCTTTAAAACTTAGAAGCAGTTATATTGATCTTTTTTCTCAGCACAAGATAGACTTTCTGCTTAGCTCTGTTTTTCTTTCTTTGGCCTTATGAACCAATCAAGAGTAAAGAGCTCCATTCTGTGCTGGTAGCCAAAGGCCAAGAGATAGCATTGTATGGCCTTACAGTGCATGAAGTGAAAAAAAAGTCACTTTAATATGCCAAATGCTAAGTCAGTAACAACTGAGGGGATTGAACATCTTTCTGAAAAATTGTTCAGCACCAAGCAGAATTAGAAATAAAACAGCATATGATGCTGTACTTATTTGACACATTGTACTATTTGAAGTTTATTACCTAAGGTGCTTTGAATTTCATATTTAGCAAATTCTTGGATGTACAGTAACACAGCATGATACTTCTATGCATCCTTCTAAATATTTATTAAAAACGAATGCTCTTGTTCAGCTAATTAATTATTGACTATGTTTTCCACTTTATTTCACCATTATATAGATTCATACAGTATTTGCTTTTTTCACTGTATAATAACACTAGTGACTCGTACTCAGTTTGTGACCCATTATGTCTCCCAGCTTTTTTCTACACATCTGAAATGCTTCCTATTTCCTATTCAGTTCATCATATCTAAGAGCAGATTTATGTATTCCTGTTTACCGAATTGTGTTTTTTTCCAGCTGATTTCTTCAGATTAATTTAAGTTCTAATTCCATCTCTGGCATGCTTGCAGCCACTCCCACAGTAGTGTTCCCTGTAAATTTAATAGGCAAAATGCTTTATTATGCATCTTGCAGATTAATAATGAAAATATGGAGTAGTACCAAACTAGTAAGTACTCAAAATAATTTTTGATCAGTGTTGCACTTACATGGAGTCAAAGAGTTGTGTCTAGCTGCCTTATGAGATGCCTGTGTGAGACAGTATTTATTTAAGTCCAGAACAGTAATGTCCACTGTTTCTCTTATATCCAGTACACTGCCCAGTACTGTATCACTGCTAAACTGGTGTAACATGGTTTGTCTCTGAACCATGCTGACTGTACACAGTAATTTCACACTTATAAGTCACACCTTTTTGACTGAAATTTTGAGCCGACCCCGGAAGTGAGTCTTTTCACCCGGTGTGACTTATATTTGGACAAATTCCAGCGAAATGCCAACCTGGAAGTGCTAGCCCGCAGCAGTCCTGAGCCAAACTGGGGTCGGGGCCACCCCTTGCGGCAGTCCTGGGCAAGGCCGGGGGCCGCCATGAGCTGCTGGGAGCTGGCGGGCTGGGGAGCCACCAGGAGCCGTTGGGAGCACGGAGGGCCACTGGGAAGGGGGGCTGCATGGGGCCGTGCCGACCCGGGCTGCCGGGAACAGCAGCTGCACAGGGCCGGGCCGGGCAGAGCGAGTGGGCAGGACAGAGAGCGCCTCCTCTGAGGCATGGAAAAAAAAAATTTAAAAGACCAACAAATTGCGGCTTATCACCTGGTGTGATTTATTTATGGACAAATTCCATGGACTTTCCAACAACCCGGAAGTGCGGCTTATAACCAGGTGTGGCTTCTAAGTGTGAAATTACTGTCCTTTGAGCTGCCTATAAATAATTTGGTTTGTTATCTGAGACCATCTCTCACAGAGTGAAACTGGTTAGTGTGCAGTTGCTTGACTCTTTTTACCTTGTTATCATAATCTTTACATATGTCCTTCCCAACTCTTCTGAATTATCACCTCTGAAAACACCTCAGCATTGCTTTAGCTTACAAGTCTAGTAAGAATCTAATTACACCCAGCCATTTGAAAATGTCTGTGTTAGCTTTGTACTTTTCTAAATTGTTGTCTTAACCTGAGATTTCACAACTTTCCTTGGTGTTAGTAATATTAACTTCATGACTGCTGACAGAACTTATAGTGCAGACCTAAGCAGAAATTAACCATGTATACTAGTTTCAGTTTTTCAGTATCTATTAAGTAATGGTCTTACTTTTCCTTGTCTTGCTCCCACTAAAACTGCTTTCATTTCACCTTCTGTGTATCTTGTAGAAAGTTTCTTGGTTTGTCCTTGACACTTCTGAATTTGTCTAATTACTTTCTGCTATTTTTTTCATATTCATCTGGAGTCATTTGAATTACTTCATATTTTCTAAATTCTTTATTTTAGACTTTCACTAAGCTGATCATTTTGCAAGATTGATCTCTTAATGTAGTTCCCACTCTTCCTCTGTATTGGAGTAATTAGTATTAATTTTTTACAGGAATTTATTTCCTTACAGAATTTATTTTCTTTGTTTGTCTGTACACCTAATCTTTCTCTGCAACTACTAAGGTGTCCCTGTTTGAAACGCACTGCTTTTATATTACAGGGTCATATGTCTCCTTTCCTTAAAGATCTTGAACTCTTTGCCACAGTCACTTTGCCTTCAGTCTTCACATTTGCAGCTAGTCCTCTTGGAATGATCAGAACTAAATTTAGAGCAATCAATTCCCCAGATACCTTTTTTTTTTCCTCCATAACTTGGATACAAAAGGATATGTAAAAGATACTTAGGAATTTCTGAACCACCAGAAGAATTGCTTGGCTTTTAAGAATGGTTATACATTTGAAGGCCACAAATTAACTCTGTCACATTCTCCTAAGGGAAGTCCAACAGTCAGCTACTACCATGGCATTGGTCCTTCAAGAATCCTGCCACAACCTGAATTGTTGAGATAATGAATTTCTGAGCATCTGAACTTGATGATGTATACCATAATAAAGATGAAATCAATACTGGCATGTCCATGGTCTATCACAGCCCCATGAAATTTGCAAGAAGTGAAGATTGCATGAGATTAGATATAAATTAATGAGGTTTGTGCTGATAATATAGTAAATATGATACAGATTTTTGTACACTATTCAAACACTCTAAAAGAACCAATTTGCACTACAGGGGATAGCTTTAGTTGTGGTATGCTTGGCATTTTACATTTCTCTGTGCAGATGCAGTGAGAAATCAAGGCCTGGACAGCTAAAAAGTAAACACCAGCAGGCTAATAAAGATCTGTGTCCTAGTCTCCTGTTTGGTACAGTTTGGTACCAGGTCAGATACCATCACAGTAATCTCTTTTGAGGCATTAAGTAAAGTTGATAATTTTATGGTCTCACATGTCTGCATATTTACCTCAGGTTATAAGTACCTGAGTTACTTTCCTTAAGGACTTTGCATAACAATTTTCCATGAATAATTATATCTGCATAGTCCTGTTTTCATTATTTTTTCTTTCAGCATTAGGGACCCAAAGTACCACTTACTGAATGAAGCAACATTTTTCTGTATTTTCTGTGGCACATTGAAGATAGAAAATTTTACTTGTATGTGCTCTTCTAGAAGACAAAATAACTGAATACTGCAGTCATTCTCAAACTTTTCATCCTAGGAGACTTTTGGGGTTATTTGGGTTGATTAGCTTCAAGTAAAGACTAGCACATTATTAGATTTACTTTTCAGAATTGAAGAAACTATTAAAACACTATGGCTCTGTAAGCCACTCTTTTATTCTTCCTAGCCTCACCAATAGCTTGTTAGGACCTCAGTTTGGGAACCACAGCTTAGACAGAAAGGGAAGATTTTCAAGGTAAGAGAAACATCTAGCTTCTGACTGAGCTACACATATCATGGAAAATCTCTTCTTAAACTAGCTAATTCTATAGCTGACTCTCAATAGTGGGGAGGATTAACCCTGGGAAGAAGATCTTACTGATGCCACTATGAATCGTGGTAGTACAGAAAGAATGGGATGTCAGTGCAGGAAAATTAAAGAAAATACTGATTCTGCACTGCATGGAGAGGCAGGGTACTTTTCCAAGTTAAACTATAATTTATATTCCTCTCCAGAACGCCTAGCTCTTTTCCAGGGTCTGATTTCTGCTGTGTGTTAATTCTTGATAATTTTTTACCTTCTTGACAAGAAGAAGAATGGATATCAAACTCCTATGTATTATGCATCCAAGCATTTTTATATTCAAATCCAGATACTGTGTTCTGATTTTCCACTTTTGCTGTATAATTGGGTCATCAGGTTTTTCATTAAAATGCTTAACAGAACATTACAATTAAACTCCCAATCTATTACTTTTGCCTGAGCATGTTTATAATGTTCTTCTTTAGTATCTTGGATGAAAACATTTCTTTAAATAAAAGATTAATAAAAAGAATAAGATACAGTTTCTGTAGTAATTCACTAAAATATTTTTTTTAAGCCATGAGTACCATAAAATGAATTAAATTCATCCTGCTACATTTTGCGAAAGGTACATTAATCCAAAATGGCTATATTTGTACCACACTTTGAAATTGGTACCCATATATTATTCTCAGAGTATTCAAGTTTCTTAATCTAGTTTGGAGTTCACTGATCATTACAATTAATCAGTGGCTCACTATTTTAAATTTAAAGGCTGGTTAGAATGCCATTGCAGGGTTTACATTATAGCTAGCAGATATTTTTGTTACCTTACAGAGATGATATGTTAGCTGCTGTCGGAAATGTAGGCTGTTAAAGGCCTTACTAAAAGTCTCCCATTCTTAAAAAGGACGAATGCTTAATGAAACAGCTTTGAAATTCACTGACAAAGTCTGTCCTTCTCCACAAGAGGAATGTGTGGACACCTCGGTAAGGACGTGCCCCGGCCCCTACAGTGTGCCCTGGAGCTGTCCTCAGAAATGTGCTGGAGCAGGCAGGAGCAGCTGGCCAGGTACACAATTATTTCAGCCTGGAATATAACATAATAACCAGCCCACAAAAGGAGGTCCTTAAAGCCAAACTGATTTGGAGACTGTGAAACAACTTATGGAAAACCAAATTTCCAGAGGGTTTACCAGGTGACAAACTGAGCAAATAATAGTAGATTTCACATACCACTCAAAAAACTTGAAGACAAAATCAAAAGCCATCCAAGTCATAAAAGGCATGTAACCATTCTATGAGTCTCTGATGACTTTAGAAAAGCATGCATGTCACATAATAAATTCTACAAGTTTCAGCTGCTGTGTTCTTACCTATAAATATAGAGATGTATGTACAAGCAAACATATATACACATATATAACATATATACAGTGTACATATATATGTGTGCTGTCTGCGTCTCTGTACAGGCACATGAGAACAAATAGGTGGGAGAATGAGGAGAGATGAAACAGAAAAACACAGAAAGGCTCTTCACTTTGAGCTGTTTGTTCTTGATAGAATAACCCTAGAAATAAATGAGAGGTCCGTAGTTTCAGCAAGGTATAAAAATTGATTTTCAAATTTGTGGTAAACAGCTGGGGCAATATTTTACAATCAGATTAAAAGACAGACATTTCATTGGCCCCAGAAGATTCTAAGGGAAGATGACATTCATAGGCATTGCCTTAAAATGTGGATATTGAAACACCTCAGAAAATCTAGAAGAAACAAGCAGAACCCTTTTGCCTGCAGGTTTTTCCCATTAGGTATGCAGTTATTCTTTTCCATTATATGCTATCTGAAATTCTTCAAAAACTTTTTGCTGAAAAACTAACCACTGTTTTTATGCTTAAAATCAGAATTTAAAAATGTGATGTAATGAATTATTCATTTTATTATTTAAAGTAGTCATTTTCCTCCCTATATTAAACCCCTGTGAGTAGTGTCCTATACAGCTAGAGTTTTGAAGAGCTTAATACTGAGGGAAGAAACACCTGGCATTAACTGAGTGAATTAGGCACACTATCACTTAGAAAAAAGATACTCTGGAAATTTAATCACTGATATTCTTGGTATCCCAGTTTCAAAGAGGATCTATGAAGTACACAAAATGGATTGACCTTGAAAACAGGAAATAAAGATGGGTGAATTTTAGCAGTGGCATTGAATCCCTCTTGCTGTTGCAAGCCCAGCTGTAATTGGAAAGCCGTTCTGGCTCTTATAAACATTCAGTCAGAGAATTCTGATAAGCTTTCTTAATTTACTCAGATCAAACCTTTTTTTAAAACTACAAACCTCAGGACAATGGTCTTGTGAAAATGCATGTTGATCAGTGCAGCGTTTTGCCAACTTAAATGCTAATTTACTTTTTCATTAACATGTGAACCAAGATGATAAAATAAAAAAGATTTGTCAAACTGGGAAGTTTGTTGAAGGAGACTCAAAATTATCAGAACCAATGTCAGAACTATAGAAAGCAGTTCTACTCAGAATCAGTGCCAGAGTCAAAACAAAACATGTTATCTGGACCTCTGAGGCTATGCAGCAAAAATAGAGCTCGTCACATTTAAATTGTGACCCTTTTACAACACCTACTACCTGAAGCCAAATCAAAATAGGCTTAATTTATGCTGTTAGTAGACAACTTCATTTTCCAGCAGCATAATGCCATCACATAAACAAATGAACTACATTTTTAAAAATATAATTAAAAGGTTTCAGTATATATCAATGGCAACAGAACCCTGAGTCTCCTCAAAGCCTAGCTCCTCTTAAAGGATGACATGTTCAAGCACAACCATCAAAATAGCAGCATCAGAAAATAGAGGTGTGGCAGCAGAGTGCTTCCATGAAATTCCTATGTTATTTGTGACAAAATTGTCTCCCCTTCACAATTTGTTACTTTGCTATAACACTCGTGAGGAGAAGACTGACAATTCATTTCTGCATTCCGTGTATATGACTGTGCACTAGTGTCCACTCCATAAAACTACAATAGCATTTTCAAATCAAACTGTCCTTAAGGCAGTAGCATTAACTGCATATTTTTTTTGCTGCCTTTTATCTTAGATTCCCACTTTTTTGTGCTCTGCAGCAGTCTGGGGAAACACCAGTTCAGCCATCATCATTATTATGTACTTTTATTTATTAATCACATTCATGATGTGTTCAAGATACATTCCAATCAAAATTGTGAGCTTGTCCAGAAGATGCAGCAGTCATGTCCTTTTATATCAGCAGCTTCTCTTTTATTTCAATACCTCTCTGACCTTCAGCAATAGTGTCATGTGCTTCTATAATGGTTCTCATTGCCTCCTTTCTCAAGCACCACAGCTCCCTAGAGACTATCTGCATGGGAAGATAACTTTAGGAGCCTCTAGGGGTCTGCTTTCTGTTTGCTCCCATACTGGCTAAAAAGCCAGCAAAAATCCCATTTATTCAAATCCATTTTTTAAAAATTTCTTTTATTTTTATTTTTATTTTAAATTTAAGAGCGCAGAGCAACAGACCCTCTGCTTTAAGTTTCTCAGCAAAGCTAGTGCCTAATTACTGCCTGCTGAGTAGCACAGTTAAACACAATCAGTCAGAAAGCCTTAAAGATACAATATCCTTTTTCATGAACTGTCTGCTTGTCAATTTGAAGTCGCCCTCCTGCTTTAAATCAACCAACCACAGAGCTGTTGTGAACAGCAACTGATTTTCCATGCAGTGCTGCAAAACAAAATCACACCGTATCCTATTTTTAACGGCCACAGTTTTTCAACTGCATAACAAGAGGTAGCTGGCACTGCTGAGCTAAACCATATAAAAAATGGGTTCAAGTAGAAATAGTACAGAATCCTTGAAGAATACAAGTACAGACCCAATTACATGTGCATTGTGATGCTCAAAGCCAATTACAGGCAAATAACAGTGAAGCATTGATTCCCCCTTCATAGCTGCATTGTAGACATTGGTTGTTTTTATTTTTTGTATCTGCAGGACACAATGAAATAATTTTTAAGGCTCAAATCCTAAATATTATTTTATTAATCCACTGTATATTTATGTACATAGGCTTTTAAAAACACCAGCCTTTATGAAATTCATATCAGTCTTAGAAAATGGCAATATGTTTGTACATCTGTAGGTATTTTTCTATTACAATTCCAGACATGCAGGTATTAGGAACATGTGCATGGACATAGCATGTAGATACATATAGCTCATAAAAGACTTGTCAGAGTGGGCATTTTCTAACACTCTTGGGACATTGGATGGTTACCAATGCTTGCCAATCTGACCTGTTCTCATCTATGCACTTCAGCTACAAATCTCCAGGTAACTGGAATTTTTTTACTAACTTGGTAACAATTTTAAATACAGCAAGTGAAGAAAGTATAAAGTGTACCCAGATTGACAAACAACATTCCCACTACAATTTTCATGCTTAGGTCAATACCCTCAGTATTGCTATTATTTTCAGGTACACTCTTGGATTTTACTCCATTCTAGTGATGTTGTGTACCAATAAAATTTCACAAGCATAAAAACATCTTTACACCTTTTAGCATTGGTCATCCTAATTTAAATGATTCTACTTACAAACATTTTTTGTCTTTGTGAGCTATATTTCTGTAACCATTTACTCTCACAACTCTAGCACAAGGTAAAGAGATTGTTCCATAGAACGGGCAATGTTTAGAACGTTTTCTCCACATCTATAGTAATGAATGGGGCAGAGATAGGAGGAAATGGAAAGGGGAAATGTGGAACTGACATTCCATCATCAGATTGGATGGAATAAGATCTCTACTAGTGGTTCCAGCAGGAGCTACAAGAGGTCTTCTTCTAAGTTCTTGTAGTTTATGTTATTTATTCATAACCTCAAAAAATCTGACTTTCTTCTAAGATGACCATGTCCTTCAATTTATTGCATGTATAATGCCAGATTTAAAGATAGTAAATATTTTCCTCTTTAAAGTACTGATTGTTTTAATTTCCATATACTGCAATTTCAAATAGATTTTTTTCCTCAGTCTCAATCGATCTCAAAAAAGAATCTCAAAATACTCAGCCTTGCCTACACATTAATATAATCTTTTTTTTGGGAGGGGGTATTCCATTTGTTTAAAACTTCTTACATATTTAATATAACAGCAAAGACTCACATAAAAATGTAAACCCCCCATACTTCCAATAATTTGTATGGGCAATAATGCATCAATTACGTATTACAGTTAAACTAGCATTAACAGAAGATCCAGTGATATGAAATATAAAATCCTGTGAAATTAGGAGGTAGGGTTTCACAACAAAGCACACCATTTTGGTATACATTAAAATACGTACATTAATTATCAAAACTAAATTTTAGAATGACAAATACATAATGAATCATTTAGATTCCACTGAAGATCTTCACTGAAATATTTCTGATCTATCACTAAATCTAGCTAAAAAGCAAAAACTCTGGATATTATTGCAGTATAATCAGTTGGAAAAGTTACTACCAATGTGCAAGTATGGAACTAATATTAAAATACAAGCAAAGAAGACTATTATTTTAGAGATTAAGCTTGGAAAACCAATAGGATTCCTTACATACTCACATAATATCACTTACAACAGCACTCTAATAAAGAGAAGCAGTAAACAGATTTGCATAAAGGAATCATAATAATTTGATTTAGTGGTTCTTAAAATAACTTTGACTGAAATATGCATTACTTTTAGAAAACATTTCAAAGGACTGAATGTAATGTTAATATTACACAGCGCTCCAAGCAAGAATATATTCCATATTTGTTTTAATTTTCCTCTCTAAACTTCTAACTTTGCAGAAGCTATAATGAATGAAAGGGAATAAACAAGTAACCATCATGTGTAAGTTTCCTAAAATTTTCCTCAGGTGGTTTTGGACATTCACAGTCCTCCAATAAAGGAATGAGCACAAGAGATTTCCCTGCTGAATAAGGCATCAGGGAGAATAAAAGAATAAAATGCATTGACCAATCTGTCTCTCAACAAGCAGCCTATATCACAGATTCATAGAATGGTTTGGTTCAGAAGGAATCTTTAAAAACCATTCACTCCATCCCTGTGAAATGAGCAGCCACATCAGGTTGATCAGAAAATCATCCAGCCTGACCTTGAATGTTGCCGGGGATGGGGCAATGTGGTTTTATGTGGAGTATTTCAGAGACTAGGACAATTATGGAAGAAGGGAGTAGTTAAATAATTTGGACCATCCATTGTTTTCTCCACTGTGGAGATTCTCTACTTCTTTGGTTTCCTTGGACGATCATGGCGTTCACACTAAAAGCTGACAACAGTTCTCTAGTTATAAGTCTCAAGAGCCAATTTTACTACCAAGAAGAGCTCTTGACACATTCTTTCAGATTCCTTAAAGCTGCAGTCGTGGCAACAAATGAAGCCACTGTACTCCAATTCAGAAGAAAAACTGTCTTGAATTATCCATTCAGAAGTTACCTAAGGTAACCTATATGAGCTTGACAGCTTGATAGAACAATCATTAATTCTCTTAATTGCAACCTCTGCTCCTAAAACAAGGCAATGAAAACATAGTTATTTCAATTTATATGAAAACTCAAGATTTTGCATTATGTTTACTGTCACTTGGGAAAAAAGAAATGAAAGGCTGGAACAAATGTAAAGATTGGCAAAAAATCCCAAATTTTACATGGTAAAATAATTATCAGATTTGCTTTGGAAGTTATGCTATACTATTTAAGGATGAAGGAAGCAATTCAGGGCAATGAAACTCTCTTACATTTCTTCTTAAAGCAGTATCAGAGAGTGTCTTTTTGAGCAATGAGGGTATGCAGAGGGACTATGTGATAGAAAGGTTTCAGCAGCACAAAAAATAATTTCTAATAAAATATTGCTGAAAGAATATGATAAAATAAATAGGGCCGGAACTTTTCCACACACATACACACAAAAAAGAAATAAAACTTCACACTTTGAAATTGTACAAGAAATTGCAGTGATTTCTTAAAAAAAATATTTAAAAATTTAGAGAAGATTACCAAGCTCTATCCTTGCCTAAAATTCTGAACTTTACTCTTCAGTCGTGCAAGACACTGAACAATTTTTTCTTATCTATAGAAGCTCTTAAGCTGGAGCTTAATATGAAGCATGTGAGAAATACTACAGAAATCAATAAGAAATAACTGTTTCAGCGCTTGAAGGTGCACAACTAATAATGTGAATTGCAAAATAGAGCCATGGTTCTCAGATTTTTGGAAGAATAAAGTTTCTATGTTAAAACTGAAAAAGTCTTTCTAAAGTACTATCTTGCTGTTACAAAAATAATGGCTACAAATCAAAATAGATGAATACGTGTCTGTTGGTTATCAGAGGACTCTGTTCTCCCTTGGAAGTGCTGAGTGGTGGGCCCATGGACAGAGATTCTGAATCCTGTCATTAGGGAGACCTTGGATGAGTCCTGAGACCCTGAAATGTGCCTGTGAAATCATTAACTTTCAATCATGTAATAATATGTCTGTAATAGGAACGATGAGTCAGGTTTACTTTTGAAATTAGTAGAGACAATAAAAGTCTAATAGCTGAGTTCAAAGATTCACAAGCATTATTTCTCCTGATCTTAATTTACAGCATCTTCTGGAAATGAGATTTAAAAGGTAGCTGCTCATTTCCTCACTCATGCTGTGATCATCCTGGTTGTTTACAAAGCATTTACTCATCTCCATACCATGTAGGAAAAAATATGTAATATGGTGGTAATAATTAGCTTTGACTGCAGGCAAACTCCCAAATAAAAGGCTGTATTCATGACATTAAATAAATGAGGAGAGCTGTGACCTTTTTATAACTTACTGGGGAAATTTTAGCCTTCACAAACAGTTATAGCTGGTAAGGAAATGTTTCTCATACAATCACTTTTTTCTTCTTATTGTGGATGTTAGTGCTACTATTTAATTTCATACAGAGCTGCATATTGCTAAGCACATCAAAGAGGACAACACATATTCAGATGAGTATGATTAGTACCATTATATTCATGCTTACAAGATTCATAGAGTTAAAATAAAAAGAATAATAAAAAAGTCAGCAATTGTGTGTTTGGGGTTGGTATAATTTTTTCTTTAATAAATGGGACTTTTGCTTGAAAATATTGAGAAATTAATGAATATATCTGCAGATAAATATTTATTTTATTTTGAGATTTTAAAATTCAGATGATTCTATTTTCTGCAGCTGGACTATTCTGCATAGGAATTTCTTTAATTCATTTAAACTTAAAGGCCAAATATGGTAATATCATGGACTTCTTTTTTTAACAAAAAGTTTACTTAGGCAGGTAAAATTGTGACTTGCTATCCTGGGCTAGAATAACTTTCACCTGTAATAGTATGTGATTTGGAAACCCTTAGTACTCCAGAGGGAGTTTTAAAATTCCTGCAGCAGGCTCATAAAAGTTATCTGCCGCATACCCTAAGTCTCTTCCTAATTAATAACCAAATCAAGACTTCTTTTATCGCAAAGTGTAAAGTTTAACACTCATTATATCCCACGCTTATAGCTAATTAGGCTGACACTGGACTGGACTGCTCTGCTTACAAAGTTTGATTCCCTTCTTAATTTTGGTGAATTCTTGATCTTTGTAACATCTCTAGTGGCAATGAGTTTCACAGTATTCATATGGTGAAAAATACTGTAATTTTGTTTTAACTTTATTAAATGATCTCTTGTGTGTTACAATAGAGACAATGAATTCATGTTGTACCTCCTCTACATGTTTGATATTTTATTCATTGCTTTCATGTGTTGCAGGCTAACAAATCCATCTGTCAACATCTTTGCCACATCAATGCAACAGAAAATTCTAGGTCTGAAACTGCAATATCTTTTTCTGTGACATTAGGTGTTCTGAATGAATATGAGAGCTTGAATATTTAGCAGTATACTGCTTGTACATATGTCTCTTCATTCTGTTTTTATAGCATTAAGAACCCTTTAGAATTCATTTCCACTGGAGTTTCTTACGCACGGAAACTTCCAACTGCTGTTGCTTTCAGTCCAAGGAACAAGAATACAGAAAAGCTATATAAGAGAAGCAGAAAGAAAAATAAAACTACCAGAGCATTAAACTGTGGACTACACTTATACAGATAATCAAAACTGATGTGGAAGTTCCAAGGCTGAAGATAACTCATACCCTGTTTCATGCACTACTTAGTGGCTAACATAAACAGGCCTCTTCAACTGAAATAATGTTGTCAGTTCAGAAACAATTAATAATACTGGCATCCTTTTTCTTGATCACAACAAGACCAAGACAGATTAAGTGGATATAAACCAGACATATCCACAGTGTGGCTAAAGGATGCTCACAGCTGTGCTGAATCCTTGGTCTGCTGTCACTGATTCAAAGGCTGCTTTCTCTCTAGAGAATATCAGTTCCAGGGCAATAAACCCAGACTTTCATGAGTTCAGTATTCCTTAAAGATTTTTTTAAATAATGATTTGAAATTGAAAATAAAAATTGAATATATTGAATTAATATCATAGTTACAACAGGGCGTTTTCTGTTGGCAGGAGTATTAGGAAAAAAATGAAAGCTGGACCCTTTGGATCACTTCAGATGAGAACATATAAATACATATAATAATGTATTTATTCATACATATATATAAATATATACAAATAAATCCGTTATTATACCCATGGTTTCATATGAAACATAAAATAAAATAAAGATTACAGTAATTTCACGATTATAAGCCGCACCCTTTTCATTGAAGAATCCAGCCTACCCCAGTAGTGCGGCTTATATTCAGGTGCGGCTTATCTATGGACAAATCCCAGTGAAATGCCAACCCACAAGTGAGAGCCAGCTGAGGAGGGCGCCTGGGGCTGCCTTTAAAGGCTTCGCTGGTCTATGAAAACTGTTGCAACTTGAGCACCTGACACCAAACCCAGCTGGCAGCGGTTCTGTTACTAATTTGTTACTTTGTTACACATGGATTCTCTCTTAAAAAAAAAAAAAAAAAAAATTAAAAAAAGTGCGGCTTATAATCAGGTGTGGCTTATATATAGACAAATCCAGTGGTCTGCCCGGCTACTGGGAGGTGTGGCTTATAATCAAGTGTGGCTTATGATTGTGAAATTAATGTAATATAAATTTAATAAAAAATAAATATAAATATAAGATCATGTCCCCTGTAGAAAAATGTGATATTTTCTCTAAACATTTCAATTTAAAGAATGTTTTACAGGTTTTGTATATGAACCAAAACTAGAAAGCTCTTGCCAAAAGCTTCCTGGTCTCTTGACTGGTACTGCAATTGCAGCTCCAAGCCTAGAATTCAGAGTGGCTACATGTCACTGAAATTTTTGATGTGCAGATTTCAGACTGGCCCTATTTTGAGAAGGATGTCTTTTGTGCAACTTTTGAGATAAAACATATGCAGATAAGCCCTTTTGGAAGATGTATTCAGTGATAGAGTGATCAGTCAACATTCATTTTGTGGCTGGATACGGTACTAATTTCTGCATTAAGACCAAATTCTTGTTTAAATTCAATGTTTCAGGCAGCATTCACACACTGACTCACTGAATGTTAAATGAAAGGCTAATTTGAAAGCAAATTATAAATCTTCATAAATTCACTCTTATTCTGCATTCTCATCCTACATTTTCTACCAAATCCTTCCCAGGGTTTTATGGCTTTCTGTTTGTTTAAAATTTTCTGTGCATTTCTATATGGAATGTTGCAATTTTCTGTTGAATGGAGAAGGTCTTTAGGTCCTCATTCTTAGTGATAGTGGTGGCTATCATTCCCTCCATATATCACTAAGTGAGAGTATGACATTAGGTTGAGGAAAAATAAAATAATTAACTTTCAGTTTATATCCTAACATACATTTCCAGTTTATAATTCCAGCTATTTTGGTGGAGTAAAATCATCTTTCTTTAAATTCCTGAGGCTGAATAACCCCAAAACAACTGCTCAAACCACTCTCTGAAGGATGATGTGCACAGCTCCATTTATGAATCACCTTTATTATCTCTGCTTAATGGGTTTGAGGGTGCCTTGGATTCTCTTATATTGTTGAAATCCCATCCGTTCTCTTTTTAGACTCAACAGTGATAAACAGCCAGAGGCAATAATTGGATATTCAGTCCTTTCATATGCCCTTCCTAACCTTCACATTCCATGGGCAGCCTGCATGCACTGCAAATTGCAGCCAAGTGGATGCAAACTCACAGGCAGGAGATGTGTAACTTGCCCAGCACCACCCTGACAAACAAGGGCTGCTCCTTCTCTCAGCAGAGAGGAGTGTCATGCAGTCTCTTCTATTTACTGCTCTTTGTTCCGTTAAAGGTCATTTCTTTTTGCACATGATTTGTTATTCCCGTCTGCATGGAGTGTGTTTCCTTTAGAAATGACCTATTTGTAATCATAATAATGCATTCCACTTACATATTATTGTCCAATAAAGGGATGCTTTGGGGTTTAACAGCATTGCTTCTTTCACTTTCTGTCCAACAACTATTGAGGCATGCCATTATAATAAACTATAACATATATTCTTCTTTAATACCCTGTTGTTTGACCAGCTTTAGATAAACTGCATGCATTACCTGATTGCTTACATATTCAAGGATAATCTCATGAAGTCTATGCTGTCTCAGAGTGGAACGCAGTACCTGCCAGGAAATATAAACCATGGAAAATTATTTACTTGATAACACCCTGATTCTCAGACGCTGTGATTGCAAATATTTAGATTTTCTTCTAAACAGTAACAATGTAATTTGAAAAGAATCCTGTGAATTTCAGCAACTGAAAAGGTGTCAGGGAAATTGGTCTTCAAAATTTTTTTCTGAAGAGGTGGGAAAGTATTATGGATCCAAAAAATCTCTCTGTACATGCTAGTCTAGTATTTAAAATACTGACATTATATGAGGTATTTGGATGGAATATTCTGGTGATTTCTTTTTCCTTCCCAGACCACTTTTTAATTTTAATAGTTCCTGACAGGTAGAAATTAAGCCATTGCTCTTGGCAGAGAAAGGAGGAAAGAAGACGCTATTTACAGGACACTGAAAGGATACTGAGAGATACTAAGACTTCTATGATGTTTTTTCAGAACACAAGACTTAAATACAAGACAGTACCAAGATTGGTCAGAATAAGCTGTCATTCTGTTTGCACCTTCAGTTCAGAACAAACATGTAGAAAATCCCAAAGGTAAATATTCCCCCCTTTTCAAATATTTTTGAAGAGGAATCAACACAATATACAAGATTTTTATTTGTGCCTTATTGAGCAAAATGTATTTAAAATTTCCAAAAGAAATAGTATTCAAATTACAAAGAAATATCTTTGTTCATAATCTTTTTGGCACATTTTCTCACTTGATTTATTTCTATTATTATTGAAATGCTTTTACCTACTGCAGACTTTTATATCTAGTTGTTCATGTACAAGCAGCTAAAAAACCAGCCAAAGAAGCAAACAAACAAAAATAAAAGGGCTTTTGAGATAGAATGATTTGAGGAAGAGCCCACAGGAAGAAAAGAACCATTAAGATATATTTTACAAAAGTATCATTTGGAATCTACCAAGCATACTTGAGCAAAAAAGAGATGCAAAACATTTTTAAATAGTGAAGAACACGGACCCTTCAAACTCATTTACAGGAGACACTGAAGTGTTCTCTGTCCATGCTTCATGTAATATAACAGATTGTGTACTACTAATTTCAGAATATTCTCTTCTGCCCCTTAAGGGTGAATAGGCTACTAAAGCAGAAAGGACTTCAGTTTATAAAGTGTCAAGTATTTCCCTCACCTTGAACATAAAATCCACAAACAAGATCTTTTGAGGCAAGCATAAAGCTCTCAATTCATGCACCTTGTACTGCTTGTTGGTTCATGATAAATTATTTTCTGAAAATTTCCCCAGTTTTAAATGTGCCTATAAACACTTTAATGCTATGATGGTTTTCTTTAGAGTTAGGATATCCTCTGCATTACTAAATAGATAGTTATGAGTGTTGGGCTTGCTATCTTCTCAATTCCCGATGTCTGAAATCTTCACAGTCTCAACAGTGAGAGAATCATAAAAAATATAATCTACTCCATTTCCTGTTTTTGTACATGTTCTCTTGTCCATATTTCAAAGGCTAGGCTCTTTTAGTAAGATCTTGAACCACTGTTTTGCAAATTCTGCCTCCAAGTTTTATTTCATTTACATATTTTGATGAAGAGGCCCCCTATGGCCTGATACTTCTCTTGTATGGCCCAGAAGAATGAGAATTGTTTATATTCTTGCTTCTCGATCTCCCCATAGTGAGGCTGTAGAAAGGCCTAGACCTAGAACCACACTCCTACTCTGCTCATTAGTTTTCACAAATGAAGAATGAGAACAGATTCGTCATTTTTATATTGAGCTTATTTTCCTCTTGCTGTCTCCTCTGGAATGTTGTCAAATCATATGCTTTGTTAGAGCTGCAATCAAAATCTGCAGCTTTCTGAATTTCTGATGAACACATTACCTTAACATTTGCCTTTCTCCAAGTTGTCTCCTGGCTCTTGGGCTATTCAGCATCCTTCCCTCCTTTACATTCATCTGCTTGTGGGGTGCAAAATCTGTCATCAGAAGTTTCCACTTTCAATCTCTTTATGTTCCTCTCTCAACCTATTTAGAGAAGGCAAACTTTTTAGAATTTTAAAATCCATGACTTAGGCTTATTTTGAAAATAAAAATAGAGTAAAAAAAAGTACTTATGTTTTGGCAGAATGAGCTAACAAGATATTAATACAGAATCAGCAGTGGAACACCTGCTGCTTTTCAGAGGATATTTATCACATCAACAAAAGAAGAAGAAGGAAAGAAGTTCATTCCTCGAGGGTATTGACACTTCCTGGTGTTGGGAAGAAAAGAAAGCATTTGAAAACATTAGTACCATTTTTATTTCAAATTTTGTGAATTGAGGTTTCTGAACACTAATGACTTATTAATCTGGCTATGTCCCTTACAATGAGTTAAAAGTAAACCTCTAGAAGCATCACACCAGAAGTTAGAAGTTTCCTAGTGCATGTTTCAGAGGTAATTACACTCCATGATATATTTATAGATTTTTCTGGGACATTGGGATAAAAATTATGAGCAAAAAGGAAATGAAGGATAAAAGAAATATTTTGCCATCACGAAGACATAATTACCACGAATGAGGAAGCAAGACACATTGTTCCACATGCTTTTCCTAAATACCAAGGAGCTCATAGAAACACTCTGCTTTCCTCTACACTTGTGATAAAATATTTTACATTTTCAAAGTCAGAAACAAAGAAATATCTCTATAAAATTACTGAAGTGCCCAAAGGAAAAATTTTTTTGTCTCCACAAGTCTTGAGTAGCATGACAAGAAATCAATAAAAAGTATATATAATGCAAAACCTAACTAAAAATGCTACCACTTCCTACAAATCTTGCTACAACTATTATTGTGCTTTAGCTTAGGAAATATACAGATAAGTTATCTGATTTTCCTCCAGAATACATTGATTTCTCTTAAAGCTGTCTTCTAAAAGGTGCAAAACTTTTTCCAGCCAGTCACGCTTCAAAAACTCTTAAAAGCTATGTTTCAACTGCAGTTATTTAGCCTTGTCTTCCAGAAAAGGAGCAAACAACAAACAAGTCCACTTGCTTACTTACTTGAAGGGAAAAGAGGACAATGAAAAGTAAAAATATGCTTGTCCCTAACTAAGGAGAAGAAAGCTAACAGCTAATTGGTCACAAGTTGCTGGATGCATTTATTTGGCTAATAATAATAATCTTTACTCTGAAATGTTTTGGCTCCAGAATGAAGGACAGAAAAAATTCCAGATAATTTCTTTGTGACAAAAAATTCATACTTGTGACAAAAGATTAATATGTACTTCCTTCATTTTATTGGTGTTTAACTTGTTGCCATTCTATTTATCACCCTCTGGCTTATCTTGTTTGAAAAAAGTCAGCAGCTTCAAAAAAATTACTTAAGGACAGCTGCACTTCCCAAGAAACTGAAGTACCAGCCTAGGATATATTACAATAAGAACTGGAATCCTTTCCCTTGTGCTTCCTAGACAGCGGGAATTGTAGGAAGCCTTTCCTCACTACCTCCAAGCTTTATTGATATTTCAAGCTCTTAGAAATAAAAGCAGCATTCTACTCACTGTTCTACCTAATAGCTAAAAAAAAAGTTCCCATACTGGCTGTCAGTCCAGAGGGCATTTCTTTTGCTCCCTGAGGCAAGGAGCTCCTCCTGATTCCATGGCCAAGGTAGGAAGGAATCACTTCTTGGGTAATTTGAAAGACCCACTTGTTTTTTAAGGGAAAACTACTTGATGATCTCAAAGGTCTTTTCCAATCTAGTTTATTCTGTGATTATTCTGTGAAAACCTTGCTAATTCTATCCCTCCTGAAAGTTTTTAAGCATACTATGTGTAGAATTATATAGCTGTTGCTCTGTGCAGGTACAAGACACAGTTCAACACGATGATGATGACTTCATGCTCAACCTTATCTCAGGTCATAGCCAAAATACTTCCAGTTATGTAAGTACACTGAAAGTTCATGGGAATGTTTCAAAAAATCAAGAAAGTGAGGAAAAGTACTAGTACTGCCAATGAATATGTAAGACTGCACAAATAAACCAGAGCTGTAAACCTAACTCTTTTATTGGCTTTTAGCACATTCATTATTAAACAGAGCTTTGAAACGAATGTTTCTATTGCTGTCTAAACAATTAAATAGTTTTGAAACTTTTTGAATTTCCTTATACAATCTAGGCTTCTCAGCTACCTGTCTGAGGCCCATTAGCTATTTTAACAGCATAATTTTATTAGAGTATTGTATGTGTCAGCAGAATGATGCATATTCCGTTTGTAATTAATTCTGAGCTGGCAAAATAGTAAGAAGAAGTCTCTCATAAAAGAAGTTAATAATTGCAAGATATTAAAGGACATAAGGATCCTTTGCAAGATTTTTAACTTCTGAACTAAAAATGCAGTTATGCTCTTATCCTATTTTTGCCCTCAAATGATGCTGAAAGATTTTTGTTAATAAAAAGTAAGAGATTACACAGGCATAATATCACAGACCTGTTATTTAAGAATTAACCATTTATTAAACAATACAATTCCTTTCAATGCCACACATGTACATAATTCATTTATGCAGGGATTTACCTGAAAAGAAGGTAAATCCCTGAATTTATATTTATTCTACACCTAAAAATTTTATTGTGAACCAAAAAAGAAGGTACTTTGAAGATAAATATTTTTAATTGGTGGTACTTTTAAAGGGATGTAATGTTTTAAATTAAATTACATTAAATGCTTTTGTGTTTACTCTGCATTAAACCCTATTTTATTTATTGTCATCTTCCCAGCATGGTCTCATCATGGTTGAAGAGGTCTGCTAATGCTATTTATATTATGCTGCACTGTCCTCTAATTGACCTTGTTTGTGCAACGGAATGGCTGCTTTTCTCAAGCTGCCAGCTCTTTATTGCTGCATTTTGACCATGCACTAGTGGCTCTTTGTGCTGCTTTTGAGTTCAAGAATCAATACTGCAGTCCCCACAGCCAATAAAGGAAGCTGACAGCATGAATTAACTGAGTGTAGCCAGTTGCATGGAGGGCCATTGTCTTTAAGGAAAATCCGGACGATTACAAGCCTCCATTGCTTAGTGGAGATTTTAATGCAAAGCGCGAGGTTGCTGTAATTTAATTTTGGCCTGCTGCTCTGACACACTCCCTTTTTCTACTGCTTCATGGAGTCCAAGCTATTAATGGCTGCAGACCAAAACACATAGGGAGACAAAGGCAAATAGTCACAGTCACACAGTAGCAGCAGTTACTTCTGATTTAGCAGCAATTTTTCATTTGCATTTAGTGGAATTGACAGAAACTATTTTTTTCCTTCTCAAACTTCTCCCTATTGAATTCATACATGTAAAATAAGCCAAATGAAAGTGAAGCATCCAAACAGCACAGTGTGGTGGCATGTCTCGAACTAACACCTAAAGGAAGTTTGCACATGGGCAAAACTGGAAATGTATTAAATGCCAAGGGCTCTCTCCCCTCTAGTCTTACTGAATCACCTAGTAAGGGATGCTGCTTTGCTGCTGCAAAGTGTTGCAAAGAAGTATGCACAAAAAAGGCACGTTAAGGAAATGCAAAGTTAACAGTAGGACTTCTGCTACTAAAAGCAGAAATTAAATCACTTTTTATTTTAAAAAAGAGTAATGGCTTTTATTCAAGGTACTTTGATATTGAAAACTGTATTTCCTTATGACAGATAGTATTGTTGATTCAAATGGATTCAAGCTCAGTTATTCAAAAGGACAATGCGTTATGTACAAACCATTTAACTCAAGCTTTTAACTTGTTTTCTCTGTTGACAGTAGTATGAGAGATTGTCTGAGAGGTAATCTTCCTAAAGCAAAGCCTGAAAAGCTTCATCCACTTATGACTTCTATAAAAAAAATCCAAAGCTCTTGATTCCTACTGCCTGTTCACCTGCCATATAGATGTCTCAGGAATTTACCTGAGATAAAAAGTTGGGGCAAAGCTTAATTTCAAAGATATTTCTTCTAGACCGTGGGTCATGGGAAAAACACAATGCTTTTGTCTCTTCTGCCATTGGCCATCTTGGCCATCAAAGTGTTATCACCTCCTTCTCCTACAGCCTGTGTACAGCAAGGAAGCATTTCAGGAGGATGAGCCACCCCATCCCAAAGTAGCAGTTAGAGACAGCCAATGGACTGATCAGGACATAACTATTAGCTAAGTTAACCTTTAGAATGGCAAAACACACTGAATTAAACCCAAGACTAGTTTTTTTAATTATGCAGTGTGATTAAGGGAATGTAGAAAATCATAGTCAAGAGCTTGACTAGGTATTTCTTTATTCTTACTGACGCTGCTTCAAAGGTGTGTGAACAGAACTACACACAATTAATGTCGAGGTGCATAAGGAGGTGTTGGGGCTTACAAAAGGCATATTTCCTGCCAAAATGCAAAGCCCCAGGGGATTTATTTCACCAAAAAAGCCAGGAGATGGGAATTTACAACTACCCTGAAAAGAAGAAAGTTATTCTCTTCATCCTGGAGATGGGAGCTAAGAGTTGATCTTACATTTTATGAGATAGTCATGAATGCTCAGAGTAATTTTACCTGAACCCTCATTTATTAACTACTCTTTAACTTTTCCATGACCTTTTCATCTTGCAGTCATATGCCACAGCTCTTCCTCTCTGAAAACACACATAAATTTACTTTTCAAGAGATCCCTCTTGATAGACCAAATTTTGCACATATTCACAGAGCAAGGCATAAATAATCCTAAAATTTTTCCTAACGTGAAAAGTTTAAAAATTACCAACTGTGAACTCAGTTTTTCTGCAGTGTAAACATCTTATATAACCTATTGTAAAGAAGAAAAACTAACTAAAAAAATAAAAAACAAGGTAAAAGTAAAAGTAATCTGGAATGACCCACAAATTATTATTATCGCTTGTACTGCAAAATTATGAAACTGAAAGGATTGATAGATAAAAGGAATAGTTAAGCACTGTAAGGGAAAGTAACAAGGTGACAATAAATATAATCTAGGCAGACAAGGTGACTCATGGGGAGGAACTCAATTCTGTATGTAACATGGGGTTGACCCAGCTCCAGACAGCAATAATTAAAATGGTATGACTGACACCAGAAGGATCAGATGTGGACCCTAAATGAGTTTTTAAATATTTCAGTTGCTGACTGGGAAGGCATGTTGAGCTACTAGCCGAGTTCAGTGCTAAAGTACCCAAATACATATTCCCTGGGCTAAAAACAAAGCTACTTGTATTTATTATTGGAAGGCAGAACATGGCACCAGCTGTTGAAAAATATCATCAGTCACAAAT
>VRYO01001463.1:35086090-35102405 GCA_009812075.1 Sialia sialis
AGGCTTCTGCTAAACATACTTAGGTCTGACCTGTGCCACACCACAGTTGACTCAGTCTTTGGATTTCTTGACTTAACGTTGTCAGATTAAAGCTAATTTCCACCAGTTTTGTGATAAACATGTTTTTCAAAGGGAACCAAATTCAATTTGTGGTGCACCAAGACAGTGCATGCCATTTGCTCAATGCAATGTGCCATGCAGTTGTAAGAAGACCATCAATGGTATGGAAACCACAGGGTCTTGAATCAGTGTCCTCATTGCTTAGCAAATGAATCAGCTTTTGAGAGGAAATATGTGGCCCATATTTCCCAAAGCACAGTCTGTCTTGTGTTTGCAGCTCTGGAAGAATTGTTGAGTTTAGCAATTTAGTCATGATGAATCCTGCAGGCAATTATATGCAAATCAGAATTATAAAATCATTTAGGTTGGAAAAGATGTTCAAGATCATCGAGTACAACTGCTAACTTAATACTGCCAAGTCCACCACTCAACCATGTCCCTAAGTGCCACAGGTCTTTTAAATACCTCCAGGGATAATGGCTTTACCACTTCCCTGAGAAGCCTGTTTCAATTTGTGGCAACTCTTTCAGCGAAGAAAATTTCCTCATATACAACCTATCCCTCCCCTGGTGCAACCATTTATTCTTGTAATTTCTTCCTAATTGGGAGAAGAGGTCCACCCTGCCTGGCCACCACCTCCTTTCAGGTAGCTGTAGTGAAGATAAGTTGTCCCTGAGCCTCCTTTTCTCCTGGCTAAACAACCACAGCTCCCTCAGCTGCTCCTCATGAGATTTGTGCTCCAGATCCCTCACTAGCTCCATCGTCCTACTCTGGACACACTCCAGCATCCCAATGCCTTTCTCCCTAGTGAGGGGCCCAGAACAAAACACGGTTCAATGTGTGGCCTCACCATGCCAAGTACGGGGGGACAGTCACTGCCTGGTCCTGCTGGCCACACTGTTCCTGGTCCAAGTCAGGATGCTATGGGCTTCTTGGTCCCCTGGGCACATGCTGACTCATCAGTCAGCCAGCACCCCAGGGCCTTTTGCACAGGGAAGCTTTCCAGCCACTCCTGTTCAAACTTGTAGTTCTGCCTGGGGTTGTTGTGACCCAAGTTCAGGGCCTGGCACTGATTGCTTTGTTGAGCCTTAAACCTCCTACAATCAGCCTTGGCTCATTGATCCAGCCTGGCAAGATCCCTCTGCAGAGCCTTCCTGCCCTCCAGCAGATCAACACTCCTGCCCAACTTGGTGTCATCTGCAAACCGACTGAGAGTGCACTCCATCTCATTGTCCTGATCATTGATAACAACTTTAAACAGAACCAGATCCAAGACTGAGCTCTGGGAAGCACTTTTCTGCCAACTGCATGTAACTTCATGTACTCACTCTGTGGTTACCATGCAGCCACTCTTTACCCAGAGAAATTTGCATTCTTCCAAGCCATGAGCAGCCAGTTTCTCCAGCAGAGCTCTGAAAATCCATGAGAGGGGAAAGTAGAATACAAAAAACAAGCTCCAAACTATTAGTCTTCTTTCTCACTTCACTCCCAATGTTCCCCTGATTTTTATTTTTCAGATTAAACTGTATTCAGACAAGTCCCTATCTTATTATTATTGCTGTTATGATGTGAAAACAACATAGATAAATCATTTTTGTATGGTTTAACTGACCTAAAGACTCTTCATCCTTGTGGAAATTATTGCATATACTTATGTGCACACACACTTCAACTAGCTTAAAAATCTTTCCAAATAAAATCTGGAGAGAAAGTACTTTCCTCTAGATACATTTAGAAACAGGATCATTTTTCTTCCCAATTATAGCAACTACACAAAGAAGCAATAAGTCTCAGAAGATTTGTCACAAATCCTCCAAGTCCATGACATCAGTTTCGAAGAAAACCATTGGTTCCCTTCAAAGCAGTTGTCTGCAGCTGCCTGATAAAAGGCCACAACCCAGTACAAGGTAATCATTAGGCAGACATTATTATTATTTTCCTAATTAGCCAAAAATCATTGGATTTCCTGTGGCTTCTTCCTGCTGAGCAATCATTTGATCTTGCTTATGTTGACAAACATACAAGTCACCAATTGTGCCTCAATTATCATTTGACAAGGACAATGTTTTCTTCTTCTTGTGTGAAGAAGAGAAGACTAAGAAAACAGCCAAGAAGATTCAGAATATAATTTTCCTTTGTTTTCACTTCAACTGATCTGGTGACAAACTCCACCAAATGAACAGGATCTGCAGAGAGCCATGAAGTTACTGTTAAAATCCTGGGAGGGAGTGTTAATGCAGAATTCTACAGTGAGTCTCACATAAAATAGACTGAAAATATTCCTGCTACAACTGAAATGTAAAGAACTCTGTGTTCCCGAAGAGGGACCCCACAGCATTTCCCCTGCAACACCGTCTGACTGACAAAATGTGGCTAAATTTAACAGAGTGCGCTCAGGGCTGAAAAAAAACCTGTGAAATGTAAAGAGTGAGATAAATTTGTACAATTCAAATCCACAAATTTAGTTAGAAAGGCATTTCAAAACTCAGCTCCCTAAATAGGGAGTACTTTTTTAAACTAAGTATAGAAAATCTGGCATAAGGGTGTGTATATGTGGAAGTTTATTTTTAGTTATTGCTAGTGATGTGTATGAAATTTTTTTATTTAGATTTTTTTTTCAATAAGCTGGTCTTTAGGCTTCTCAGAAAAAACACCAATGTAAAGTAGAGTGTTATACCAACTCCTGAATATAAAACCAAGAACTGTATTGTTTCTAAGGGAGTTCCAGCATGTTTCTCAAAATTTCTTCTTGATTCTTGCATACTGCAGCTCTTTTACTTGGCAGTTAAGCATATCACAGCATTTTTTAAAAATTCATTTTATGAATTAGTATCACCATCCCTCCAGGGAGAAAATAAGTAATGGAATGCTGATATGCAGAGGAAAGAATCACAGGAAGCATGTAGGAATAAGAAAAAGCTTTTTTAAAGTGTAAAATAGTTAATTTTCAGTATTGATCATTTGGAGGCAGACAGACAAGTATCTTACTCAGTTTCTATATATGACTTAAAATAGGTAAGGCAAGCTGCTGAATTTCTGGCATTAGCATCTGTCATCAAGAAAGCTTCTATGTCAGCCTTTAATGTCTTTATATTGAAGGGTTTTCATTACCAAAGAAAAATAAGTAAAAACAAGAACAGGTAGAGATGTGCATGAAAAATGATGCATCCTACAACTTTTAGAGAAAGATACAAATATTTCATTATTAAAGCTTGTGGGGAAAAAAAAAACAGATTGAAGTGCATCTTCACTATTTGCTTAAATATATATTTTTTTCTATGGAGATAATAGTGATTGCTTTACTCTTTTATTTACAGGCAGTTTAAATTGCCTCTCAAAAATACAGCTTATAGGTTGAATGATCTGAGATACTTTGTGAAATTACAGATGTGTTCTTTTTATTGAGGCTTACATATCCTGGAGCAACAGCCCTACCATCTCTTTACAGCTTGCCGTACTGTTGCTAAGAATTTAGAAACAGATATGCTAGTTTTAATTTTAAAGAGACTGTATTTTTTCCTCTGCTTTAATAAATCAATCTTGTACTGCAATGTTGGCACTCTTTTAAATGGGTCAGGACAAAGTGTGTCCTTAATTCACCTCATGCAGCCTGATTGCTGATCACCAATAACTTGATTAGCTGCACCACAAGAAAGTATTTGGTTCAATAGATGTAAACATGATCAACCGCATCCAAAACATCAAAGTCGAGAGGATTCTTTCTTCTCCCTAAATTCCCTGGAGCCAGAACAGCCTGTCGGGGGCCTGTGCTCCCAGCTCCGGACACCTTGTTCCCTCTGCCTTCAGCAAATGATTTATCACATGAACGGATCTGGGGCTGAAATTTTAAATGAGCAATGACTACAATCTCACTTTAGCATAAATACAAAAGTCATTGCCAAACAGAATATTTAGGTCTCTGACTAAGCAAACTCTGGAGGAATTATAGCCACTGAGCCCAGTAAACAAACCTGCACTGCCAGGATTTCCTCTTTGACTGTTTTGAGAATTTGGCATTTACAAGGACATTCCTAATAGTGCTCAGCCCTTCAATTCAGGCATGTAAGGATTTTTTTAAACCAAAATGCATTTAATTTAAAAATGTTTTAAACACAAAAGTGAGGAAGGCTCCCTCAGTACCTTTGGTGTTTTCCTCTCTCAGGGCAAGCCTGACTTGCAGAAATGATGACATTTAATATCCCAGCTTCTCCACTGAGCATGTGTGATAAACCAGAGCTCAATGAAACATGCAGACATTATATAGGAATATTTATTTACTCTCTCCATCCTTCACACCTTCTGCACATTTGCTTCTTGTACAGTGGGCTGCATTGACAAAGCCTGATAAAGCACTTAAAGCCTTTCCTGGTAGAGCTGCTCACAGAAATTTAATTTCAGCACTGCATAGAGGAGTCTATATGTTCACTTAATTTTTAAATTTGCTTAAGCAAGTATTTGGGTTGGAATAGTTTCCTACACTCACCCAAGGCAAAGAAAGAGTATTGTGAGATGGAGCTGAACACCAATAGTTAAGCAGTGAATGACAGACATTAAGGGCTCACCATGGCATCAGAGAACAGAAAATCCATAATTTCTTCAGTTTAATAAATACATGCAAAAGGTTAATTTAAGAAAATAAAAGTTTGGTTATAAAGACTTTGCAATCTAATTTTTGGAATAAATTATTAATTTTTGATTATTATCCTAGATGAGAGCAGAGAGAGAATTTTTTTTTGTTAAAAGAAGGGAAAAAAATGTCAAAGAAAAACCCTTATAAATAGGGATAAAATATAAATAACTTTTCTGTCTAAAAAAATGCTAAAACCTTGTATGCTGTGCCTTACCACAAGATTATTGTTTTTTATTTTCTTCCTGGTAATGCCACAAAAAAAATGATTGTATGCAAGGAGTAAGGTTTAGGAAAATGTACATGAATGTCCCTCTGATTTTGATTTTGCTGTGAAATTCCACATTTCTCATTTTTGTTTTTTGTTTTAGAACCTTACTGATTTTTACTCACTGATATTTTACTCATTTCCTATCACTCCATGCAGAGAAACTTTGACAGAGGTAGTTCAGAATGTGAAGAACAGTGGAACACCAAGTTCCTAAAACAACAGAATTATGCATCTTAAATATGATTGAGTTTAAGAATGCCAGAAGGACATGAAAGCTCTGTTTCTATCTTGCCTGACAAAGAATAAAATTAATAGCTTGGATGAATGCAGTGTAGCCACAAAGGACAATCTGAGTAAATCTATAATGGGCTGAAATTCAGTGAGAGAAATAAAGGGGTCAAAGTGGTTTGAAGGAAATGAGAAATAACTTGATTTTTTTTTTTTTAATCTATAATGATTTTTTTTTTTTTAAAAAAAAGGAATTGATGTTTACTCTTGTATCACTTTTTCTGACATTACTATAGCTGTTACACTGATTACATTGCACCATCTTTCCTAACAGTGCAATGACACATATTACAAGTATGTCATTGCAAACAAAGGAAAATTATTTTATATATTTATCCTCATTTTCAAGAACAGTCTACATAGAAATAGAGGAATTAAAGGAATGTCAGATGGTTATATCAAAGGACATGGTATTCACCATAGGTGGATTTTTATTCTCCACCTTTGTTTCCCCTCCACGATGAAGGCACAGGTTATCTGGACATCTCTGAGCTTTGAGTGCCACATTTGCTTCCCGAAGCAGGACAGAATTGTTGTCAGGGCCCTGAGCAGCCAATCAATCCCTTGCAATAAGAGTTCAGGGTCAAAACTGCAGCTGTCAAAATCCCCAAAATCTCTGCCCTGAACCCCAAGGCAGCTTTGTTGAGCCTAATTTCCCACACGTATCCCCAACCTGTAACACGGTGGCACATCCTTGGGTATCCCAGTTTGTGAGCACCTTCCTCATCCCCAGGGCCCTGCCTGCACATCATGGCCATGTCTGACCCTGGTTATCCTCAACTGGGCCTGATCCATACCCCAACCAGCCTGTCCCAGCCTTAGCCCATCCCCAGGGCTTCCAGGTGCCTTCCACTTTTCCTGCTTCTGGATGGAATGATATGGGATGAGCTGCCAGGGCTTGCCGTGCCACCCCAAGAAGCCCCACTGCTCCCCAGAGAAACCACAGTGCCCAGAGTGCCCTGGCACACTTGTGTTGTAGTAAATTTGTGGTGTGTGATTGAGGGTTTCAAGGGAGGTGATTCTGCCCCTCTACGCTGCTTTGGTGACACCCCATCTGGAGATCTGCATCCAGTTCTGGAGGGATTTCCAGCATACGAAGGATGCGGACCTCTTGGAATGAGTCCAGAGTAGGGCCCCAAAGATAAGCAGATGTCTGGAGCACCTCACCTACAAGGGAGTTGGGGTCTCAGCCTGGAGAAGGGAAGGCTCTGGGGGACCTTACAGCAGCCTCCAGTGCCAAAAGAGGCAACAAGAGAACTGGAGAGGGGCTGTTTACAAAGTATGTAGTGATAAGGGAAAGACTATGACAATGACTTTAAACTGAAAGAGGATAGATTTGGCTTATATCTTAGGAAGAAATTCTTCCCCATGAGAGTAGTGAGACATTGGAAGAGATTTCCCAGAGAAGTTATGGGTATCCCACCACTGTTAGCATTCAAAGCCAGGTTGGATGGGGCCTTGAGTCTAGTGGAAAGTGTCCCTGTCCATGGTGGGGGTTCAGAACTAGATAAACTTTAAGGTCCCTTACAATCCAAACTGTTCTATGATTCTATGAAATGTCAGCTGAAGACACAGCCAGGATGTGCATGCAATTGTAACCCCTACACTGCCAATGCTGCTGGCAGCAGGGTTTGCAAGTGCCTACAATACAATGTGTAGTTTTCACTGAGTTGGGTATGGGACTTCCCATCTGCTCAGACTGAGACCAACTATCCTCTCTTTCCATTTTGAAGACAGACAAAACACATGAGGCCTTTTGTTGGCCTGCCCCCCTTTCCAGTGCAGTGCCATACTCTGCCTGCTCACTTCTGCCATCACTCTGTGCATGGGAGAGGCAGAGCAGATACTGAACCTGGGCAGTGAGGGCAGGCAGCCACCACACTCCTTCCTGCCCCCAGAGGCACTCAAGCCAAGTCCAGCACAAGCATGAACAGGTTCTATATGATTGGAGCAATAGGTCTGTGTAAATGAAAGTGCTGTGCTTGTGCAATCACACATTAGAAGGACGCCTGCAGTGACGCAGAGTATCAGAGTACCAGCACTCATGGTCTGCTTTTAGTCTCTTTAAATAAGTCACTGTGCTCATACTATGTAATATATTTAGACAGGAAAGAAAACCATGAGTTGGATGAAATTCAATCCCTCTCTTTTCTGTTGTGTTTTCTCTTCTGATTTTTCACCAGAAGTCCAGGAGCAGTTGAACAGACATGTGAGATATTGCCCATTCCTCAACAGCTGGAAAGGACTAAAGTATTCAGCAACTGGCATAAAAGTGCATTCAGACACAATATACACAAATGTACATTAATTTATGTCACCCCAGGATACTTGCATAGAAGACAGTTATTATTTAAATAGCAGTTAAGTCACTGAAAATTTTATTTTCTTGTTTGTTTTAGTTATCTCAAAGGAAAATCAGTGGTACATGTGCTCTTTACTCTGTGCCACTGAACTTTACCCACCTCCTAAGGTTATTGTGCTTTAGTGAAACAGCAGAGTGCCAGATAAACCTCCAGAGCAAGTGAGCTGCCATTATTACTTCCTCAGCTGGTCAATGGATATTGGATAAAGGAATGGGCTTGAGGCATACAGATGAACTTATAATCATTGGGTTTTTTCCTGAGATACCCTCTTTAATAATTCAAAAACAAAACTTTGAAAATTGTCCTGTATCTGTGTTAACAATACTAACCATTCAATTAAAACATTTGCTAGATCTCATAAGTAGCTGCAGCTGCCTCAGCTTTGATATGAAGTGACTACACCAAAACTGGATCAGCTATAAACAGCAAGGTCATGTCTTGCCAGTGTGGAGAGAACAGTGGGTTCCTCATAAACTTGGATTTACCCTATAATGACCTGGGAGAACACAAGATAATAATACAAACATGGCTTGGTTCAGTGGGATTGTCTGCAGAGAGGTGAGCAAAGCATCTACAGTAATTTGAATGGTGCCAGAAAAAAAGATCAGCAGACCTATGATCCCTGGAAGATCTAAAATGCCCTGCAGAAACAATGGGCCAAATTGCTATAAAGTAAAAGGTCAGAATGAAGAAAATCGCCAGAAGAAACCATAAATCTCTTGGTTCCATACTTGTATTTGGATTGACTTTTGGACATATCTTTTTAGTAGATAAAGGGGAATAAGAAAAATCAGGCTCTGTATCATACGGATTCTCAACAGAAAACAGTATACAAAATATAAGATAGTATGAAAATGAAAGCAAGGTGATCTTGCTCTTGATAATTTTCTACTCCTTCACCAATATCAGTGAAATGACTTCTGGGATCCAGATAAGTTATACCCGTGGGATTTTGTTTATATTTGTTCCTGTTTTGCATTTGTCTGCATGACTATATGGTCATGCAATTTCAAAATCTTTCAAAAATGGACCTTAAAACAATTTATTTTTGTTGCCTGAGGTATACTATTTGGAAGTCCAGAATAGTTTTTTCCTTTCAAATCTAAATTTATTAATGATAAATGAGTGTTCCATCTGATCTTTGAATCATACTTTTCAACCAGAAATTGTTTTTCTGGAAACACTGAGATAAGACTATGAATTAGGCTTGCTAAAGAGAAAATCTACACTGGAAAGCTATGAGTTTATTGCTAAAAGCAGACAGACACGCTTTCCAAATATACCAAGAGAATTGCACAACTGTTTTCCACAGAGAAGCTGTGGGATTTGAGTACGTTTTTATGCTCTGAAAGCTCTGAAAATGTTCTGCATCCCTCTAAGGATGCATCTTCTTCCCACCACCTCTCTAAGGAATCATATATACATAGAGAAAGGGAGAGGTAAGGAAAAATCCACATAAGTTTTCACAAGGGAAAATGCTTTGGGAAAGAGGCACAATTACCTGTCACCATCTCCTGGTTCTGTTTTTGAATCCTGAAAGAACTTCTATACTTTTTACTCTTTCTATGTCGTGTAAATAGGTCACAAGCCTTTGTGTCAGACTTTGGCAAAAGCCACAGGGGGAGGTCAAGTCACCTGAGCTCTGAGGTTTGGCCCCAATTTACTAACTTGAAGGAAGTCGCCTGGGTGTCTGTTGGGCTGCTCTGTGCTTAAAACTGGTCCTGAGTCCAACTCCTAATGGATCAGGATGCTTCATCCCAATCATTCTTTTTGTCACCAGGTTCTCAGTGGATTAATTGTATATGAGCACAAGACTACACAATAGCAAAGCTTCTAAGACGATGTCAAAAGAACAGAAGGAGGCTGATATATCTGTGCAAGGTCATCCACACAGGGGTCATGGCCAAACTGGGACCTCTTACTGCAAAGCTGGTTTGGGAGCTACTAGTGCCATCTCACTTAGCCATCCTACTGGGAATTTCCAAAAAGCTGACTTGCAAATGGGTCTTTCTACAGGGCATTCACCTATACCACATGTCAACTCAGAAGCTGACCCAGCTCAAAGGACCTTTACTATGACATAGCCCCAAATATCCTGTGACAATTGCCTTAAAATAAAAACTGGGTCATTCCTGCAGTCATATTCATGTGAGTGACTGTTATGCACTGAGGTAAGTGTCATTACAGGAGCGGGATATTTTCATGAGCAAGTGTTTGAAACTCTCTCCTCAGGAGAGTAACTACATCACTTCATCTTCTCTCTTCTTCTTACAAGGCCTCTGTTTGGTGTAACATACATATACTTGAGCTATAAAGCCCACTTTTGTGGTCTATTCAGTGTTCCAATTGACTTTAAAGAAAGGTCTTTGTCTAAAGACACTGTAAGAGATTTGAACTCTGTCAGGAATGCCCCCTGTGAGTTCAAATCACATTCATTTGCCCACTAGGCTCATTACAAAAAGTAAGTTGAACCTACAACTTTCTGAATTCACCTGAGAAGCCAAGATTGGACCACAATAAAGAAGGGCAGTGTGGTTCTCTTGATAGGCCCAGGTATAGCTCTGTTAACATCCTCTGGAGTTATTGTGTCTATAGATAGAAGGAACAATTTTCAAATGCAATGCCTGAAACTCAGGTGTCTCTATCTCTGCCAACTTTAAATACTACATTAAACATAGCTTTATGGGTCATATGCCTAAATTTAGACACCCTAATTTTAAAGATGATCTTATAAAGAGGGCAATAAGTATCCAAGAGAAGACAAAAACACTCAGAGTACTTTTGACTTCTTAGAAATACTTTTTAAATCATTATGAAAGGCCATGGAAATATTCTTCCTACTTGCATATGAATAAGACTATCTGGTAGGAATACCATTATCAGAATTTAAGGGAGTGATCTTTATTTTCTACTAACGCCAATTTAGTAAAGTGTCTTCTTGATTTACATAATATCATGAATAGCACTTCCTGAACTGCTCACGACAGAGAACAGGATAATCAGAAAATGCCTCCAATTACAGTCATCACACAATAAAACAGTGTGCAGACAATGATTTAAGATTCCTCATAGTTTTGAGCTATGCCTCTCTCACCTAGACAAAGAACCTGGAAACTGCTACCAAATCTGTGCAGTGGCACTTCACACTTTTTCTATGTGGTTGAAAATAGCTCATAAAGTACTCAGCTAAACCACAGATAATTAGGTTCTGTTGTTTAATTCAGCACAACATAATGCTATTATATCACTTCAGCATAGCTGGTTGACTGGTTTTGTGTCAGAGTGGAGTCACTGCATAAAAAAATGCAAATGAGAAAGCAGTCCCACCATGTGGAGCCAATTCAGAGTATTTTGGTTATAATAAGCAGAGTAGACAGAAAGGTTAAGAAGTGTGAGATTTCTGTGAGAGAGTAAAATCAAATGAAATAAATCAAATACATGTCCATCTCTCCCTCTGTGGGTGTGTGTCTGGAGAGGAAAGCTGAAAATTCCATTTTTTGTTATTTCTGTCTCGTAAAAGGAAAGCATGAGCCAAGTACTGATCTCATCTGTATTCTCAAATCTTACTGAGTTGCTCAAACTCTTCTGCAAAGTTTGCCAACAAAAAGCTGACATGCAAGACAAAACTTTAAGAAAATCAATGTCAAATAATTGCCCAAACCATAAGAAAGAATAAACTTGCCAGTATGTTATGTTCTACCAACACTGTGGTGAGCTGTAAACCTAAAATCTAGGGGAACGAAACAGCTCTTATTGTGCATAGTAGGCTTTATATAACAGCAGGCAGCACAAATCATTTCTCTGCTGCAGTTCAATAGCTAGTCATTCCTTCTCTTCTATATTCAATTCTGCACCAGAGCCATGACTTAAATGCTATGCTGCTGTCAGTTAGTTGGCTGTCCTTTCCTGGGCTGCCAAAGGGGATGCTTACAAATGAAGCTATTGTCCCAGTAATCAGGCATCTCCTGGTGGGACAGTATATGATAAATTTTTAAGGACATGGCTGCAGCATAAAACGTGCTGTATTTTACATCAGACATTGTCACACAAGGTTGTTCTTCATTTTCTTTACTTTTAAGATTTAAGTATTGTTGGACAACTAAAAAGAGTTGGAATTGTAGGACATCCAAGGTGTACCTTGCAATGTAACACTGTAGGCTTATGGATAATATCAACTATAAATTGCAAGGATATAGATAACCTAATTCCAATGTAGCAAGTCTAAGTATTGACAGAGTTTATTAATTGGACTGTACTTGCCCTAAAAACATGTATTCCTTTTAATTCCGTTCCAGGGAAGGTTTTTAAATGCCTTATCCAAAGCTAAACATCTTCCCATTTTTGAGGACAAGCAAAAAGCTATTGCTTTATAGGTGTGAATGTTTCAACTGATATTTCAGGTACGAGCCTAACATATGAGGTAGTTGCAAATTTCTCAAATAAAAGTGCTGAAAACTACAAGGGATGAAACTCATTTGAAAGTCAATATTTCTTTCAAAGAATATTGGTTCCAAACATGAAAGCAAGACCCAGATACCTACTTTCTATCTCCACAGCAGCCACAGAATCTAGGTCTGGGTTCCACCAGTACCCCTCCTCACAGTCTTAAAAGCAATTTTATTATAAGCCATTTTAGTAAAAAATATAATTCATTGATTTAAAAAATTGTCATTGTCAAGATCTTTCAAATTGAGAAATAAAGGCTGATCAACCTATTCAAGTAAAAAGGATCATAAAATGCATCATGTACAGAAACACAGAGGGTATTCAGGGCCTTATATTCAGCCAGTGCTGGAAGAAGCAAATAACTCCATGGATTACCCTGCAAGAGTACCAAGATATCAGCTCCTGCAAGTCAGTGGATACAACAGTTTTTCTCCCTTTAGGCTAGAAATAAGGCATTTCACTAGTTCTATAGTACTAGAGGAGTATTTCCCAAATTTCATTTTCCTGTAGAATAGTTTTTTGAATCATGAGTCATACCTACTGCAACTATCAAACTTTCAAGCCCAAAGAATTTTCTTCCTAGGCCAGCTATTATTGCATGTATTCAGTATGTGATTCTTGTCTTATTGCTTTATAAAACTATATTAAAATACTTTTGCTAGTAAAATGTTTTTTTTTCTTCAGTATCTAACTTCCTCCCTTGCAGATAGAGCAGTCACATCAAGTGTCTGATGAGAGATTTACATAAAGAGGCTCATGTCTAAAACTGAGTGCTGATGGTCCAAACTGCTGCTGAAAGGCATAGAGGGAAAGAAAAAATCCTGTTGTGTAGGATAAGAGTTTTAAGTACTCAATAGATGCCAGCTCAAGCTTTCAGGAGACTTACAACAAGACTCTTTGCAGGGAATAACCTAAAACTAACACTCATTAATATCCTGAACTTCCCTAGGGCGTGCATACAAGCATAATTGGATATTGAGAAGCAGAAAACTAAGAGCTTGCAAATTGTTACTTGAAACCAAATAGGTTTACCTACTTGGTAGGATTACCACCATGTTCTGTGACTCTAACCACGACAACATGTGGAAATTTTTAGAACTCCTAGTTCAATTTCTAGTCAACTTTCAGGTTGACTTTATGGCTCAATATTTTCTTACTAACATTTTCTTGTAGTCCTCTCACCAGCTGTATGGAAAGACACTGATTTCATTCTTGACTATTTTCCTATGCTTTATGGTGCTGAAAAATATACTGACAATAATAATCTCTGTCTTTTCTATTGCCAAACTGTCTGCCTGGCAAAAATTTCTTAAAAGTGTGTTCAGTTAAGATTTTAAAAGCAAATATTTTCTCTGCATCAACAAGCAAAAAAATATTTTGTGATTTTCCCCTACATATTTGCTACTCTGATTAAATCAGTAAATACATCTTTGAATTCTCATGAGACTATCAAAGATCTTAATAATGCAGTTACATGTGGGTTAGAAAAGCCAAAATATTCTTTCAATAGCTGTTGAAATAAGTTTCATCAGTTCTTGTGGTTACTTCCCACACTTCTTTGCCGTGTTCCCTACAAATAACATATCCACAGACACACAAGTTTACAGGGATCATGGCTTATTCATGTGAGTGGTCCAGGACAACTGTGTTGAAAGACGTTTGTCCATTTGGTTAAGCATGAAGTAAAACAAGAAGGGAAGATATTTTTGAATAGACAACCTGTCTTTAATAATGAGTCTTCAGCATCAAATATCAGCATATGAACACTCTTACTGACATTTTAGTTCAACATCTCAAATATGACAGACCAAAGACATAATTTATTAACAGTTGGCAGTCTGGCATTGTCTGGGGTCCAACTTTTACTGCAGTGTGCTCTGATTTTTCTCTCTGTTCTTTCAGAGTATTTTGACTTTCAGAAGAGAGAAGATCTTTGTCATTTGCTAGTACACTACTCTAATTGCAGACTTATTTCTGACTGCAGATTAAATACACTACTTAGACAATTAAAAAATACTTTTAAACATTACTGTAACAGGAAAAAGATAGGTAGGGATAAGAAATCTTAGGCACAGCTTAATTCTTTTGTCTTAGCTTCCTTTATCTTACAAGGATTAGTGTTTTTGTCAGACTTCTCATTTTGTCCAGCTAGATTCAGTTTTGTACTTAAATTATTTTTAGGTAAGATTTCTCTCCAAATGTTTCAAGATGTTCAACCTCAAGACTGTGGCAACTGCAGATCATTCAAAAATAATTGATAGTGGAATGCTACAATTCCTCTTTTTCCCTCCTGAGATTAAAGTTTAAGCAATATCTCACGCCGACCAGTAGGATTGTAAAGTCAAATGAGGATATAAATGACAGTCCTGAATTAGATAAGGACTGAAACTGTATATGAGCAGAAAGGATCAGGTAATTAATCTCTCATGGGGCTTCAGATCCTGGACAGGCTGCACCATGATATCTCAGTATCTCTACATACATGTAGAAGGACCGAAACAACTTCAGAGTTTTAGAAGATTCTGTTTAGACTAAGAAAATACATCTCCATTTTTGCAGGGAATCAAAGGGGGAAAAGTAAAGGTGAAGCTCAAACTATGCAGCAAAAGGGAATATAGGGGGAAAAAAATAACACTCTCTTTCCTTCAGAGGCCACTTCTCTTCTATTTTTTTTTTTTAAATCATAGGATATCAACACTTTGGCTCCTAAATCCTGAATTTGCCTTGCCACAGATTTACTGGCCAAACAGTTCTCAGATATTCTAGCAATGCCATGGGTTTTTATCCCTGAGCAATAAAGAATAATAAAAGCAAGTGCAGATGAAATATACATGAGTGATAAATTCTGGATTTGCCACTTTGGCAGCATATTGCTTTTATGACTGAGATCCAGGTAACTTTAAGCCAGGTCATTTCAATTCAGCTTGCTGAAGAAAAACTGTGAAAAAGACTGTTAACCTATTTTTCTATACTGATAGAATTTTTCTATATTGATAGATGAAACGGCTTTGAATCAACAAGTTTAGGGCACTTTGATTTGATTTCTTTTCATTTTACAGGGAGGGAGTAAAGAACATCACCAATGATTTGCAGTGAGCTGGATCAATACAAAACAGTAGGCCAGGTCCATTAAATGCTTGAGGTTCAAATATCTATGTTTAAATGTCAAAGAGCACCACAAGAGTGAATGATGCAGCGAACATATCAATTAAAATGCTTTGTTTTTATCAAGTGTTGACAAGACATCAGTGCTTTTCTCTTTATTTCACTATCTATATTTGATTTTAATATTTTTAATGGATGTAGCTTGTAATTGTTTGGTTTTTTTTAAAAGACATTCTTGAAAACATCTATCTCTAGTACACAAGAAGCAGGTTTATGAAGATCCACTCACAATTCTGTTACAAGAATGTTTTTTTGGCTGGGGCAGCATAATGCTTGAGAAAAATTACTTCAAACTTTTGTATAATGGCCCAGCCTGCACACAAAATGACCAAGCTATCTGCTGATGTAAAAAAAAACCTAGGGAACACCTGGACTAAGAAGTCTTGGGCTGGAGCCCATTGGTCTTGATTGTCAACACTTTCTTTCAATTAAAAGTTTCAGATCATCAAAAATCTTCCTTACAGACCTACTGCATAGCGTAAAGTATTGTTCCCTTCAAGGGAATAATCGTTTTCTTCCTCCAATTCATTTCCCAACTTCAGAGGCTTTAACAATTATCTATTTTAATTCAATATATTTTCCCCATCTTTCGGCAAGAATTTGATGTTCACAAATACACTCGAATAGCAATTCACTGAATGTACATCATTACGAATATACCAGCGTCAGAAAGCCATTGCAGAGGGAGTTCCCAGTGAGATGACACAGTACAGTGTGAGTGAGACATAGTACTCAGCAAAAACCAGACATCAGCTCAACAAAATCACACTCTGCCTAATTCAGGCAATATCAAGAACGTGCATATGTCCAAGTGCCTGTGCTTAGCCGTCCATTCATTTTTCCATATGTACACAGTGCATTTACATCAACAATTGTTGTACACCCTCAGGAAGTAAACCCTCCAAAAATTTGAATATTTCACAAGACTGCAGTCAGAACTGTCATCTGTGAGCTAAAAAGCAAATAGCTGTTGCTAGTGGAATTCAAGCTGTGCATGAGAAATCTGCACTGCAGATAAGGGATCTGTAGTAAAAATGGAAGAAGAAATGCTGTCCTCATTAGTTCTATGTGTTGTTTATTTTTAAACATAAACAT
>VRYO01001463.1:35103405-35152681 GCA_009812075.1 Sialia sialis
GTGGCTTATAATCGTGAAATTACTGTACATATGTGTGTATACACACACACACAAAGATTTTGGAAGCTCCTCTTATAGGCCAAGATTTTTAAAATATTTTTCTATGTGACATGGTTTCTTGACAAGTCAGTGTGTACTTTCACATTTTCACAGTAAAAGTACACTGCCTTAAAGTGCAGAGATTGTACAAGTAGCAGAGATATGAGGAGATGGAAGAGATCTCCGCCATTCAGTACAATTTCCAGATGATACAAGATCATTGCCTGCATTACGGGTTTTCTTGTTTATATACGTCTAGCTAAGTATCCTTCCACCATATGCAATAGATTATTACACTTCCTAATGGACATCACTCCACTTTTCTCTTTACAGCCAGAAGTTTCCTGTTCTTTAAGTCATCCTCATCTCTCACTTTATTTTTTGTGCTATTTGATCTCTTCAGTAACAGAGATGCTGTAGCCTTCTTTCTTTTCTTTCTTTCTAATTTTTATCCTCATCCCTCCACCAGTTTGCCTTTATCTATGTCATCATTCATGACTTTCTCCTATTCCCTTCCAAGTCCTTCACAGTGTGTGCCCTGGCCATCCTGTCATTTTTCATTCAATAAAAGTGGATACACTTCCAATCAACACATGGTAATGTTCTTCAGCACCAAATTAATAACTTTTTTGAAGGTTTTCATGCTTTCTGTCTTCCTGGATTCTCCCTCTTTTTAGCTCACTTGGAATGGGCTTCAAACAAACAGAAAATCCTCATCATTTCCCTCCTTTAATCACTCTTTAATTGCCACATACAAAAGGTAACAGGGAGAAGGGCTGTGCTGATTGATATAATTGCCTTGTGTGCCACTACTCTCTTTATTATCCTCTATCCCCATATTCCACTCCCTCACAGCATTTTTGACAACCTATGGCCCCTGTTGCCTCTTAGTGATTAAGGTCTTTGGAATAAGGTAAAAATTTTTGGTGTTTTCCTCACTGATTTCCTGGGCAGCAATCAAGGCTGCTAGACACCATGTCAATACAAAATAGAAATACTAGTTATTAATATTCATTGACCGCTTATATTTGGAAACTTATGAGTAGAAGTCATGCTTACCATGCACTATAAGCAAGACAAAATGTCTCATCCCACTGATAGCAATAGGATATTTCTAATCATCTTAAATTATAACCTTCATACCAAATCTAATTAAGAATAATCTTTTTTGTTATCTTCTTTTACTTTTGTTGCCCTTATATCCATTCCTGTCAACCTTTTGAGGTGATTTGCCAAATCTTTGGTGGTTTCATATTAATTACATTCAGTCTTCTAACCTGAACAACCTCCCTAGTGTAGCTAGAAGAAACCCAGGAAATAAAATATTAGAAATTATCAGTAGTTTGTAGCAACACTTTTTTTCACCCAGTCTGAAAGGAAACCTAATGAGAGGCATTAATAGCACCTCTGCTTCCCCTAGAGAAATCTGGAAGTGACCAGTACCAGATGTAAGTGATTTTTTTTTTATTAGGTCAGCAAAACTTTCATGAAACAAACCCTAGCTAAATTGCAGAGTAGATGTTGCTTGGACTTCCCTCAAGTATTGCTATTCACATTCCATCACATCAGTTGGCACTACTCAACTTTGAAGTTGATAGATCAAATAATTATCTTTTATTCAGGTTAAATATAATTAAATTTATTGCATGAACTAAGATATCTGAACAAGAGTGAGTCACTTTCCAAGATTATTAAACATGCTGGTAATTTCATGTGGAGTCAGATTTGTGTAAGGCTATATGGTTATTTGGAGTAGAAGGAAACTGGAGAGATGTAAAACCATTCAAAAAAGTTTGTGTAAAATCAGCAAGAGATCTTACTCATGTCATGGCTTTGATTGAAAAGGCTTGAAAAAAATCCCTGGGAGAAAGTGTTGTGGAGCAGAGTACCGGGAAGAGCAAGTCTTGAATCACAGGAAGATAATCTCCAACTGATGTTTCTCCCATGCTCAAGAATCCAAAACTTCACACACAGTAAAATGTGGCATAGACATAACATAAGTAGAATAATTGAGTTGGCATGAAGTTCCATCTAGGCAAAGTAACTCCCTTGGGATTAACAGGATCCCATTAAAAAATAACTAACTTCTTTTCTTCTTTCCTTTTTTGTTTTTGTTTCTTTTTTTTTTCTTTTAATGAAAGACACTGCACATTGCACTTAGCATTGCCCAGCCCCTGAGGATGTTGTGAGTGACAATACTCTGTCATATTACATGGATTACAGTGCCTAGCACAATGTGGTCCTCAACCCTGAAGGAGGCTTCCAGATACTACCTAAGGACAAATAAATTATAGCAAATACATGTAAATAAACAGTCATTTAACAGCAGTCAAAACACATTGGTATGCTTTCTCTGTCTCAAAAACCTTCACTAAAAAGTATTTTGAATAATTTTCAGGGTTTTCTTTTTATTTCCTTATAAACAATATTAAAGACACATGCCAGAAGATGCTGCTTAGGCTATCATGTAGTATTTCCTGTGACCCCAAGAGAATGCTTTCTTTTCTGGCCCTTCCACAGCTGGGGACAGGGTGGCTTGCAGGGTTTAGCAGGAAGGGCAAAAAGCTTTTTGAATATTGCTTTTCTTTTTTTAATTTTACACTGCGTATTGCCTCATGCTCACTAGTCTAAGGATGCAATATGCAGAGCCACTATATCATAGCTTCAATATGACACATTGTGAACCTTCTGGCTTCCAGTCCAGGAGCCAAATGGCATTGTGTATTCCCTCCATTTGGCCTCATTTTCATCTTCCCCCTCTGCACCCAGGCTGACAAGAGGAACATATGAAGCTTTGTCTGGCTGCTGCATCTTGACCTTGACCTCACAGCTTTAGAAAAGGGTACTTGCATGCGCAGGGCTGCTATTGTCCACAGCCGGGTCCCACTTTCTTTTGACATTAAACGAGTAAAAGGCCACGTGACAGAGTCCCTTTGCAGCCCCAATATTTCTGTCCTGCTTTCTCCTTTGCAAATGTTTTTGTACTGACTTTTTTATTTTCCTCGGGTCAGGCTTACAGCATCTTTTGCTTTTTGGTTTTTTTCTCTCTGTTGTTCCTATCCCCGTCTCCTTCTCCTGCACACACACACGCGCGCACGCAAGCACGCAGACACGCGCGCAGACACACACACAGAGGAAAATCTATATGTGTCAGACATTCAGCAAGGGAAAGACAAAGGCACTGAGTTAATTACCCATCATTTACTGCTGCTGAGAAGAACAGATGGTAGCAGGCGATATGTAAATGGCAAGGGGCAGTGAATTATTCGATTTTTTTAGATTAATCGTCGATGACAAAGGAAGTGATTACAAGCTGTGACATTTATACAAATGTATAAAGTACATAATGCTAGGAAAAAAAGGGCTTAATATTATTATGAGGATGTCAGGCATGTGAACACCATTGTCATAATACAAAGCAACACATTTTGTGAGATCCAAGGATCTGCTTTTCTTTGATTTGCAAACTTTAGTAAGTCCTAGCCTCTGGAAAAATATATTTCCCAAAATGAATCCACACCTGACAATCATGGAAAAAAAAAAGGTTTGAGTGCTTTTGCATATTTCCCACAATGCACAACTCTGCCTAGTCTCAACAGTAGAGCTTATGAAAGATGAAGCTGATGTCGAATCAGTGTGGACTGTAAAATAGAAAAAGGTGCTAATAAAACACATAGACAGGAAATGGAAAATAAAAGGAAAGGTGATGTTGAAGCTGACAGGCCCTCTGTGAGGACAGGAGGGCAAACAATGAGGTGGAAGTGAAGACAGAAGAGAGTAGTGTTTGTTTACTGCATGTCTGAAAAATAATCATTTTAGAGACTTTGAAGGGCAGAATGATATAATTTCCAGTCCAGGCCTTGCTGTTTTTACACAAACATCCAACCTGCTCATCCTCAAGGTAGTCTACTGTATTTTCTGCAGTATAAATAATTGATTGCTACATGAGGAAAACAGATGCTTTCTTTTGCAGATCATAGAAACTGCTCCATCATCAAAACGTCTTCAATCACCTAATTATTAAATCTATATGGTGCTAATAATACAGATGCGAGATGAAGCCAGCGAGCTGCAAATATTTTCCCCACTGAAGCATCCCAATCTACTGCATTCCTTGTTTCACATCTTGCACTGAAATACTCTCTGTAACATCAGCAAGGCAAACAGAGGGGAGAGTTTGGTGGCAAGCTTATTTATCCTCCTCAGAAATACTTTCCAATCAAGCAAGGCAAAACACCACTAAAAATTACTGTGAAACACTCCACTGTTGTGCATGCTTTGTTGATTATAGAGGGGTGAGGGAGGGACAGAATAACTGTCTATTAGTCATCAGTACTGGGAGTACATTTAAATCTAGCAATCCATTTCATATGAATATTTTCTCAGGAATAAAGTGCTGGCTGTACCAATCTGCCCTGAAGAAAGAGGAGAATAAAATGCTGTAGCACACCAGTACTTCTAGTGTGGTATTATTAAAAGCCAAATACTCAAGATAAGCACCAAGAGCTAAGCTATTGGTTCCTAAGCTGTTTTTCTTTTTCTTCCTTTTAAATAATGTTGTCTCCATGAGATGCAGTTAATGCAATAATGTAGTTTCCACTCTGTTCATTGGTACATATGCAGAGTTGGTTAGTACATTTGTCTTTTCCTAAGCAAACATAGCATGGACCCCATAATAAAAACACATATGCAGTTATTAAAACAATTGAGCTATATCCATTTCTCCTGACTGGAGACACAAAATCAAAAGCATCCAAGTTCATGTTGCACGTATCATGTTATCTATTTATTTCCTTGGGATGGGGGGATTATGAGTTAAAGTTGTAACCTGGAGATCGGGAAAGGCAGTCATTTCTCTCTTACAAGGCTAGAAAACAGAAGAAGATTCTCCCTTCCTGCAAATTAAAGAGAAGGAAAACATCCTTCCAACTGAGGAACAGTGAATGGGACATGACATTGTGAAACTATCTAGGTAAGTGTCAACAACAGTATTTCTTATCCCTCCCTAGATAAGATGAAATGGCTCCAGTGAGAAAATCCTCACTCTCTCCTCCTCCCCGACCTCTTTTTCTTTTTTTTTTTTTTTAAACAAAGGATGGATGATTTATTACATGGGCATGAGCGTATACAGCTTTCTTGTACCTATAGATTCATATTTATGAGAGTTTTTTAAAAAACATCATAGGTAGACCATACATTACTGCAGACTTTCCATTATTAAAGTGTTATGGATTCCAAAGGACAAAAAACAATATCAAGAGGGAAACATATGTTTTTATTTGGAGAAAATGGCTGAATCTGAATCTGCACTATATCTAGACATCTATTTGTATACATTCCTGTAACACAACAAATTCATGAGGGAAGAGAAAATAAAATATCCATATATTTCTACAGCTTTCCACTGCTTTGGAGATATTTATTTATGAAAACCACAGGTAGTCATTATTTATAGTTCTGATCTTTTTGTTCTTTCATTTTTTATTTTTTTTTTACTAAAACAAAGATGAAATTGGAATTGATTTTTAGAGGGACATTTATACTGAAAGCAGGATCATTTTATATTTTAGCAAGTTGAAGTCTGTATTCATTACTACGAGAAAAATGTAAGACCAGCAAGCTAAAGTATTTTCATTTGCAGCCCATATTTATTTTATAGGAAGCTTGTCACTGCACCAAGGCATAAAAATGGAATTTAAGCTATGCTTGCACAATAAAAAGAACTTCAGTGCACTGTTTTAATACACATTGAAATTATACACCGATTATATATTTTTCTTATGTATGTATGTATGTATGTAAACACACATTTGTCTAGAGAGGGTTTTTTGCTTGGCTAGCTGTAGAGTTTGTGTTTAGGCGAGCACGCCTAACAATCACAGACTCCCATTAAGAAGATATGCATATATAATATTTATATGCAGATGTGTATGCTTGCCATCATGCATCTACAAGCATGTTTGTTAGTACTGTTTTCATTTTCTTCATTCCAGTACTGTCCACATTAAGATAAAGGTGAATTTCATCTGCAGTGTGTTGTAGAACGTATACACTGCAGTCTATCTAACCTGGGAAAGCAGGATATGCTGGCAGAACAGCATCTTTCCAGTCACTGGGAAATAGGGATCCATAATTAAAAAGTGGAATGGGAAGGCCTATTGTGGCAGTGAAGAGGTGAGTCAGAGCATCAAGACCTTGTTTAGTGAGAGAGGTCAGGCACTGGGTAGGAGTTAAACACCCCAGAAAGACTCTAGGCTCTTTTTCGCTTTATTGTGTGGCCTCCTACAGCTGAGCTAGTAATATGTTCAATCTTAAGTGGGAAATAATAAAAACCCTAAGTAACTAGGAAAGCAAATATGTTCCCTTAATTCACTTTCCTATTTATTAGCAGGATTTTCATTTTTACAGATTTTAATTTTTTCATTAACATGCACATTTATCTTTGTGTGTTATGCTTAAAATGCACGTTGTAAGAGCAAATATGAATAAAAAAAATTTGGGAAAGGAGTTACAGATAATAAAATAATTTTATTTTTTGTAGGCTTTAAACATTGCAGGTCATTTAAAATTATCTCACTACTAATATGGTCCTATTCCTAAAATATCTGACAGGGCTCTGTATCGTGCCTTTCTGAAAGCAGATAAGCAAGTCCACCAGCCTCAGTATCTCAAAATACCTAAACAAACCAACAACAAAACAGAGTAACACCTAAACGATGTCCCTTTAGGCATTTCTTTCCATGCACTTCAGCTGACTCCACTTTTATATAGGTTATAGGATTTACTATAGCAACCTTACCACCCTCTCCAAAAAAATTCTAGCTCCCCCTTCTTTGTGACTTAAATCAAACCAATAGAGCCCTCTATTGGTAAAACCCCAAATAGCGACTGAAGTTGCTATTTCTTTGCAATAGGGAGCCTATGCCATCATGTTCCTGCTGAAGTCAGTGGCAGATGTTTTTAGACTTAGACAGCATTAGCAAAAGGCCCTGAGAGAAAAAGTCTGTGTTATCCCCTAAGTATGGAATTTCATCCTTCTTCTTATTGCAACTGCTTTATGCAAGTGGTAATTTTGAAATTTGAGCACATCATCGCCACATAAACCTGTAACACACCTAACAGCACTTTGTTCTCAAAAACATTTCATTTTCTGGAAAGGATGCAAATATATTACACCTGGCCCTGTTTCAATATTTCTGCTTTGATAAGTACAGAATTTTGACTCAACTCTCAGAAGGCTTTTGGGACATCGTCTTCTGTACAGTCCTACAAATTAATTACGGCCTTGGGTACATTATAATTAGGGGGCCTAAGGCCAAGTCACCACAGCAACCTAAAGATGCATTACTTTTATCAGGAATTGAAGCTCTTTCTGCAAAGAAATGCAATGAGCTGAAATAAGGCAGTCTTTTCAGAGGAGGACTGCTAGAGACTTTGGAGAGATTTTTCTCAGTTCAGGTAGCCAATGTTGAAAACAAACATTGATAAATCCTTATGATTTGGCTCATAATTTGTATCTGTATTTCTCAGCCCGGTTCACAACAAAACTGCTGCTTGCAGTCATGGGGATTCAAGTACTTAAAGGTGCTATTGAGTTCATGGACCCTTTCTTGGGGAAGGCTGGAGAGAAGAAGAGATTTTGGAAGAAGATAGACTCAAATATATGTCTGGGTTTTGCCGAGGTAACTGTCCATGTCTTGGCTTTAACACAGTGGGATTTCATGACTCCCTTACCCATTTATGTATTTACATAAAATAATCAAGTTAGGACTTTGTGATTATGAAGAGGTTGCATTTACTGCTTAGTTATTAAGAAGAGACACTGGCCTATCCAAAGTTAAAAATTATCATTTCTATTTTGTATACTAAGAATCAAAGCATAAAAGCTGATTTAAGGCTGCCACCACACTGATCTGTGAATCCACGGTGTGGCTAGACCAGTCCTCCAGTTTTTGGAAATGGGACCTGATGAGGAGAACATGTTTTTTCCCAGAGCTTAAATGGAGGGAGGTTGATGCACACCGAGGACTAACCCAGATATGGAGATGAGGCATGACCATATCCAACATACAAGCTAAAAATCTTGGAGCCTTTGTGGGTCTCAAATCTCAAATGTAGTCTAAGATCAAGGTCACAAGGGAAGGTTCTAGCAGATGCAGCTCCTGAAAACAGAAAATGAAGTCTGGTGCTTCCAACTGTTTGGCAGTCCACATGACCTCTGGCTCTTTCTGCCAGTCCCACATGGCCTAGTCATGTTCTCACTGAGTCCAGAACCTTCCTGAAAGTCAGCACCAGTTTTTCCAGCTGTCTGTGAAGTTGATGTGATACATGGAGGTCTGTCCTATACCTGCACTAGGGTTGCAGTGGAGATATGAAACCAGCAGCAAACTCATCCATCTTCATGGCTGTGTAAGTCACTCCTTCCTCCTTTCATGTCACTCATGCTCTACCCTCAAGGTCCAATCATCTTCTTTAACCAGTTTTCTCCATGTCTGTTGCTTTTTTTCCGCTTTCTGTGGGCAAGAAGGGAAAAAAATATTGTATGAACAATTCTAAATGTACAAATTACGTACAATTGCTCAAAAAGTGCAGAAGCTTCTCTCATTTTTAAAATTTTTTATTTGACCTGTATGAATTCTATTGAGCAGTAAGAATTAAATTAAGCTGTGGATGCTCAGTAGACTAAAATGTGCACAAATAATGCCTCCTTTCAAGTAAATTTTGGGTTGTTGCATTGCCAATGTCTTCCAATCACCTTTCTGTGTGACATAAAGATTAACTAGTTCTGGAAGGTCATGGGATCTACCAGAAAATGTGACACTGTCAAAACATGAGAAGTCCTTCACTGGACATTTTCTATCCTTCTTCCTTAATAATTGATGAACATCCATGTATGTTCTGCATGGCAGGCATCTCTGTACAACTGTGTGACTCAGTGGGAATTATTAAATTCTATTTAATAGAAAGGAAAGACAAAGCCCAGTTATACTTCTGTCTGAGTACTCAGATATCTCTGTAAGAATTACATGAGAAAGTATGAGGGGAAAGACAGAAGAGGAAAAAGTCCTTGTGAGCTGTAAGTCCACCTGCTATAACAAATCAGTCTATTACTTTGCTTATCAGGTCTTGCAAGTGTTGCTTCAGTCTAAGCAAATTTTTCTGCATTTCCCAGGGCAAGGGATCTCCTCTACTCTGCTTGGCAGCACAAGGGATACGACCAGAAAGGGAAAGAGAGCAGGAGCTGAACTGATGTGTCCTGTTGCATTTTTCCTCTTCAATGCTATATATTGATTTTCCTTTCTACATTTGCCAGACAAAATAATGGCCTTAAAGGTCTTGGAGAAGTGATTTTTTTTTTATTTTTTTTTTTAATTCACAAACACCCATTATTTAACCCGGCAAAGCAGCCTAATTTTTTTTTTTACGAAGAAGTAACGACTTTGTAAAAATTATGCTGCTCCACCATTAAACAGAAGAAAATGCCACTGTGTTAAAAACAGCTTTCCTCACACCCCAAAGCTCTTGGTGCTATAAATAGAGGAGGCTGGCAGCCTCTAGCTCGCCATCTTCCACTGCACTGACACGCCGGAGTGCTAGCGAGGGATGTGAGTGCTGCGTTCACCTGAGGAGAGAGTATTCTGCTCTCTTGTCAGGGTCTGCTGAGAAAAGGCTTCCAATTGGCTGGTTCCTACCCTGATAGGAAAATTACAGCTCTCCTTGTTAAATCTCTTCCCTTCTTTTTTGCCCAGAGTGGCACAGGTAACAAATTTGAATGGATACAGTATGGGTGTGACTGCTAAGGAAATGCAATAACAATGACATTAAAGGGAATATCATTTCAAATCCAGTCTTACAGGGAAAAAAATAACAGGAATAAAAGTAAATTAATACAAACATTGCATGTAATCTCAGATTTGTAATGCACAAGAGAAATAATTTTAAAAAATAATTACAGGATACAACCTCACAGAGAAAGATACCAAAATTATCCTGAAACTGTTTGACTATGTATATAACTGATAAACTTATTTTTAACCGGTGGAAAAGAAAGGCAGCATGAAGCATACATTGCTTCATGGATAAAATGAAACAAAGCTGTTGCCAGGTGTACCCCCCCACCCCCAGCCAAGTGTTGTGGAACATATAAAGGTTAAATTAAGTCACCTGGATTGATGTGTGCTCAGATCTCACCTCTCTCTGAGTGCAGGAAGGCTCAAGAGACACGACCCTTCTGCTCAGACATTGCCAGCAGGGTGCCAAGAACTGGGACAAGGACAGATGCTGGCAAGATGCATCACTAAGCACCCCCCAGACATGTGCAGAAAGGTCCTGGCAGGACAGCCTGCCCAATCCTCCTCCTGAGGAAGCCCTGACCCCGCCATCCCTCCATTTGCTCCCAAGAGACTGCACTGCTGCTCCATTGCCCTTCTCTTCCACACACAGCCTGCTGGAATAGGCATGCTGGTAACTTCTCTTCTCTTAGACACGGGTATAGCCAGCTTCAGAAGGATTAGACACATCAGTGAAAACAAAATCCAGGAAGAGTCACAGCTTCAGTGAACAATGTATTGAGAGCAAAAGAAAATGTTCTTTGCTATGCGCAGTGACAAAGCACCGGGCAGAGGCAGCAATTGAGCTGCAGATTTCTTATTTGTGGCGCCACAGCAGCAGTTCAGCTCAGCCCTCTGCACCTCCCTACAGTGTTCCCTTGCCAGGGTCATGCTGTAAAATGTGGCTGCTTCCAAGAGAGGGAAGGGGCAGGCAGGAAACCACAACCAAATTCCCCACAGATGCCAGGCGGTTTATAATTGCCTGTTGGTAGCTAGGTTCTTCCACAATGTGCCTGTTGCTTAAAGGTCAATGCATAGTGTCCTTACAATTTCAGGGCACATTGATGCTCTAGTGAATTATTTTTATTTCCCTTAGAAACTGGCACAGGAGAAGTAGAGCTGATTTCAGGTTTCTAGGAGCAGTGCTTGTACCTGGAATGATGACTATTTTTTCCCTTAGGATGGGTAATTTTCTTTTTCAGTCTTCCCCAAACTTCAGGGAATCTTCTGGTCAGCTTAGCTAAGAAGATACTAAGCTGGAATTTTTTTCCTGCTGCTTTTATTGGTTTAAATTGAAATCAACATTGTTTTAACATGTTCATGTGGTTAATACACTGCACTGAGAAGCTGAGAAGGAAAAAGAAGGCCAGTGACCAATTCACCTGCCAGCTTAATAGGCTGTTTGGATAAGGCTAAAAGCAAACTGTGGTTTTGACTGCAAGCAGCAATGTCCTCAGAGTAAGAGATGTTATTACATACTTGTGATCAATATATGTTGCAAAGTGATGCCTTTTTATTTTCTGCTTTAGCCTCTGAAAGATGTATGCCTCCAAAACACTAAAATAAGACACAATATTGGTAATTACAGGCTCTGAATTATTTACCTATCATGGCTACAATATGAATGGCATGAAGCCTAAAATTCAAATTATCAACAAGTAAAACATTCAGAAAAAGGAGAAATGAAATGTGATCACAACAAATAGGCCTGAATCGGAGCTTACAGCAAATACAAACTGAAGTTATCATGAAGCTTGGAAAGTGTAGCAGTCTGTACTGACTACTTAAACAAAACTATTCCATTGGATTTTACAGGTCACAAAATATTTTGGCAAGCAGCTCTAAACAGTCTCGCCTTCTAATTGTCCATGGAAACTATTCATATTTAACAATTAACTCGCCCAGAACTGAGAATAATTGCACTGATCAAAAGAAAATTGACATTTAAATCAACATTTTTTACTTTAAATAATCTTTTGTTCAGTGAAGATAAGACAAAGAAAACCGAGCAGGGACAGCAATAGTTCTTTGTATCCTCACTGATGATCTCATTTTAACTCCCTCTCTCTTTATTTCCACAAACCTGTCCTTTTTTCCTGCTTCCAGTTCCTACTCAGAAAACACCATATATTCCAGCACTCTGCAGTATTTCCACTTCTTCATGAGGAGCACAAACCATTTATCCCCATTAGCTGTTTGTGCAGTTCCCATCAGCAAGGTTCAGACAGACTGAAAGACTCCAAGTCCCATTGCCAATTCACAAAGTTATCCTGTGCCAACTTCTTTCTGTCTCTAACTTTGCTCTTCTTTTTGGTACTAGTCCTTAATTTTATGGCCACAGGGCCACACAGGGCCAAATATGGAAGAAGTACGAAACAGTGAAAAAGTAGATCCACATAATATAAAAAGTATCTATAAAGGTATAATGTTCCAAACTGCTTAGAATTTTTTGGCACATAAATTGTGTTCTTCTTCTTAAGAAAATGTTGTGATAAATTAAAGTGATTACTGTGTGACCACTTCTAACCTGTTCTTATAAAATTCAATTGTCACTTACAAAGTGATATTTATCCTCTTTTGTTTTATGCTGTCAAGGAGACTGAAGTACAGGTTGCAGTGCTTTATATTCCAGCTTTTAGTTTGGTAAAACACCAGCAAGAAGACAAATAGAGTTCAGTAAGACTGCAGATATGAGTGTCTGGAGCACCCAGGTGAGCTGTGCCGCTCCATCTGCACTCCACTCTCTGTGCCAGGCTGCTTGGCAGGGGAAAAGAACGGACAGGACCCTGCTGTCCAAGCATTGCAGAAGACATGAATCTTGTCAATTTTGGACTGAATTCCCTGCCAGTTATCAAGCAAGCAGCCAGCAAACTGCAGCACAGCACACAGCAATGTGCACACCAGCGTTTCTGTGGCTCACTGCCCTCCCCTGGATGGCTCTTGTTAAGGCACATCTCCCTGGGCTCCCTGCCTCCAGGTGCTGCAGAGACCATCACCATCACCAACAACTCACAAGGCTTGCTGTATTTACAGCAGCTGAAACACAACCCTGCATTTACATACAACATATCTTACAACAGCTTTAATGTGTGACTCAAAGTGAAATCTCTCTGGACAAGCTTGTAGGAACTATAACCTGGTTTTGCAAGGTTCAGGTTCTTTGGATTTCTGTTACTTTAAGGTGCTGAACTCTAGCACTGCCAATTATATTCTCAAGGGTTTGAAACACTTCCGAGAGATTTTATCACTGTATACTTCACATCAGGCAGGACTGCAGTCATATTCAAAGCATATTGTGGTTGGTTAACAAGAAAAAATAATAGCTAAAATACAGTAATTTCACGATTATAAGCCACACCTTTTTCATTGAAGAATCCAGCCTACCCCAGTAGTGGGGCTTATATTCAGGTGCAGCTTATCTATGGACAAATCCCAGTGAAATGCCAACCCGGAAGTGAGAGCCAGCTGGGGAGGGCACCTGGGGCTGCCTTTAAAGGCTTTGCTGGTCTATGAAAACTGTTGCAACTTGAGCACCTGACACCAAACCCAGCTGGCAGCAATTCTGTTACTAATTTGTTACTTTGTTACACATGGATCCTCGCTTTAAAAAAAAAAAATAAAAAATGGTGCGGCTTATATTCAGGTGCGGTTTATATATGGACAAATCCCGTGGTCTACCCAGCTACCGGGAGGTGCGGCTTATAATCAGGTGTGGCTTATAATCCTGAAATTACTGTACATTTTTCTTTGTTTCTAACAATAATTTTTTTCTGGATTAAATTCATATTTGGCAGCTACTAAAGACATGAGGGTTTTTTTTCCTCTTCAAATTCTTCCTTTAAGCATCCTGATTCCCTAAATTGTCTGCCTCACTTTTCTCCTCTAATTTTCTTATATTCCTTCTTCAGTTTTTTTCTATTCTTCACCTCACCCACAGCAATTTCTTCTAGTCAAAGTATTAATCAATAACTACAGCCTTTCAGAATGACATAGAAATGTATTTAAAGGGGGAGAAATATCCTACTAAAGATAAAATATCTTACTGAGATATTTACTGTCATTTACAGATTATATTCATTCAGTTTTATCAGCTTGCAATCAATGAGCCACGGGCGTGAAAGTTTACACCTAAGTTTATCTTAATGTGCAGAAAATCAGAGAATGGAACTGTAACACTTCTGCAACCTCTAAAGAGACTTGATCAGAACAGTCACAAACAATATGGGTTCTCCATAAGGGGCTGTGAAAAGTTTAGATTTGCTCTTTTAGATGACCAGATTTTGCATCTCTCCTCTCAGATTAATTTAGCCAGACTCTGATGATCTCCAGAGCTGCTAACAATCTAGTCAGGGACCAGGTACTCCAGGCCACAGAAATCCTACAGCTGGGTCAGAGAGGTGCTCCCTGGAAGCCCAGCAGCAGTGACTGCTGACAATGTGTCACCCTTACACTTTGTCTTTATCCCTGGCTCCAAACAGGCCACATCTTCATTTGTGAGAGTGACCTAGGGTACCCGAGTCCATGCCCATGGTTGAGGAGTTTGCCAGCCTGTTGTCTGTAGGCTGAGCTGCTGCGATCACTGGCTGTGAGCGTACAGGTAGCCCATCACAGGTGTAAAGTGATGTGGCTTAATTGAACTTTCAGTTTAAAGTTAATTGAAAGGGGTTAATGCTAAACCACATAATCTCACAAGTGGAACGGGCCGAGAATGGAAAATTACTGTAGCTCAGCAGATGGGCGACAGCTTAGTAAACCTTCCTAATTTCATTTTGTTCTCAAATATATCTGGCCAAACAAATATCATGACTTCACACAGCAGCTATCTTCCACTAGACCAAGGAAACCTCTGAGATAGAAAAATTTTTAGTGGGAAAAATTGGACTGTTAATGGTTTACATGCCTGAGGTTTGTTCCTATGGGACTCCCAAATGGCACAACCACAAGAAAAAGCGTAAAACTTCAACTTCTGAAAGCAAAGCCTTCCTGTGTATCTCAAAATAGTCACTTGAAACACTGCCAGAAACTGATAAGAAAAGCAGACCCCAGACATCACTGCCAGCCCTGTTAAAAAAAATAAATTAGAGGCCTTGAGCACTTTTATTTTTCTTTTTTTTTCAGGGAGAATGAGTGACATGATTCAATGAAGAAACGTGAGCATTTCTGGGAAAGATCCATTTGTTATCTTTTGGTTGGAGTCTGAAGCTATTTTATTATGATGCTGCAATATGAGCAATCATTTAATTCCTGGGCTTTTGTCCTGTACTCACACAGAACATCAAAGCAAGCTTAATGCCATTTGAAAGATCATAATCTAAACTAGAAGATTTAAAATGATGCCCAAGTCAACCTCATATGCCAAGAAGATAGGGAGAAAGTGTGATTTAATCAGCTGGCAGATTTTTAAAATATTTGTTCAGCATCTTTTTTTCTCCTAATCAAATTTACCAGTAGTGGGGGAATTAAAGTAAAAACTGTCTGTACAGATATATATCTCACTTATCCACATTTCTCAGAAAAAGGACACTCATAGCAGAGATTTTGTGAAAACTCAAAAGAGTATTAAGAGCATAAAAAATCCCAACCCAAAGCAAAACAACCTTTCCATCATTCTGCAGGTACTGAGGTACCAACATCTCTGTATGACCCAAATGGTTTTGTTGGCACACATCCATATCAGAGCTCCTCCCAGAGGAGAGGGCATCTTAACTTAGGAAACAGTTCAGGGAAAGTCAGGCTTGTTTATGCTGCTTCTGTCTGCCTCTGAGAGAAACCGTGGTGCACCATTAGGACCATCAGCAGGGGATGGGCTCTGTGCCTTCTTCCTACCAACAGCAGACAGATGTGTCTCTTTTGTTCAGTCACTTTCCTCAGTCTGTCATTTTTCCCAGGGACCATGACCATTTGCAGTAGCCCGACACGAAGGTCACACAAGGAAATAGAGCTGTGCATTTGAATTTTGTTTTTAATTGGGTCTCATTAGGAACTGCATAGGGCTTTTTTTTTTTTTTTTTTTTTTTTTGCCTATTAAGTTCTGGTGAGTGACATCATCCCAATTGAAGCCACATGCACAAAATTTGGGTTTGATACTCAAGAACAGGCACTGGGGAAGCCTGCATGGTTCTGTTGGAAAAGTCTTATGCAAGCTGAGAAGTACTACTTCTTTTAACTCCTAGCTGCCCTTTCAGTCCTAGGATAAACACAGGAGGGTACAAAACACAAAGACTTCTTAAACTGTAGACTCAGTGTATGATAATGCACAGAGGGGTCAAGATTGACAAGCATGTTTTCAGACAGGAAGCAATGCAGGCTTCAAAGAGCCTACAATATTTTTTAATTAATAAGGGATCAGTAGGAGCCAATTAAATCATGGCCATTCCAAATAGAGAAGATTGCTTTGCTCTTTTTCCTGTGCTGCTGCACAGTAGAGTCTTAAATTTGCTGTTTCCTAAAAAAAAAAAAGTGCTCTGTGCCTTTACAAATTACTTTGCTTTTTTCGGTCATAATCAAATGATGGCTAAGAAGCAAAGAAAACTTCTTATTTTTCAAAATTTAAGATTTAGTTATTTGGGAAAAGTTTTCTTCATCGGGCTTCGTAAGGGTGCAGGGAGCTAACACTTCAAAACATATTTTGCTCACTACCCATAAATATGTAGTCTATCTTATTGACACTCAAATAATTTGATGCCTTTCTCATGTCATATTCAGAAGACAGGCAGTTTAGGGAAAAAATAATCTGTGTAGCTCCAGGTTATCTTGCCTGCTCCAGCATATCAATACCCTTGAAACTATAATATATTCTATCAGTCAAATCAATCCCTTCACCTTTCCCAGGCAGAGGCAAACCTTTCCTGAATTCCTAAAAAGGAGAACTTTCCCTCCTGCTTCCTTCAAATAAACAAATTCAGCCAATTCATTTTAATTGCCTTGGAGTGACCAGCTGTGCATCTCAATACTGTTCTTCATTGCTGGAGTTACATTTTGATGCCACTCTCATTCTGTGCCAGAAGGCCTGTTACAGACACTGCTTCCCACCCCATCCTTCAGTCTGGGAGCTCAGAAGCTACCCTTCTTTCCTCTACACTTTATTTTTGCCACTTCTGCATCATTTCTGCCTTCTTATCATATTCTCCCATTCTCTGGAGAAAGCAATGCTTTAGCAACCCAGTTTTTAATAATCCTTAATAGAAGAAAATTCATGCTGCTCTCCCAGGCTTCTGTTGACACACTGCTGGGTTCACCATTCCTTATGATCAGCCAAAAAAATTGTGTGCTGCCAGGCTTGTGTTCTTACATATAATTCAGTGAGCTTTTATTTTAAAATACAGGTCCCACAAAAGTGTTGTCTATTCCTCAGCATTTTGTAAAGTCATGAACTCCTCTGCATTGGCAAAGTGACTGTTGAGACAAAAAGATTACAAGCTTGATTCTGCAATGTGCGTGAGAAAGAGGTTTATAAAAAAGAGGGGAGTTTTAGATTCCGTGCTCATTTTGCCTTGCCTTGCCTCAGAAAGTGCCATCTGATAAAATCAGCAGAGGTGGCTGTTGACTTCATTACATATCTGCTAATTTCAGAGATACTTGCTGAGAATGTCACTGACTTTAATTGCCATCTTCATTTACATAATTTTGCTCCTTTACCACCTTTACATTTACTAATTAGCAGGCTTGGCCTACAGTTTTGTATTTCACTGGTCTGACTTAAGAAGGTGGACATACTACAAGGGAACAATTATTTTCTCTGGTGCCCCATTCCCTTAGGGCACAGGGCATCACCATGTGTGTGGGCACGATAGAAAGCTGACTCACATGCTGCAACCTTTCTATTCCTCCTTTATTTTCCCTCAGGAAACCCTCATATGATTTCTTATCTTCTATTCTTAGGATCCTTTCAGTGAGGAAAACCATAAGCATCAAGAAGGAGGTATCTCCTGAATTACCTAATAACCACAACTGTCCCATTTCTTTGCTGTTTCGGTAAGAGAAAAGTGGTGGAGAGGAAAGAGAACTGTGCCAACTTGAGTAATATTCACAGTAAATGTCTTTTAAAGAAAGTACTGAAGTCTGCTGACTGCGGAATTTTTTTTTAAAGCCTGCTGTCAGGCTGGCAGTGGAAAAAGTCCTTCTCACTCTCTCAGATGCACACTCACAGCCCCAAAGGATGAGGTGACTAAGCTGTATGTACTTTACCGCTTTAGGCCTGCCCTTTTGGATCTTCACCGTAATCATTTATAGATGGAAAATTAGTCACTTTATTGCTAAAAAGAATAATTATCAATGAGATTTGAAAAGGATAACAGAGTGAAAAGACTAAACCTCCTGAAAAGACCCCAGGACATTCTTGAAGTAGCTTTTCTACCTTGTTTTCTTTACACTTCTGAAGTGATTAGCATTTTACATGTGAATTTTTCATGTCTTTTGATTGGGAAACACTAGACAAAATATATGTTTTTTTGTTTTTACTTTCAATTTTCCTTCTTGTTCCAGAACAGACTTGATTATATGAACTCTGCAACAAGCTAGCCTGGCTGCTGAAATCTGCACCACTTTGATGGTAGTTACAAGAACTTGGTGGAGGGTTTTATTAATTGTAGTACAAAAAGACATAAAGAAACCAGTGCAATTTCCCACCGTTATTTTTGTACTATGCTTTTTGAACCTACTTCTTAGGAAAATAAAAAAGCTCTTTGTGATAGGGATTATCTCCATTATATGGTTTAGTAGTGAAGTAGTTAACCATGTTGATTTCTACAGTGCTATATTTAAGTTACAGAGTTAACATCCCTCTGAAACAAATAGAGCTGATTATTCTTTTTAGAACAAATTTTTCTTGTTCTGCAGACTGAGGTATTGTCTACCTTAAGAACATTTGCACCATTATAACTACCCTAATTTTAGTCACATCAATCCCACTCCTTGATGTAGACGAATTATACGTAACCACATCAGATAAAGCATTATTTTATGGCTGTGCAGTCTGCTCATATTAAGCATTTTCAATAAAGAACAATCGAGTTCCATTAGTGCAAGGTTCCCCAAATGGGGAAAGATGATATTAATCACTTTGCACTATCTTTACGCAGGAAAAAAAAATAAAGAAAAAAAAAGTTAAAATGTTTTCTGAAGAAAGTGAAGTAATACTTTGAAAAACTAAAACCACATAAAACTCTGTACTTGTCCGGGGCAGCCCCAGCCCAAGGCTCCGGGGAAAGTAAGTTTCTGCTGCAAAGGGCTCTATGTTTAATAGGTGTGGGTGCATGGTCAAAGGCTGAGGATACCAAATTTCAGAGCAGACTACTGACACAGCTAAAAATGCAAACCACTGCCTTCCACACCACCAGCCTCATGCTAAAGAGGCTTATATTCCCTTGAGAAGGAACAGATATTTTCTGTTTGCATACTACCTAACACAGGAGGGTCAGCTACCACAATATAAATATTTAATCCTAATAACTAGGGAGGCAATATCAAGGGGATATGTTAACATGATATCTCTCTAGAGCTTGCAGTGAATAAGGAACCACTCCTCTTGAAGAGGTAGTAGCATAGGAGTTGGACTTTTAAAATACAGAATCACAAGTTGACCAAAGCCTGAATTTCAAAGCCCATTTATGCTGTAGCTGAAGAGCTCATATTTTTAGCATGGGGCATGACATGCAGCAATTTCGCCAATGTATGGAGTCAGACAATGAAGAAGGGGCTGGCAGCAACAGAAATGGGGGTTTGCCTCTTTCTCCCTCCCCTTTCCTCCCTGGAACACAACATATTTTTATCAGGAACAAAAATAAATAAACCCTCGGTTGTCTTGCTGTGCCCAATTAGTATTCCATCCATGTACTGTCCCATCAGGGAAAAATGCCTCCCTCACACACGTGTTCAGGATAGCACTGATGGATCTGAGGGCCTCTCCAAACACAGTGACCATCTGCTAGGCAAAACATAGGGGTCTGACAAGCAGGAGCCATTCAGCCCTGTTGTTGGGCCACATTATTACATATTTGACAAGGGTAATGAGAGGCTGTCATTAACCTTACATGACAGTCTCCACAATGACACACACTAAGGCACGAACAAAGAGCAGAACTCAGTAAAAAGGCACCTACTTCTCATTTAACCCCGAAATTGTCAGACACCATTATTGCTAATGGAGGCTGGCGGTCCTGGGGTTAATTTTCATCTCTGTGCTCTGCTTGTTCTCTTTTTGAAATGTATTCTTCATATGGTTAAGGAAGCAGTTTTATCAAGGCTATTGGGAAGGCAATGCATTATTTATCATAACACACTGAGATGTAAGAACAGAGAGGGTCTCCTGGAGGAATGAACAAACAGACATATTTCATGCGCCCTTCTGATGCTCTGAAAAAAAAAATTCTGAGCTCAGTCTCTGATATTTAAGGGTATCATTGCCTAAGTGTGACCTTTCTCTCATCTGCATTTCCTGCCAGGTTTCTGTCAAGCTTGGAATCACAAGACTGTTTTTCCTGGTGACCTTGTCACAGTCACCTGGCTTTATAATCACAGGGAAATCCCATAGAGAAAGTTAATCGGTCGCCTGACTTTTAGTTGAACGACAGATGTAGGGTGAGACAGCACTTTCAATTTCAGGAAATAAAAGGTCATCTGAATATAAGATCTCTGTCTCAGGTGTGATGATATGAGTTACAGTCCTCCAGCAAGTTATGAAGATCCTGTAATAGAGCTGCTTACCACCTCAGCAAGCTGAGGAATACATCTATTTCCACAGTGACCTGCGGGCTTAACCTGGGACAGGGGTCCCTGGGAATGAATGCAGGCACGTGTGCGGATGCTTTGGCATATTAAGGACAAATGATAGGAGTGAAAGCGAAGATTATGCCTCACTGCAGGAGACTCAGAGCCGGTACAGCTGGGCGTCAGCTCACAGGAGTCACAAGGTTTGGGAACAGCTCGAGCCAATGAGAAAATAGGACATCAGGTGGTGGGGAGCTGCAGTATGAGGATGCTCAGAGCCATCGGGGGGAGGGGATGCCATCTCTGTGGAGAAGCTCTCTATAAATAGCATACAAAAAGTAAATCACTTTCTTTCCACACAAAGAAGCAAATGCAGCAGCACGAAGCTATCCTTCCAGAGGCACTGGCTGGGAACAAAAGATTAATACTTTTGTGGAAAAAAATGGAAGGTAAAAACTGTCATTAGAAGACAAACCATCCAAGAAGTGAGTCCAACCAAGACTGTATTTTATCAGAAAAAGTAGAATATATGTTGTACAAGCACATTTCAGATTATTGATTGCTTTTCCAAATTTTTTGTGTTAATTTGCAGAGCTGGATGCCAACATCATGTGTTACCTTTTCTGGTCTCTCACTGGAGAATGTCCTCCTCCCAAGCCACCCACAGAGGAGTCTGATATAAAATTAAATAAGTCTTGTTGCCATTGAATCAAACCTTTTTTGTTATCTACCTATCCAGAATTCTTTTTCCATTAACATCTGCATGATCAAACAGTTATTTTACAACTATTCTCAAAGAGCTACTGAAAGGAATGCAGAACACACACAAAACTGAGTTCAGCTTTGAAATGACAAAATGCCAGTAAAGCATTTTTCTTCCTTTATCAAGCCTGGTTTACAGCTACAGCTACTGGCATTCAGTGAGCAGTGGAAATACTCAGTCCCATTTGTCCCATCTCTTTATCATGGCGTAAGTCTAGCTAACTAGTACTCCTCCCCAAGAGATCTTTTTTTCTGAGCTAGCACAGGACTCCATTCATTAATTTCCTCAGTAAATGTGCATGTCAAACCACTAAGGATGGCTGAAGTATTGTGCTGCAGTACCATCAATATATGGATTGTACACTGTTCTCTGTCTTTCCATCTCTCTCCTTCCCTGCCTCCAGCCCTTACCCACCTCCATCCACTCCCTCTTGTTATTTCCTTAATCCATAGTCTAAAAACTTCTTGGCTTTAGCTCAAGACAGAGTAATATGGTAGTCTACCTTCATCATCTGAGTTGTAATAGACTGGTATGATCTCTAATAATAATTGTAAACCAATATTTTAGAACCCACTGATGGGCAGCCTTATCAAATATCACTGCTATTCTCTGGCACATACAATGAGAATGAAGCCAAATTACCCCTGACTTAAATTTGTTAGGCTAAGACTGGTGGAGATGCTCACCTCTTTTTAGTTCAAACTCTGGTCATATGCCTGTGAACAATGGGAAATAGCAGTGGTTTGAAAGACAGTAATTTCTTGCTAGTTTTTCTGAATATTTTATGTGTTAACCTTATGATAGGCAAAAATGATTTATGAATGTAGAAATATCATTGCTCCTAAGGAAATCTTCAAATGGAGTATATGCATAATATTCTAGTGGCTTTTATTTCTGTGGAGAATTTGAGGAGTCTGTGTTATCAAGATCCCTCAGGACAACAAAGAAAGATTTGATATGTCTCTCCTTAAAGGGAATTTTAAAAGGCTTCTTTAACTCTAATTAGCAAATCTACTAGGGAATTCTCAGAAATAGTATTCCACACTCAAAAATGAAAAATACAGTATAATTTTCAAACAAAGTTGATTTCCTGTTTCAAGTACAAAATTCAGACTTTACAAAGGACCAGATTTGGTGGCTCTATATTAACATACAGTGAGTTCCCTCAATACTTCCAGCATTTAACTTTTATGAAAAGATCATCACACTTACCTATAAGAGTTATTTCCTTATGAATGCAATTATTTATGGGCCACTCTCCTTGTGAGGCTATATAAAACTATTACATTTTCATTTAACATGATAACTGGCAATCAATTGTTCATGCCATTAATTGCCAGAATTGCTTTTCATTTTCTTTTTCTGAAGCTGAGACTAGTTGTTTTTTCACTCCAATATTTTGTAAGTTGTCCTATTTTGTATATCTTTATAAGAGACCCATGTACTGGGTAAGATTCTTCCTGTGTTATGAAATTAAAGAAGTAGAGATCATCATTATATAAATGGTAAAACTGCACTGCTCTGTGGTCACTTTACATTTTCTAAAAGCTACAATCAACTTGCTACAAAGTCACGGAAATGATCACAGAATCATTGTATGGTTTGGGTTAGAAGCTTAGCTAGTTCCAACCCTCCTGCCATAGGCAGAGACTCCTCACACTAGATCAGGCTGCTCAATAATGTCAAATACTGAACTGTTACTGGAGCACAAATGAGGAATATAACAGAATGTATCTCTGATGCATTTTGCACAACATTCAAGAACAGAGATTATTTTTATCACTTGTCCTAGTCACCTTTACATGCCCAGCCTTGGACCTGTAAATCTATTGTGTAGTTCACTGCTTACGAAATAGATGTGAATGAAGGATTTATATTATAGCCCTTTCCTGCAGTTTTCAAAAAAAAAAAAATAAGGCAAAAAGAAGGGGAAAGAAGAAACAACTATCAGTGCGAACTGAAATGTCTGCTATCCCAGAAAAAAAAAAAACAAACTAATTTGGGTATTTTTGGAATATGGAACCATATAAAAGGGTTCATATTTTAATCAGGAGAGAGTTCATTCTACATCCGTGGCATATGCTGGCAAGCCATGCAAGTATGATGTTCTACCTTTAAATTAGCTGCAAACACTGTCACATGAGTCAGACTAAACTATGTTTAATCAGATGCCTGATGAATTATGAATGGGTCTACCAAATAATTGGACCATTAAGCATTAGATGAGACATAACTGCCCCAGATGCTTTACCTAGGGTAAACTCGAGTATTAGTGTTCCAACTTTCTAAAAGTGGAAAGACTTAACAACCAAAATTTGCTGATAACTAAGAGCCTCCAAGACTGGAAGCTTACTTGCATAAAGTTAAGACAGGAATTGCAGGGCTGCAATATGAAAGGAAAAAAAGAGAGAGAAAAAAAGTCATATATAAAGAAATATACATTTGTTAGCACCTCTGACAGAAATAACTTGACCACAATCTGAGTAACAGAGTTCCAATGAAATAAGTGAAGAAGGTCGGGGGGTTGAAGTTGCTTCTCTGAGGAAATGGCAGGCAGCTTGAACTTAGACCATATTTCCATATAAAATCATGAAAATTACAATCCATTCTGAGCCAGGAATTCTAAGAAAAGACAATAAAACAGCACAGGGATCCTGCCAAGCACTATTAAAAGATTAGCAAAACAACTCTGTCACTGAAATTGTGATTTTAGCTTTCAAAACACTAGGCAGCATTGCAGATTTTCAAGGTCAGAGGTAAAATGACTGATTGACAGTGAAAAATTTTGACCTGCACTGTGGTGAGCAATGACTATGATGAGAAAAAATGGTCTCACCCTCCTGGTGTCAGGGCAGAGTTTCATCAAAGGCTAGTGCAAGCAATCCAGAGTTTAGGCTGTATTCCTGTAATTCCTCTCATGAAGGACTATTAGCTTTTTATAGCAAGTAGCTATTTGCAGTGTTTCTGCTGCACCCAGTGTCTCAGTCTATGCTGCTGGAGGGAAGACAGCCCTGCACAAGACCTAAGGACACCAAGTGAGACAAGTCAGCATGGCAGAACGACTGGCTTATTATGGCTCTAATATATAAGATTCAGATGCAAACACAAAATAACCAGCTGCTGTGGTGTGTCTGAATTCAAGGCTGTGAAGAGGGAAAAGTGGAGCCCCAGCAGTCAGGTAGGTAGCAGCAGTTGACTAGTGAGGAGCTGTGCCTTACAATTCTCTGTGCTGGTGATGATGTTTGCTTACTGGAGACTGCTTTTATGTACAATATCAGTGCAACTGGTTCCCTTAAGCTATGCTGAAAGCCCTCGAGGAAACATCACACCCCCCCCTTCACTCCTCCTGTGTCTCATCATGTGTCCCATTGATGGCCCACAGTGATTTGTTTCCTTCCCACTCAGAGGTCTATGAACTACACACCCTTTCCAAACCCTTCTGTGCTTGCAGCAGCCCTCTGCAATTCCCCTCAGCACAGTCATGTGTGTTCTGCTTCTTCTGATCCTCACGACAGCTCCCTCCAGCTGCACCTTTTCACCATGTGTCAAGGTGGAGGAAAGTTTTTGTGCCAGCAGCATCTCAGACAGCAGGAGTTTCTGACAGCCCTTGGCTCACTGCTATGCTGAGGTCAAGGGTAACAAATTGCTTCTCTTGAGAAGTTATGCCTCTAGCCCAGTAGCAGTCCACAAGGACACTGATGCTCCCTGCTCTTTGTGTTGGGAGCTCTGTGTGGTGCAGGAATACCTGCAGCAGTTCAAGCCTGCATGGAATTCTCCTGCTCTAGGAAGAAAATAAACCATCTGATTTACTGAGTGCTGAGGACTTTTCATAGGAAACACGCTTTCCGGTGTTGCCTGCTGGAGTCAAGGTTGTAGAGTGTTGTTATCTTTTAGTTAATCAAAACTGGTGGTCTCCATCACAACTAAAGTATACAGGTGGAAACTGTATCACAAAGAGAAAAATACTCAAGAATCAGATAAAGGCCCAATAAAATGTTCTATGAATATCTACATTGTACATAAAGGAAATAATGTGCTCAAATCAGAGCTCCTCCACCAGGGTCCCAGGGAACTAGATTGATTATTTGTGCCTTGAGGGTTTTTTTCGTTTCTAAGAAGAATAAAATGCTACAAGGAATTGTTCAGTTGACATTAAATGATGGAACTTCCAAAGGTGGGTAAACATCATTTTCTGCTCATGCTCATGTTTCCGAAGCAGGTCACTGTCCTCTGCACATGGAGAACTCTGCAGTCCTTTAGGGAGTCACAGGCTGTGCTGAGATGGGCTTCTTTTGTCATGAAATTAAACACAAAACACACAACACAAACCCTATCTAGAAATCAAGACCAAATTATTACAGTGGTTAAAAAGGAAGATACCTCTCTCCAACTTGTTTTAAGAATCTACACACAGTCTCTAATGTATCCTTTCATTGTCAGGCAGGTGTCTCATTTCTGTCCTGGACACCTACTCATATTGTAACTTACTGATGGCATTTAAACATCCTCCTACTCTGGGCCTTCTCCCAGGAGAAGACTAGGGCCCATCCAAGTAGTGACATATCATAGTTGAATAAATTTGTGATTTGTTATTTATGTCCTGAGGAAGGCATGAATGGCTGTGTTGTATTTCCTGTCCAGTCACAAAATGCAAAGTAACCCTGTACCATCTCATATCATCTAAGCTGCTAAATCATTTCTCTTAATGCCAATTTGCATGCCGATATAGTAGTTGTCAGCACTTCTATTGCTTTGAATAGGAAAGCCAGTGTGCTACCCCTACACTGCCACTATTTCATAAAAGACTGTCACAATCACACAAATGATCTCTTCCCCAAGAGCCATCTAATACTGCAAAATAAATGCTGGGACCACAAAGGATCTTGAGAGTTCCCAGGAATTTCTTTTGTCTCAGGCTTCTCAATTCAGTGCCCTTCCTTCTCTCTTCACCTTGCCAGAGAAATCATTCAGAGGATGATTGCTCAAACTATTACAGGAACAGAGGCATCAAAACCAGAATTTGGGTGAGACTGAGCGCTAAATATTTGCTCTCCAGACAGACTCTGCTCAGCTCCACCTTCCCTCATGGGAGGCCTGTACATTCAACTGTGACTATTTCACATCCTCCTCTGTGCATCCTCCACAGCCTCTACAAATCTGGAAGGCTCAGTCCCAGAAGAGTCAGAAAGTTGGCATACTGCTCCCCAGACTACCCTTCACAGGGGCTCAGTCAGCACCTGCTTTCAGAGCCCAGATGTTTACCCACAGCTGGGTTCTATGCAGCAGGGTTATCTCTGAGTTCTTTTAAGAAGTGATCTAAGAGGGTAACACGTGCCTGTCTGAAAAGCCATGGGGTTAGAAGTCAAACTCAGCACAGAAAAAGCAGATTTCAGCTTTGTCAATCCAAAGGGACAGGACCCAATTCTCAGAAGTTTTCCTAAACTTTACAGCAGGGAAAGGCAGGAAAGCATATACCAAAATCACCTTGTTTAAGCTCTGCCTTGGTTCAGCAGCAAATGCAAAATGCACTGCACCATGATTTGGCAAGACAAACCCCCTGGGCTCCACAGGTATAAATTACTTTGCTTCAAACTTGCTTCTTGGATTGCAGATAGCAACTTTTACTCATGAGAAAAAACAATGGCAATATTTCTTTTTAGTAAGTAAACAAACTCTTAGCACACACAGGAAGGTCTGGTACCTTCATCCTTCACCTTTTATTGTATGTTTGTATGTTCCTTTTTGCCCGTAAAGCACTGCAAAGAGAAGCACTGGTTGTAATCAGATCATTGGCTAAAACAACTGATCAATAGCAACTGCATATGCTGCAAAGAGCCTTTAATGGCTCTTAATCCCCATTAGGCTGATCTGGAGGAAGTTGAAGGGGAAACTGCATCACATTTCAACCATTTATAGCAGCATCCTGGTACTTGAGCAGCTTTCAGGGAATGGGAGCATTTGTTCTGAGGTGCTCTGGGACAGTCATCAATAGGATAAGAAACTATTGCATCATTATTATCCAGGAAATGCTTTGGGGACTCTCCAGGGAACTGATTCCAAGGGTTTTAATTTTTTAACAGGACTCTACGTTGGGTGAACCAGCAAAGTACCATGTGAAGGTTTTTCTACCATTGGTAATAAAACATGTTTTGGGATGTATTTGACATTGGGTATAAAATCAAAAAGGCTAGTTTTAATTATCTAAGCCACCATACTGTCTTTAGGAATATCTTCCAAACCAACATTACTCATCTTCCTGACAAGACACAATGCAGACACATAGTGACAGAAGTTTCAGCATATTCTTGGTTTGCATCCTCACTAAACCAAATGAAAAGTCCACATCACACTCTACAGTACACCCATAAGTAGTTTGAGCACTTTTCCTTGCATCTCCATGTCACTCCTCTGTGCTGAAACAAATCTACACGTTTGCCTTTTCAGCCTACACATTTTGTTTTGCAAAGAGAAAAGACTGACACTAGGAGTAAGGACCTAAAGCGTGTATCACTCATTCCATAGCTACTAGGCATTTTCACAGGATTCAATAGGAATTTGTAATGAATTCAGTGTTTAGTTTGCCTGGTGATGTATCTTGCCTTACTGACTTTGTGAAACATAAAGCCTTTGAAAACCAAATTAAGTTGCAAGGTGCTTAACCTGAGCAGTGTGCTGTGGGCAATTAGCCCTTGGGAATGATCAGTTTTGATTCCAATTGTATTCAATGTGGTAAGTGAGGAAAGCTAGATAAGCTTGTCAGGGCTGTGGCTGAGATACAAGGTTAAAGAAATTGCGCTCCCCAGGTCAGGGATCTGTGCATCTCTTTCCTCTATGCATACTTGGTATGTATTGAAAGAAATTCAATGAAGCCTATTCCACTGACGAGATCTACAGCTGTACAAGCAAAAGTTTCTCTTTACCAAGACAATTTTTAGCAGCAGGTGGACTCTTGGAATGTCTGTGGCTCTGGGGTAAGTCTAGTGTTAAATGACATCTTTATGAAATGGCACCACTCCTACAGGTGTGTTGAGTTTTGCTTTAAAATGACAGCTTTGAAATAGCAGCCAGCTCTTGTGTTCTCAGAGGTCCTAATTTTTGCTCATCTTCAGCATCTAGAGGTGTGCAGGAAACAAAGAGGCAGCTCTGCAGCAGTGCAATTCTGCTGGAACTACTGCAGGAAAACACAGTTCATCCAGCTTACCTTAACTATCATCTACCCTCAAGAGACCCTAGCACATTCTTCTGAATTGAGATTTTGCTGCTGGAAAGGAGAAAGATATTTCCCCTTTGCAACTTCAACCACCTCAGAGATATCATCAGCTTCGAGAAGAGCATATGTGCCTCTTGTTTCTTTAGCAATTCATAGAAAAGGGCCCAAAACCAGAGAGGAGAGGTGGTTCTGTTCTTAATTTTAGGCACAAAGATGTTAAGTCTATAGTATCAAGGGGTTAGTATGGTCTCTTAGTGAAATTCAGCTATCATGGCATGTTTTTCAGAACAATTACACATCCACTGCTCTAGAGCAACTCTTGGGCAGTTACCCAGTTATTACTCTGCCCTTTCCATTGAAAGCTCCTGTGAAAGCCTTATGAAGTTAATGGAAAAGCTTTTCAGTAGACTCTGGCTATAACATAGATGAGAGGCACCTCTTTGATGAGCAGACTGGGATTTTTTGCTTTTGCCTTCATCCTGCAAAATCTGTGTTTCAGAAACTGAGAATCTCAGTGCTCCTCATGCTTATATTGGCAGTTTTACCAAAAAGACTAAATATATAATTTTGTTGAACTGAGCCTTATTCCTAAGGCTTCTTGTGTGTCATTTCAGCTTCTGATGGCTAAATAACAGCTGCAGTGATATGAAGAGATTACAGAAAAGCACCAGCCACTGGAACCAAAGAGGCTATCCTATGGTGCTTTTTGTGCAGCTTTTATTCATATCTTCCTCATGAAGTCCTCTGCCTTCCTAAAATAATATGCAATTAGCATTCAAGACACATATTTTCTACTAGAAAATGGGAATAAAGTATAGCAGAATTCCTTAAGAATGCTGATTTTTTTTTCAGTGGTTTACTATTTTGAATGGCATCTGCTTTGTGAGACTTAGGAATCTGGAAGGAGGTTTGCAGAGAAGAATGAAATCGCCTCTCTGATCCTTCTGTATTCTATCAGCTTCAAAATAAATACTTGTACTTGCCTTCCTGCAAAAATCAGCACAATGCCAACTCACTTTTTTGACAGTTTTATATAACACCCTGTATGTGGAAATATTTTGAAGTTTATTTTGGTGTTGTATTTCAATTAGTCTAATCAAAACATTTAAGGACTTTTATCAACACGACTGAATAAAACCCCACATCTGTCAGAAAACACCAATGATCCACTGTATTATCTACAGCTTTACATACCAGGAGTTGAAGATAGCTAATAGAGTAATTCTCTATAGAGAAAACATAAAAAGCAAGCAAAGAAACAAACAAAAACTTTTTAGATAGATTACATATTTCCAACTGTTCCAGTTCTTCATATTAGGGACAAAAATCCTTTCTTATCTGTGTGGCAATCTGAAAGGGCTTTATTTGTTTAAATTGAATCCTCTGCAGTAAGTATGTAGAGAAGAGATGGCTGAGGTCTGTTATAGTGTAAGGATGTATGAAGACACAAACTTTAATCTTCTAGGTTCATCTTGAGCTCCTGAGGGTAAGACCTGGCTCTCGAATTTCAACTCTGGCCTGCAGAGATGCCTGCAGCTCTTCAGAGGCGGAGACCAGGGAGATGAGCTACTGCCCAAGGGTGGTGGGCACTGGCGGGCTTTTGTGTGACATCAGAGGTGAGGAAAGAGGTCTCTTGGATCTTACTGGAGTTTTCACAAAGTCCCAACACCACATCAGTGGCGTGACCAAAGCTGGTGATGCATGGCATCCCATGGCAGCACTGAGGGAAGCACCAGGGGCAGTAGTGGGCCACAAAGGTACCTTTACTGGCCTCATCTGATGTCCAGGGAGTTTTGACACTTACTGGGGGCTTGGATATGGGGCACTGTTGAGGCTTCTCTGGCCCTCATGCTAAGACGTCCCTGCTCTTCTACTCTTTTGCATGGGCACCTACTGCCAGAGGAGGTCTAAATCATGCCAAGAGTGATTGTGGGGCTCTGGAATGAGGGTCAAGGGTATGGACATTCTTTGGCATCTCCTTGGACCTACTAGAGAAGGAGAACTCAAGGAAGATTAGATGGATTCCACAATTCTGTGCATTAACAAATCTTTGCATAGCTGGCTTTGAAAACAGGGATTTGAATTCTAGAAACCTGTTATCTTCAAGAACTGACAGGACACCTGACCAGGTAAGGAATCTTTGCCAACAAGCTGGCCAGTCTGGTAAGAGTTTTAAACTGGGAGTGATGAGGGTCATGATGACATTGTCCACTGGAAGGGTGGACTGATTTGATAACCAAAGTGCAGAGAGATGTGGAAATTTAGGTACCAAAACAGGGCAGAAGGGAGCTCAACCCGAATACATGCACACAGGGAAGGAAATACCTGCAAAATATGGAAGAAATTCCCTTAGCATTTGGGGGAAAATCAGCATGACTGAGTGCCTCTCAGTGCCTGTACACTAATACATGCAGGATGGGGGCAAACAGGAACATTAAGAGGTCTGTGTGCAGGTGTAAGATCTACAGGTTATAAAGACCTCACTGGAATCACAGAGATGTGGTGAGACAGCTCACACGACTGAAACAATGCAGAGGCAAAATAAAGGCTCTTTGGGAAGGATGGTGAAGAGTGGAGTTCTGAACATGAAAGAGGAGCAGACATCCATGAAACTCTGCCTTAAACTCTGCCTTGGGATGGGTGAGGGGTCAGCTGAGACCTTATGGATCTAGATTAGAATCAAAACCACATCATCAACCTTCTCACAGCTGTTTATTATAGAAGCATGATCAGTAATGTGAGTCTTCCCCAGAAAAGTGCTTCACACTTGCCGGCCCTGGTACTCATTGGAGAATAATTCAGTGTCTTCCAGAGGGATAATATAGCAGGGCAGAAGCAATCCAGAAGGTTCCAATGATGGTGAGTGAACAGAGTAAACAAGGCAAATCCATGCTCTTCTTAGCGATATCCAGTGAAAAGATAAGAGGCAACAAACACAAATTTAAATATAGAGAGCAAACTTGTATTTTGCTACAAGAGTAATCAAAGAATAGCGCAGGTTTTCCAAACAAGTTGTCAAGTCTTCATCGTTGGAGTTATCAAAACCCCTCTTTGCTAAATTCTAAGCAAGCTGGTCTAGCTGACCCTGCTTTGAGCAGGGGTGCTGTCTGATCTCATTGATAGTATGATGGTCTGGCTCTTTAATGTGAGGGCCAGGGGACAATTCTTGTCTTTTGGGAGGAAGTGTTGCAGGGACTGGAGCTTTACCATAGTCACACCTAAACTGACAGATTCAGGAACTCTTCTAGGATCCCAGCTCTGTGTGCATATCCTGGCACTGGCTTGGGTTAGAGAATGCTCCTATATCTTCCCCCTTGATTTCTGCTCTAAGGGAGCCACACTGCAGCGCACACAGGGCACTGTGAAATAAATTCTCCTTTGTGCACTAATGATCTCATTTTCCTTCTAAACCAGGAAGGTTTTTAAGAAATCTGGCTTTTCTTACCCAGTCTAATATAATTTCCTTGAAATTCCCAGCTGGAGGGGCAGAAAGCAAAAATTCCTATGCAGTTCTGTTTCATCCCACAGAGGAGTTGACAAGGCTGAGAGTCTAAGATGAGTCGAACACAGACAGAAGAGCACCAGACTGAAGTACACACAGCAACCAGAAAGCTGACAAGCTGTTGCATTTTGTAGCAGATGCAGCTCTAACAGAGTATGTGGCTTCATTCCTAGATATAATGAGTTGCAAACGCATACTGGGAGTGCTGTTTCTGTTCAAAAAATATCTCCTCAGCTAATATACAATATGTGCACTGGATGAATGTGTGCTTCTATTCCCATAAAGCAGTGAGAGATCACAGAGAGGAGCTGTCACACTTTACTGGGCTGATACTGATTGTTTTGGCTGTTCATATCATTGCTGTCTATTTCTCTTCTGAACAATACAGTTAGAAAGCTAATACTCAGAAATCAAATTAAGGGATGTTTCTTCTACCACAAGAAGTACAGTTCCTGGCTGTTTAAAGGGATGGATACCTTCTGCCTGAAGTTCAAGCTGGTAGGATGTACTCACACTTTCTGTGCAGAAGTCTGAAGATTAAGTCATGTGTGCACCAAAATGCAGATGAGTTGTACAGATCAGATCAGATCAGTCTCTTTTGTGTACTCAAGCAAGGAAGCAGAAAGCAGAGAGAACAGTGACCACATATGTTAGGAGCTCCAGAATGGATTAAATGTCTTCAAGAGGGTGTATAGAGGCAAGAATGGATAATCAGGTACCAAACAGCTAATGAAATAAGGCAAATTCACTAACTAAACATGATCATGATATCAGGGCAAATAAGCAGCACACTCAGGCAGATACCCAAGCACGTATGTAATTCTGTCAACTTCATTTTACATCATTAAGATATGAATGACAAGCTTCACAAGCATCAAAGACAAGATATTCAAAGGAAAGTAAGATTCTGATCTGGAATACAATGAAATATGAGGGAAGAATTTATACCAGAAACAATGTTGGTTTAGAAAGATGTATGAGACATTAGGTATGTACACAAAGAGGTACTAAAATAGCAAAATAACAAAATAAGAAAAGTGACTTCCTTTTTTTCCTTCAGTCTGAGGGTCCAAGAAGTTCACATACTTATCAGCAATGCCCACTACATTACAAGCCTGTCCTCAGCTGCAACCTCCATCTCAAGGAATTAAAAAGTAATTTGAGGCGGTAGCAGTACAGGGAGACAAGCCTGTGATCGTAAACTTGCTTTCAATGTTGCCATTAGTGTTCAGATATTGAATTTTTTATTAGCTTTTGTAAGCTAGTAATGACAGAATTAGGCTTGCAGTCTTTGACATAGGATGTCATTTTTCTGCTGCCACAACAAATTGCAGAATCATGTGCCTGTTGAAAGTGCTGAAAGGATCAAAGTGAGTGCAACTTCCTCGTCAAAAGCAACTCTTAAAATCAGTTTCTTAAGGACATTCCTCCTACTGCGTCCTTCATTTCAACTATATTTTGCATTTAATTCTGCCAGCTGGCCCATTTTGGAGCTTGCTAGGGGATTCTGAATCAGATTAAGTGGTCTACCTAGTATAAATAAGAAAGATGGAAGGAGGAATAAACTAGGTAAACATTTAAATTCATGGTCTAGGGCTACTGATAGCTTAAAGAATGAAACCAGCCGTGCTTTTCTACCTGAAGCTCCTGCTGATTCTGAGAGAGGGAAAGAAATAAAGCGATTGCAGAAAAGAAATTTTTTTTTAACTTGGAAAACAATTATTAAGAAGATGAAAAAAAACCCCAAAAAAATCCAACAAACCAAACCACTGCACTACTGGGAAGTTTGCAAGGCGAAGGATTCAGAATTATGAAATACCTCAAACCAAGTCTATAGATAACCTACAACCTGCACAGGCACATATACATTATCAGAGTATTTTTAGTTGTAAGACTTCCTATGATAAACACAGAGTGTTCATCTGCAGCTCTCCTGCCTTGTGCAATTTACTGGACAGATCATGTCCTAAGGATGTATCAAAGTGAAGTGGATGGTTATGCGAAGGACTCCCATCTCTGGCTGGCTTCTGAGAACAGGATGTAACTACATGAAACAGGATGAAAATTTCCAGAGGAAAAACTATCTTCCTGATTAAGTCCCAGCACTATCATCTGGATCTCTGATTTTTTTTTTCTCTGTCTAAATCATAGTTTTTCTGTGTGATACTGATCATAGCATTTGTGCAAACTCTTTCTCTGTGATCACTCCTGTTTCATTTTTTGAATGCCCAGTCTGAAACAGCTGAAGTATTGAACTCATAATTGCAAAAGTTTGATATGAACAGTGCTCTGAACACATAAAAGGCAGGAGAATTCACAGAAAAAACTAGGCTCTATTCTTGAAGAGAAGCGTCTAAAAAATGAACTGATATAAGGCAATTTTGGCTTTAGTGTTGGTGACTTTGTTCCCAATTTGTAAGCCTGAGACACCATTCTATTACCTGACTGATGTGTTGTATAAGTAAATTCATTAATATCTATAAAGAAGACACAAATGTCAGAGTCAAAGACCCAGGAAAAGAAATCCATTTTTTGCTCAGTGCAGCTTTTGGACATTAAGCATTAAATGACATATTGGACCACACAGAAAAGAATTAATAAAAACTGTTGTGGATCATGTGGATTAAAGTATTATTGTAGTGTATGTACACAGTTGGCAGACACAAGGCTGTAAGATACTTTAACTGGATATTTCCTGGCTGTGAAGTTTCCCCAGTTTTCCAGGTAAGCACTTGTGGTTTTTTCAGAGATATTTATGTACAGTAATTTCACACTTATTATAAGGCGCACTTCTGGCAAGTCCTTGTAATTTGTCCATATATAAGGCACACCAACCTATAAGGTGCACTCTTTCTTTTTTTGGGAAGCGAGGATCTGTGTGCAACAAAGTAACGAGTTAGTAACAGAATCGCACCATGGCGGGGCTTGCGGTCAGGTGCTCAATTTGCAAACAGTTTTCATAGGCCTGTGAAGCCTTTAAATGCAGCCCTAGGCACCCTCCCCGTGCCACGGGTGCCAGAGCTCCCGCCCCCAGTGCCGGCTGCCGTGGCCCCCTGCCCGCTCGCCAGCGGCTTCGGCTCGCCGCCTGCCCAGCAGCAGCTTCGCGGCAGCTCCCCCACCACACTCTGCCCACCCAGCAGCAGCTCCACGGCAGCTCCCTGCCTACCCGGCTCAAACTTCCGGGATGGCAATTCTCCAGAATATATATAAGGCGCAGTGGGTTATAAGGCACACTTCCGGGTTAGGCTCGAAACTTCAGTCCAAAAGGTGCGCCTTATAAGCGTGAAATTACTGTAATTTTAAATTTCTGAAATTTCTACATGGCCTGTTAAGAGCCAGCAATATCAATCCCCGTTACATGGATAAGGAATTTATTTAGGCCATGTGAGTCTAGAGAGAGGAAAAAGATGTAAATAATTTGGAAAATTCTAATTTTTCTTTTTTTTCAGTAAATGAAATCCACAGATTACCCAGATTAAGGGGATGTTTAGGGAAGAATTATTTTTAAATTCTCAAATGCCAGCTGCAGAAAACATGCCCTGGGCATACACAATTCTGTAGGACACTTTATATTCTTTTTTCATGGTATCCTTATTAGGTCTTTCCTATCTGAAGAAACGCTAGTCATGACACAAAGGTTTGAAACATTGTGTAGTTCAAAGAATCCCAAAGAAGTAAAGAGCTCCAGCTAATATTATTCATCTGCTCTGCCCTATTTGCTTCTCCCTGAAGTCAAGTCAGAGCTTATTTTCAAAGCCTTCGATGGACTACAACAAAATTTATTCTTAGAACGAGCCTCATTTTTAGCTGCCCTTGGCCAATTTTAAATTTTCTTGTAAGAAAAGACACGTTCATATGCATGGGAACAGAGGCTCAGCAGATGTCTCAGCAGATACAGATCTGAAGTGCACATCTCTTCAGAAGGTATGCAAAATGCTCTATTTTTTATGAACTGCCTAAACTTGGTGTATCTGCATGTCTGCTGCATCATTACCATTTTTGTTACAAGCAAATGGATTTGAAAGTCTATAGTTAAAGTGCACCATGAAATAAAATGTGGACTTTGGGGATGGCATGATAATCACACAGCGACAAGCTGAATATCAGAGTGATGAGCACTGTTACTTCAGGACTGAAGAAATCAGGCAAAAATGAGATGGGCTGCCTCATCCCACCTGAGAGCACTCAGAACAAATCTGCTTTTGTTTGGCCCTCAAGTAATATCACTGTAGCTATGGAAAGGCTTCTGAGCTGTGATATAAATAAATAAACTGTGATCAGGACCCATTTTTCCCCAACTGAAAAATAACTCCCATTAAAGGCAACAAAACTCTGTTTCTTATAGTCCTTGCAATTAGACTAAAGCCCATATTAATAGAAAAGAAATAAATCTATATTCTTGATATGACTGTTATTTTTTCCTTTTTTTTTTTTTTTTGGACTCAGTTATATATTTACACCTGGTTATTTTCTTTACAGAGCTTTTCACTTGATGTCCTGTTTTCTCTGCTGAAGTTCAGGATATGCAGTACCTGTTTCATTAGTGTCACTTGGCTTTTCATTAGACAAAGAAAATGAGTCTCTAAAGCATTCAAGAAAGAGACCAATAAAGATATATTACTGTCACTTCACTCAATAAGACCAGATGGGTCATAATAGTAAGGCTGATACCAGTACATTTGTAGAGTGATTCTTTCTTATCAGGCAGTTAATGAAATGAATTTCTATCATAGCATCTTTAAAATATAATACTCTCACAACTGTCTTTAAAGACCTATTTTGAACCAAATATGTTATCTATCAAAATATTCATTAAAATTAGGTGCAGGCCTACAGGAAGAGACAGATTAAATCATTGAGGCATCTGGGCCTCTTATTCCTCTAATGTGACCTCATTATATGGTAATTTGTTATTGCAGAAATTTAATTTTCTGATGCCATGGAATTATTGAGGGTCTTCCCATTTCCAGCATTTTCACTCTACCTAATTGTAAACTTCAAGATCATTTGCTATTTGATATTATTTGGCTCCAAGATTGGATAGGAAACCGATAGCCTGTAAATGAGGAAGCACTTAATGAGGAAAACGTGATGATATCTATTGACTATATTCTAAAATAAGATAAATAAATAACAGCTTCACTTGAGATGCCCTCAACTTCCCCCTGACACATTTATTAACTCTGTTCAGAGCAGATGCTTCATTGCCTCGATATCAAGGAAAGAGGCATATTCAAGAGAATAACCATGGCCACGAGCCTACTGGCACTACAGCTGGGCAGTCACTGATCCCAGGGTGTGAAGGAGAAATTACCTGGCCTGAAAGCCTGGAAGCTGGACTTCAAATATCACAGGACCAACATGGCAAACCCTTCGGCTAAAGCATGCACCCATGTGACTTCTTCATGTGCTTTCAGGGTTCTTCACTGGGACAGCCTTCCCCACCACTTAAATATACTGGAAAAACAAATTCCTTTCCTGGAACTCATAATCCTCCCCATCTGAGGCATGACACTGGAAGACTTCAAATTTGCCAGGAATTCATGACCAAAGTTCTATCACTTACCAGCTCCTTAGGGCAGAAAATCTGACGTAAACAACATGTCAACACTGCTCTACAGAGAAGGTTCTGTAAGTTTTGGATACTGCACAGCTGTTGCACGCAGGACAAAAAAACCAAAATACCTGTTAATGCTATAACACCTCTGTATTCAAAGCTGTCACAAACTGGGGTAGAATAACAAGAAGGACATACTGTCAGTGAATGGTATTCCAATGTTCCAATAATTTCCCACAGCAATCACAGAATGCACTTCAAGGGCTTAATGATCAAAATTGGTGCTTGATCACCCTGGGACAGCTCCTCCTGCTGCTCTGAAGTTTGAAAAAACCTTGTGGAAGTCTAAGTCAAAGAAGAATTTCGCTTTCAGGTTTAAAACCAAATTAGCATTAATTAAGCAATTTTAAAAAATTAAGTCAGGTATAAGCAACTGAACCAAGTTCTGTACAAGTACAGCAATATGAGGAGTGCATTCAAATTGTATGCAGCTTTGTCATGTACTAATTTACATTTATACTTGTGAAGGCTACAATTAAAAAACTTAAACAGTTCTAAATCAACAGAGAGTGGGTTAATATCAATATTCGTGTGTAAAATTTGGCCAAGGTATTTAGCTTCATTTTCTAAGGATACATCAACTTTTAATTTTTTAGTGAGTGAATGAAAATACTTCTGCAAGGATGTCTCAAATTACAAAAGAATTCACAATACAGAGGTTATTACTTCATAACCTCAACACACCTCAAGAGGAATAATCATCAGGAATGTTCAGATATTTTAAATGAAATATTTTCTAAAAAAAAAAAAAAAATTCATTTTTCAGTCTGTAAGTGGAGACAAGAATTCTAGTAGATGTTAAAATGAAAAGAAACATAAAAACCAAAGGACATCTCCCCAAGGTAGCTTCTGAAGTGTGTTTGAGTAAAATCACTTTTCTTAATTAGCTCGTCACTCAATAATCTAATAGTTATTAATTTCAGTAAAACCATAAATACCACTTAACACGCAAACTCCATTTTTAATCAGTGAAAACAGCCATTCACTGCAAAGGTTTTTTGAGTAATAACTTTGCATTCTTATTAGTAATGTGGATTTATAGGAAAATCAAAACTATATTAATTATATCATATCCTCATTATATATTAATAGACTCAGAAACCAAACATTTTGTGCCTTGCAGACTGAGGTGTAATACTTATATGAGGCTTTGCAGCAGCAGCCAATGTGGCACTTAGCTCTAATGCTCCTACTTTAGAGTATTGACTTGGTGCCCCTGGGACCCATGAGCTTGAATCCAGTGGGAATGCAGATATGCTTCACTGAGCCTCTAGAACAGTCTCTTGGGGTTTTCCACTTCTCACAGGGGGCCAAATTATTTCAGTGATGCAGTCTGTATTTTGAGACATCAGTTTCTGAATGCAACATGTGTGTCACATGTCTGTTACAGGCAAGGCTATAGAATTTTCATGCTTCAGTGAGAGAGAGGCCTGAGAAGATGCAGCTCCTCAAGGTCAGCAACATGCAGCTCTTTAAAAACAGGCATGCACAACCCTCACACAAAGCTGTGAGCTGAAGTAATTTGTCATCCTCAGAGCACAGGAGCAGGAATGCTGCTTCTTGCACTTCATGCAAAGTATTTACCCTGCTGGAAAGCCTGGGTGCTTTGGCAGCTGGTGGGATCTGGTGTTTGGGTCATTTTCTGGGTATAAGTCGAGAGCAGAATGACCAATTGCATCTCCAGGACAGCAGCCTTTGTAGAGCAACTGCTGAAGTCAGATGCCAGACTTGTGGCATTATTTGGTCATCTATGGTTTCTGAAACTTAAATGAGTTTTCTGCTTTTTAATCTATTTGTTGTGTGGTACAAATTGTTTATTTTGAAGACTGCTAAAGATGACTGAATCTGCCAGGCAGATGAAGTCCATTATTGTCCATATGAATTTTAACTATGCTGCTTTACACTTCCAAGGATTTCTCTATGTATCCCAGCCCCAGGAAACTCCATTGAGAGACATTCCTCAAAAGGCACTTTAAAGGAAACCACTTTGACTAATATGGAGAAACAGAGAGAGCTCATAATAGAACCAGTCCCACCTAGCTTGCCGCACAAGTCTCACACAAGAGAATGGGCACCCATGGTGTCCCTGCCTCTCCCTGCCACATCTTTTCCATGTGTGCGGATGTTGCTGTATGTCTGGACCACCATGACCTTGAGATCTCAGAGGAAAGAGGGGTCAAGGATATGACCCAGTCCTTCTCCTAAGCCCGGGAGACTTTTAAAAAGTGCCATTGCTGGAGTCTCTGTGAATTGCTCTGTGGGGTATGAGCCCATTGGAAACTTCCTCCTGCCATGACCTAGGGTGGCCTCACTTACAGATGAGACCCAACAATCCATGCTCAGGTAGAGGCTCCAGCTCTCTCCCTTACAGAGACCTAACCCAACAGCAAATCAGGGAGTGATGCCCCTGCAAAGAGAGCTAATTCCTCCCTCCCACAAAAGAAATGGCAGATCCTCATGCCTGGCAACTGCTCTTCATCTGTTTTTAGCTTTTCTAAGTTCATTTTCTTGACTACACCATCCTCATAAGTGTTTGCAGCTCAAGCTGTGTCATCTGAATATGTCATTAGCCACTGAATAGGCGAGTGAGGAGCAGTCAGCTGGGGAGGATTCAGAACTATATAGTACTGATCTCTGCCCTCTGAGGATTATAAGCATTTTTCTAAGTGCCTCTAATTTTAATCTCCCAAGCTGTGGCTTGTACAAAAATATATTCAATGGCCTCCTCTCTATTATAATATCTTTACATTAAAGATTTTCTCTTTCACCTCAGGAAGTCAGCTTTGTAGCAGACCATCTCATTTAAAATCTAGTGTAACAAGAGTGGCATTTTTCTGTGTAAAATTGGAAGTACCACAGGTGATAGATTCAGCTTTTGCCTCTGTCTAGTTACAAGTGTTGGAGATGGAAAAAATAATTTTGAAACACATTGTGGAAAGTACAGATCTTTTCAGCTAGTGAAAGTAAGTAATTTGCTTCTGTCTGTAAGTAATAATTATCTGTGTAGAAACCATAGTGATGGAGAAAGACAGCGCAGTAGGGTAAAAGGAGAAAAAGAAATCTTTGGATTTTCTGAAAGCATTTAAAAGGATCAGTAAGCAATCTGTCTGTACTTCCTTTCTGGCACTGTGCACACAGGATAAAAACACAATAAGGAAATAAATAAAAAATTCAATAAAATAAAGCAGACACCTAACAAGTAAAGCATAGTTGACTCTCTTGTGATCCAGCTAAGGCCAGTGGTTAAAAACAGGATCCAGCTGCAAGGAACAGGAAATGGGCATGTGGACAGAGTCAGTGTTGGGTTTAATACTGGTCTCAGGAAAGTCAGACTGTTTTGGGCTGTCTCTGGGGATTTGCAATGATCAGACTTTGTGACTTGTGAAAACATCAGGGCAGATGTGAATAAGTCAGACGAAAGGTCTCAGAGATTTTGTCCTTACTTGTTCAGTTCCACACTTCTCACCTAGCACACCAAAAAAGTGAAGGAACTTTTTCATGGGCTTCCCCATGGTTGCTGACCTGCAATTCTAGGGTGAGGAAGTTCAATGGTTCCCAGTGAGCATGGGAACTATTCTCATGTCCTAAAACAGATCACCACTGTCAGATGGTGATTCAACCAGATTCATGGGTGGATTTTAGGGAGCTTATTTTTAGTAGAGGCCAATCACATCCCTTCTCTTTTTTCCCTTTTTTCACCCTCTTGACTCGATTGTTTATCCAGCAACCACTCCTCTCAGACAGGCAGGACCTGCAGTTTCAGAGGCTGGGAAGACAGTAGTGACACCATTCGTGAGCACAAGCTCACGGGAAGATCTTCAGAAATAGAGCAAGTAACAACACCTTCCAACACACTATCTGATACTTTTCCCAGTGCTTTCTCACAAGTGTATTATTTTTTCTTGCATCATGAGCATTTTTTTCTTCAGTAAAATTCATTTTTTAATAAACCATTAAGCTGCATTTACCCATCCTTAAACTTGGAGTTTTCTTATCCTTATCCAAAACATCTTTCATGCTGCCAGGGCTTCCTGCATGAATTGTTTCTGATCAGCAGTCCAGCTTCATCTGCAGTCAGTGCCCTGAGCACTGTGCCTCCCTTATCAGCCATTTCAGGCAGGAGTGAAAACACACCCTATCCGTCTATGATATCCTCTTTATTTCCTTGTTGCAGCCCTTTTCATTTCTCCCTGGCTGTTCTCTGACAGCTGCAGCCCAGGCTCCAATCTGCTGCAGGTGGCTCTTTTTGCCCTTCAGGCTTTCTTCACCATTGTGATGCATTAATGAAGTAGAGCTCCCTGTCAGACTTCATCAGCAGTCTTGTGAAGGCAGAATGAAATCACTTCTATTGACCCACTGGCATATTTATAGGCTCCTTCTTTTTTGCTGAGTATGGCAGTTATCACCTTTCCATCCCCATGTTGTGTTTATTCAGCAGAAAGCTGAATCACATCTGTGCACAAGTGGAACATTAATCAGTAAACGTAAGGCACTCATAAAGACTGCTGAACCTATCTAATTACCAGAGCTGGGGCAGCTCTCAGCACCTTCCCTCGGAGGGGTGTGCAACCCCATCAAACACAGCACAGCAAGCTCAGGGACTTTCTCTGCTCTCCTCTTGCTAGATAGTCCCCAGAAAGCAGCATTTTAAAGTTTTCCTAGACTTGCTCCCAATACTTCTCTTTTCTCTTACAGAAACAACAACCAATCCACTTTGGAGTAATATTTTTTTGGTTTTGTTGTTGGATTTGGGTGGTTTTTTGCTAATTACCAAAATCAAACACCCTCCATGTTATTGGGGTTGGAATTTGTCATTTAATTGTCATGCTATATTACAAGATGAAGCATAATACTACCTCTATATGGTAAAATTTTCAGTAATTATGAATAAACAGCAGAAGCATATATTAAACTTCGTGTGAAAATAAGTTATATGTCTTATGCCGGTGTATGATGGAAAAAAAAGGTGCTGTCAGACAGTTTGTATCATTTTTTAATGAAATTCCAAATTTGGCTGCCCAAGATTTTTCTATGAATACATATACATTAGCTTCTAAAAAAACCTTCTGACTCAATCTTGCTTCATTCTGATGAAATTAGAAGCTCTCTGCATTTCAGTTAAACATTTTATGTTTTATGAGCATCATCTAGAACAGATTAAATGAATTAAAAAGTGGTAAATCTACAAATCTTTAAAAAGGGAAGCATCATCTTCTGGTGATATTTCCAGGCAGTAATCTTTTCTTTGTCCAGTGCTATATTCAACAGTCAAGAGGAAAATCTTGGACGTAGATTTGCCAATCATATAAAAATCCATGCAGTAGTTAAACCTAACAGATCAGTTTCAAAGAGAAAACCGCCTTATTTTAACAATATGCATTTTAACAAAACTAAATCTAAGAATCAGGATTATAGATGGTATTTATAAGAAAGAAGACCAGTTAAGAAAAGGACTTTGGGGTCAGGGTAACCAACACAGTGCTTCATTGCAAGAGAGGATATGGCCCTTGACCAAAGGATCAAGGGAACATCTGTTGGAAAGTAAGAGTGGTTTATAACACAGTGACATTGTTAGCAAAATTCTCTAACTGGTAATGACTTCAATGACTTCTAAGTTCATCACCTGTGAGAATGTAAAAGGAGAGCTCCAAGAACTGTTTCTAGAAAACCTTGATCACTGTGAGAAACCAATCTCTTTAGTGTATATTATTCAGAAGAAATATGATAATGTAATTACTCAAAGAGAATGTAGATTTCAGATCTACTAAAATTATTTATCTAAGGAGATGAAAATACAGCAAGAGGCTGAGCTTGGTCACTTCTGCTGAATCAATGCAGTATTGAAATAACATCTAAGATTATTTTAGAATAAAAGAAAACAATTGAGAAAAGTTACCTGGATCTGCATTGATTTCTTTGCCACTTATTTAAACCAAGACAGCAAAACCTCCAAAAATAGATATCACATTTCAGCTAAAAGTTATTGAATTTGATAGAGAAATCATAATGTATAATTTTAGGTTAGATGACTTTATATCCAAGTATTTAATAACTCAGATCATTTGGGGTGGCCTTTTCCTACTGAACAATGATCTGTCATGTCCACTAATGGGCCTCACTTGAACTCTTGGAAATTTTACCAATGGCAGAATGGATAATTAAAATTTTAGGGCCTTAACTATGTTATTAAAGGAAATTAATAGGCCTGGGAGAACATGGCTGAGAAATTCATATTCTCATCATTAGAATACAGGCCAGTAGGGATCCATTGCAAGAGCCATGTAAATTGTACATAGTCAGAAATTCAAGAAACTCAAATGTAGGATACTGAAACGATTATTTAATGAATATACAGTCTTCTTTAATTTACCTAACAGCAGTTTTAAGGAAACCCATGGTTGTAAATGTGGAGACAGAAACACAGAGAAATTCTGATCAATATCTCTATTATCTCTGTATTGAGATGAACTCTTGGGTCTTTTCATCTGAAGGAATGCATGAGCTCTAGTCCTCATGAACTCTTTCTGATTAAAGTGTTGTTTTAGCCATACATTCTTAGTTTGTTGTTTTTTTCTGGAAAGTATCATTGAACTATAGTCAGAAAATAGCAGATGGCCATGCTCCATCTGAACCTCCCTTCAGAAACCCATTGCTGGGAATTTAATATTGATAGATTTCTATAACAGTTTCTCACCTTTAATGTTTATTTAACAGGTTTTATTTTGTTTATCCACAGGACAAAAAAGTGGTCTAGCCCTTGAATTATACTCGTTCAAGTGATTTTTCCAGCTTCGGTTCTGTAAAAAGCTTTAGATATTTCCATATAAAGGTAAGACAGAAATCCAAGATAAGCCTTTATTTATGGCATTTGAAATCTTTCAAATAAAATAGCCTACTAAGTATGAATTAACAAGACTTTATCATCGTATTGTGAGGACTAAGATTATTCCAAGAAAAGCCAAATGAAACTAGGAGATCTTCCTCTGGGATCTGAGTACTTAAAAGAAGCTCATTGTGTATGAAGAATTGATTATGCTGTGTTGAAACAAAATGGAAAAATCAAACAATGCATATGTTTTCTGCTGGGAAAAAGAAAAGCTGTTTGCAAGCTGTGATCTCAACATCCATGTCCTCTACGTACAAGACACTTTCACTGCCTGCTCCCACTGGTGAGGGTCCATTGAGCAGTGGAACAGATACAACATAAGATTGTTTATGTTCCCTTTCCCAGCAGATAATAGAGGGGAGACTGTGTCTACATGAATTTCTTTAGATACAACTATAAAATCAGAACCATATTACCACACAATACAGTCACCACAAAGCCAGCAAAGACCTCTGTTTCATGATAAACTTTCCCAAAGGCAACGTCAATTAATTCAGCCTTCAAACAGTGAGGATATAAGTGAGGCAGAGAAGTAAAGACAACTGTTTCTAGGAATTTTCATTGCTCCATAGATCTAAGTATCACAGAACCATAGAATATTAAGGTGGGAAAAACACCTCTAAAATGGTGAAATCCAGTTGCTAACCCAGAACTACCATGTTCACCTCTAAACCAAATTCCCAGATGCCACATCCACACATGTCTGAACACTTCCACCGACACTGATTCCACCACTTCCTTGTGCAGCCTGCTCCAGTGCTTGACTCCACATTCAGTAAAGAAATTTTTCCTAATGCCAAATCTAAATCTCCCTTGGCACAAGTTGGGGTCATTTACTCTTGTCCTGTCACTGTTACATGCAAGAAGAGATTGACCCCACCTGACTGCAGCCTACTTCTAGGGTGTTGTAGAGAGGGATAATATGCCCTGCAAGACTCCTTTTCTTGCAGGCTGAACAATGCCAGCTCCCTCAGCTGCTCCTCATCACACTTGTCTTCCAGACCCTTCACCAGCTCCATATCCTTTCTCTGGACATGCTCCAGCTCCTCAATGTCTGTCTGTAGTGAGGGGCTCAAAACTGAAAACAGGATTTGAGGTGCAGGCTTACCTTGCTGACTGCAGGTCTGATTACAGTCCAGGAATCCAGACATGCTACAGCTTTGGTATTGGAAGTAATCCTTCCACTGCACACTTTCAGAAGAAGACCCCTGAAGAGCTGCTGAGATCAGGCTCTGTTTCCTGATCTCACAGTTCCTGTCTGCCAAGACAAGGGTGAGTGTATGTGCCCACATGAGCTCAAGTACTCTTTTGCCCTGCTGCCTCCCACTTTCCAACATGGTCTGGGACCAATGAATTCAACAGCCCCCCTCTTCACTACATGATCCAAGAGAACTGGAGACTTTAAGGGTGTTTTCTTTGTCCTCATTTAATTGCTTTGTCTAGACCTTCTGTCGTTAAAAAAATACATCAGGGAAAAAATAATAATGTTATACATACTTCTCATAACATCAGCTCTTCAAAGGGCAGCTTTCCTTCAATCTCATGTGGACTGATCTACAGTTGTCCTATAAAGTCACACTGTGACTGAGGCAGTGAGGGTTAATACAAGGTATTTTAACTACAAGGGAAAAAGCATAGGGGAAGAAGAAGAACAACAACAAAAAGAAGAAGAAAAACAAAAAAAAAAGAAGAAGAAGACAAAGAAGAAGAAAAGAAAAGAATAACAAAATTTGACAAATGCTTTTCTCAGCATTATGTCAAACATGTTTACAGAACTGCACAATTAATAAAAAAAAAACCTGCACTAGAGTCTCTAATTATTATTCCACACAGGGCGGAACACTTCTTCATTATCCCTTTTTGAATTGATTGTGTACATCAAACAGTCAAGATATAAATAAAATATGCCTGCATGCATAATACCCTCACATTAAAGCAGAAGGCAATTAACCTATGATTTTTCATTAATTAAATTAAAATAGCCTTCTGAAAATGTCTCAAATCAAAACAAGTTCCTTACAGAGTACCTTTTTCTTGCTATGATGCACAGACCCTGCTTGCAAAATCATTGGTCCAATAAAATCACAATTTCATCAAAGTATACCAATTTTCTTCTGTGGCTGCATTATTCAAAGTGCTAATTGCAAATACAATATTGGTTATATTTTTCAGTCTTTAAAATAATATTTACTAATGCTTGTTCACTAGTTAACATATTGTTTACATTTTATTTTTGCTAATTATATTGATGCGCTTTGCAGAATTATTGTACTTATTCATCTCATTAGAAATTTGGCAAATAAGACTAAAAGAGAGGGTCACTTCTCTCCTTTTAAATTTATATAGATAATAATCAACTCAGTTAGTATAAGGTTTGTTAGTGCTTTATGGTTATCTCCAGTTGAATGAGTTTAGTTTATTTTGCAGCAAAGTTAGAGTCAGTTTACTTTTTGTCCCATACAGAAACATATTCCCTTTCAATCATTCTACTCAGATAGATTGAATTGTGCTAAAGACACCTTCAGATGTCAATTTGCTTTGTGGACTGTAAACATACATGACTGTCAAACAAATGGAAGGCATACTTCAGCCATGAACACACTGGATGATAAAAAAATGTCTATTGCAAAATTTCTGCTTCTAAGATATGTCCACATCCATTCCCCAAATATAAGGGAAACTACAAATGTCACAGATCTCAATGGAAAACCTGACTGAGTTTGGTTTTGTGAAGAGTTTTTCGGTGTTTCTTTCTGAAAGCTGGGGATAGAGAATTTTAGATAGCTTCAGTTATTTATAAAGCCTTGATAATAAGGAGACCCAAAATAAACTATCTCTTTGTTGCCTTTTAAAACTAAATCTTCACACTCTGGAAGTGTTGAATTATGTTTCTGTCTTGTAAGGGGGAAATTAGGTTTTCAAGTACAGGATATATGAACAGTGGACCTTCAGCACCAGTGTGATCCTTTAAGTCAGAGGTCATTTAGGCCTTTTAAGGACTCTGGAAACTTTGGATTTACAAGATTTTGGCTGTTTAATAAAATAAAAATGACTTGCTATGTCAGCAACACTAAAAACCAGCTATTGGAGTGACAATTTCTTTGGTACAGATCATACCTGTCAAGGTAGCAGAAGCATGAAAATGTTGTGCTCCCTTTCTCATGTGTTGCTGAGAGCTTAGAGCCTACAGATGAAAAAAGTGGTCAGGGAGCATCTACTGTAGGAAGGGAACAAGTTTCACATTCCAGCAAAATCCAGCACACATGTATTCACAGCACATGTGTGGAAAGTTTTATACTGAATCACAAAAACTTGAGGACAGGTATTTTGTTATTTCTGCATTTTCTGATATCATAAAGTGAAATGTTTTGCCTGAGGGAAGGGAATCATCTTGGTTCTTATTTCTTTGTCCAGAAAATGGGGACTATATTGACCTCATCCAAATGCTATGAGAAGGCACATATTGGATTCAAATGCTAAAAAAATGAATTAGTAAAGGCCAGCAGCGCAGGCCCTTCTGCTGAGTCACAAGTCCTCAGGTTAGACTTGATGACAGACTCAGATGATTCAAGCCTCAAGATTTCCACTTTCTACTCAGGAGAATCACAAATAGCCTCAGAACCTACACCACTGTTTTCTCTTCCTCTTCTTCTTAGCTTTTGGAAGGTGATACCTAGACAGTGCTTTTTTTTACTGGTCTAATTCCATTCATGCATTGATAGCTCAACATCTCATTCACTCATATATATTTTTGTGTTCAGCACTTGTGGTGTGTCTTGGGAAGGAATTAAGATTAAATGGCCAAGGTCCCCTAATCCTGGTCAAAGCAGAAGAATAGAAAGAAGAAATAAGTCAAGCTTATCTTTCCTGACAACAATACAGAAATTCTTTGCAGTTTATGTGTTTCCTATTTGAGATTTCACAATTTCATGAGAAATAACATTCAGAAATTTCATAGGAAGAACTGAAGTTTCAGCTCCCGATTTTCTTCTAGGATGCTCCAAATAATTAGCAACCAAATTAAACTCAAAATAACCCTGCTTCATGTGTATTTAGCTTTGAAGATAACTACTTCTATTTCAGACCTGAAAAAGAGTTTATGGGCATAAAATCTTGTCTATTTTTTCCAACTATATGACTTGTTCTAATAATAGATCTTACTTCCCCCACAATTCTAAAATAAATAATAATTTATTATTTTGTAAGAGTACAATTGACATATGGTTTTCTATTTAAACCCATTTCCTTCCTTAAGCAAAAAAATAAATACAAGCTCTCACCACGTTACAGTAGAGGCCAGTTGGAAAACTAATTATACTACCCTCATGTCTAAAAAAGCTACTCTATTCCTAAGCTTGAATTCTTGCACTGGTTTTAAAACTACAGTAATTTCACGATTATAAGCCGCACCTTTTTCATTGAAGAATCCAGCCTACCCCAGCAGTGCGGCTAATCATCAGGTGCGGCTTATCTATGGACAAATCTCAGTGAAATGCCGACCTGGAAGCGAGAGCCCGCCGGGGAGGGAGCTGCCGCGGCCAGCCGGGCAGCTACCGTGGAGCCGCGGCCAGGTGGGCGGGGGCCAGGTGGGGAGCGGGCTTCGCAGGGTGGCGGGGCCGGGAGCGGGCGGGAGGGGCACGAGTGCCAGGGCCCGCGGCACGGGGAAGGTGTGTGGGGCTGCGTTTAAAGGCTCCTCCGGTCTGTGAAAACTGTTTGCAATTT
>VRYO01001463.1:35161903-35196010 GCA_009812075.1 Sialia sialis
GGAGGTTTTCCCCCAATTTTGTCCTAAACTTGGACAAATACTTTTAAAAACCACGAGCGGCGGCGGCTGCTGCTGCCTCCTCCCGGCGCGGCTCACAGAGTGCTACATGAAGCAAGTAAATTGCCCTCCTCACACAGCGTGCACAAATTAGAAAACTGAATCGACCTGAAATGTTAAAAATAATTACAATACCATAACATAAAATTTTGGGGTATCACCTTTCAGTTGTAATTAAATTCAGATAAAATAAAATAAATTCTGTCCTTGGAGACAGAAAATTTGTGGTAGAAAGAAAAGGAATAAGAGAAGAAAGGGGACTGTGCATATTAAATGACAGGGTAAACTCTCAATTTGCCAGAGTTATAACATTTGCATTTTTCAAGGTCATGTGTCAAATACAAATGAAATAATGAACCTTTGCTAGTCTGTGGTATCCCATGTCAGGCAACTTAGGCATCAGCATCAATGCAACATCTTTGATGAACTGCTCTTCTGTGCCCTGCTGCTCTAACCTGGAAGTTAAAAAGGCAACAATTAAGTTTTGTGAAAAGGAGCAGGAAAAACAGGGAAAAATGAGGCTAAGAGCTAGCAGTATTCTTAATTGTGGAATAGTTATTTATTACCAAAGCAAAAGAACTAAAAATGTGCAGACTGAAGGTAAATGGCAAGGAACAGGCATGTTAATGAAGAAGCTGGATAGGCTGCAGCTTTGAGACTCACATCTGACCCATGAGACATTTCAAGAAAATAGGAAGGTGAGAGTGTGGGGGAAAACATTAGAGGTGAAGGAGCTGTTATTTACAATCCTATCTAAAAAAAAAAAAAAAAAGAAAAAAAAGAAAAAGCATTAAAGCTATTCTTTCAAAAGACACAGAACTGCATTAAAAAAAAAAAAAAACAAACAAAAAAACCAACAACTTAGATGATTTATTTTTATCTCAGCTATGTCACTGCAGTGAAATCATCAAGTTCCTTCCACAAAGGCAACTTACAGTTAACTATATACTGCAAAGGAGGGTGTATATTATAATCCAATTTAGGATATGTTATATTGTATCATTAGAGAACAATTTTCACTTCATACAGCTCAAAATGTCTTAATGGGTTTAAAACACATGCCTCTTTTCCTTTTCTCCCCTCTCAGCACAGCATAAAATGAAGCTATGGGTAATATTTCTGTTCCATGTGCCTTCCTGGGAAGTATATGTTACTGAAAATGGAATGGGTGACTTCAGAGCTGTATATGTTACAGTCATATTTTGAAACCAGTCATTCCAGGAAATGATTAAAATTTTCAACTATTACACAAAAAGGCTGTTTCACTCAGTTACTCTGTGAAGTACAAGAGAGTTTTACACCTTTAAAGAAGTTTGCGAAACAGGTAGGGAGGCATCAGGTGAAATACCCTGTACCTTATGACATGAATCAACTTCAAAAGACAACACATGACATTTTTATAATTTATTTACTTCCAAAGCCATATGGAATCTACATTTATTTCTGAAATATTCTGGTCTCACATGCCAGAACTGAACTTGTCTTCATAACTAAGGTACCTGTAACATCAGTATTTTCTCCATTTTGCTTTTCAGTGTTTTCCTCCCTCTGAAGACTGCGATTTACTGAGAGCCCTGCCTGCAAAGCCAGCACTTCCCAGGCTCCTTCCTGCTCCCCAGAACAGCTGGCACAGGGAGAGGGCAGCACGTGGGGCAGGATTGTGCAGAAAGTGGCTGGCAAGGTGCCTTTGAAATGAAGGACCTGTTAGCTCTTGAGTATTGGTGGGTGGAGAATTTGTTGGATCTGGATGAATCCTTTCTGAGAGAGCTTGAGCTACAGGAATTGGTGTAACCTTGAGTTTAGTTTAGCAGTGCTTCCCATCTGATTGCCTAGCAGTGCATCAGGAATGGGTGTGTCTGCTGGGGATGTGGCTGCACCAGGATCATCAGAACTTAACACTGATTTCAAATCCTGCCGACTGTGGAAGTGGCTGGTGATCCCTGATAGTAGAAAGGCAGAGATATGCCCACATCTGGGGTTGGTACTGAAACAAGCTGCAGACAGTGTGAAGTTTATTCCAGACTGATGGGTGGTGCTTTTGAGAACTGGGCAAAGTGGCACAGTCCAGCCCCATGAATTATTGTCTGATATCCATGCTAAGAGCATTTGCTTATCATCTCCTTTGAGAGACTGCATTTTTTGATATCTTGTTTTTCCATACACCAAGCCAAGTGGAGGCCATAGAAGCTTCATTTCTTGGATGACTTCAGCAGCAATTTCAGTTCTTTTATCATCTGCAACCAAACCAAGTAGGGCTACCAAGACCTAACCAGCAGTTGCCATGCAGGAGAAAAACACTCAAAAACTGAATGGCTGCTTCTGGTTCCCTCTGAGGTAAGGGCTCAGAGAACATGAAATCTAAGAAGGTGGTCTTGGTACAATATTACTTCCTTAAAATTGGCTTGAGATGAAGCTGGCAGACCAATAAAGTCAGCCTGGCCTTTGATGACTATTCATTGCTCTAATGGTCAGTTTTATAGCAAGACCATTAGTCAAGGACTTGAGCACCCAAAAGAGAAAAATTCCAAGAGCTCAGCAGTCTGTCTTTTGATGTTTGCATATTCAGATGATTTATAACAAGAGCAGGTAACAATTCTTGCTTTTCTGGCAATATGATGCCTCTCTCCTCTTTGACATAGTATATAGGAAATGCTTCTTTAGTCCAGTGTTTTCTGATTAGCTGCTTCTTGTCACCAGTCACAGAACTTCACACCTATGAGCAGTGGAGGAAATATAAAAGAACCAACCAGCAATTACATAACTAAAGAAGAGAAAAAATGTGATGAGAGCAGAAAGAAAAAATTATAAAGAAAAGAAAAGAGAGAGAAGGAAAAGAAATACTGTTTTTTCAAACTTACTTTACAAGCTAGTAGTGTTCAAGTCTTGAACTGAGTTTGGGATCTTGGCTTTCCTTTTTGATCTCAGCAATAGCTGTACTATATTTCTCCTTTACTATCAAGAACTTTGGACACTTCTCATACTTTTTGTAAAGTTCTTTTTTGAAGCTACTTTCAAAATCCAGAGTCATCTCCAGCAGTCAGTGCTGGAAAAAAGCAAAGGCTCCAATAACAGCCCTTTTCACAATATGCCTGTTCCTGGGTGAAACAAGCAGTCAAACAGCCTGGCGGAACACGCAGCACGTCAGTCACTTTGTACAGCGCGTGAAACTTTCAGTCTCATCTGCTTTACCAAATGAGTGACTGGAGGAGTCATTTGCAAAATGACTGAAAATTTCAGTCATTTCAGGAAATCACTGGTTTCATGATCCTTCTAACATAGCCTGTGCAGAAGGGAAGGCTTAGGCTGGAAACCCAAGATCGTGTTCTTCAAACCCCCTCTTGTGGCTGCGGGGAACAGCGCCTTAAAACACCGCATTTTAGGGATCTTTTGTTTAAAGACTGCAGTGACTGTTGAGGAAGGAAGGAAATGTGAGAGACCTTGTTTTATCCCAATGCTAATATTCTTCCTTGAAAATCCCTGCCAAGGGAGATTTTTAGGATTTTTTCTTCAATTCTTAAGCAATAGCACATGCAGTTTGAGCTGGATACCTCTGCAGAGATCCAGGGCAAAGCAGTTGCCTAAAAGGTTTCATATGCATGAATCCACTGGCTATTTTCTGTGACTAGTCTTAGTATACCTGTAGATGTCTTATATGAAAGCAAAATCTTCATTTTGTTTTCTGCAAAGTATTTTAAAGCAGCATAGGCTTCACGTAGAGCTGAAACAAAATGAATGTGTTCAGAGAATACTTCCTTAGCAGATAGTTAGCAGTGAAAAAGCTTTCACATTTGCAGGTGAGCAGCTATTCAAATCCAAGCAACTTTGAACAAAAGCTGTCCTTAAGGCCAAACTCATTGCTTTCCTGAGGAGAAACCAAGTAATTAATCTTCTGGTCTGGATGGGATTGAATCCACCAGCTGACATTGTACATCCCTTTGTGAAGGGAGGGCAGGATAAGGAAAGAGGTGATTGTGATTTACTCTAAAATTCTTGCTTAATTCCAAAGGGCTTTAAAAAGAGTGATGCAAGTAATGGCAGAAACATTTGGTGAATACTGTATATTTTCATATTGGCTTTGGGATGTTGCATGTTGAGGATGTGCTTGCAGAAATAGTACTTTACCTGTCAAAAAGATAATGCCAGACAGAGAGTTAAAGCCATCAAATCAGATCCTAACTTGGTTTGGAGCCTCTCAGAAAAGATCAGCACAGGTACCCTCTGTAGGACTTTATCACACAAGCCTTTGGACACCAAAGGTCTGTGATACCTTTTTGATTTTGCCAGCATTCCCCTCTTCCCAAATACCACATACTTCCCCTTTCTTCCACTATTGTGAATTCTTTTAAATATATTTTTGATCTAATTTAAATAAACATTATATTTCAGCATAACTACAGCTATTAATTTATGGTTTTTATTTTTTTCATTGATTTTAATTTTGTATTTACTGTGATCTTGAGAGTCAGTGGACTCATAACTTCTAAAAACATAGCCTGAGAGAATCTGGTAGAAGCCCATTTTATTTGTACATTATAATCTGGCATAATGAAAGACTACACAGATCAACTACAAAAGTACTTCATACCAAAACTTAGAGGAAATGTCTCTGATCTAATGCAAAAGAAAAATATTGAACTGCATAATTTAATAAAGGCTTACATTAGTATGAAACACCTAGAGCAAATAATAGTTTAAAAATATAACATGGGAAAACATTACTTAATAAACAGAAAGGAAACAATAGGTATTGCCCTCCTTGAGTTTTTTCCCCATTATGTAGGTTGCCCAAAAAAATGACCATTATTAAGTTCAATACCACTTCATTTAATGCATTAGGGAAATGGCTCAGAGAGTTTCTGCTACACGGGTCAGTAAAAATTAAACTGGCATTCCTTTTCACATGAAAAATTAGAGAGACTTTAGGGGAAACATTTTAATATTTCATTTTGGAAGTGCAACTATAAAGTCAGATAGAAAACATTATTTTTCCATAGCTAAAACTGTCATACTTGACAAATACCACAGTAGGAATACTGGCTACACATTCTTTTGACAATGGATACTTCAGTAGTGTGGTTTTGGTCCATATCTCTATATATTTAAAGAGCTCAAGGTTTGGTTCCTGGCTCTGACACAGTTTTTGCAAGTGCGTTAGGTCAAGGCGAGGACTTGTAACGGTGACTCTGAATCTGCTTGAATGTGTCTGAGTTTGAAACCAGTGAAATTCCACTGTGCTTCATTTCAGAATGTCCTGATGTGCCTCAGCTCCCTAAAAATATCTTTCTGGGAGGGAAAATTTATTAGCTCCTGTGAAACACCCTTATGGTGTGACAACAGGGAACAGACAGGAGGACAAGGGCAAATCAGGACTGGCCCAAAGCTCCGCAGCCCGGCAGGACAAAATTAATTTTTTCCATTCTTCAACTTATATCATACTCACAGGTAGCAGCAACACAACTTCTCCAAGTACACCCTCTCTAAATTACCTAGGGCATATGCTGTCCTAGGGGAAGATCAGCCTTCCTGGGAGGCAGCAGCCAGAGCGAGTTTCCACCTCCCCAGAGAGCTGGGGCTCAGCAGCTGCTGTCCTGGTCTGATCCCAGCCCCCTGCAGTCCCTGATTTTCTCTGTGGCTGGAGGAGGTTTTATCATCACAGATGGTTGTGTGGGACCTTGAAAGGTTGGCTTACACCTTGCCTTGCTTTGTGTAGTGGTGTAAGTTTTGGGGCTTCATAATGACCAGGCATAAACTTTCATAGAACCTGCTATAAGCCTGACTGAAACCTCACACAGTGTTGAGCTTTTCCATCCCAACAGTTTTAATTAGGCCAGCCAGTTCATACCACATATTTATCACCATTAAACCCAGTATTATTTGCTGAAGTGAATATAGGCATTACTGTTAAAGCTCACTATACATACAGCTACTTTATTGATTTCCAATATTTAATATTCCACAGTGACCAGCACAGATCTAGCTACACTAATGAAAATACTAGTATATTATCCTCAGTTCTGTAGCCATTAATAAGGACTTTTTTTTTATTTACCTAATACTGAAGAAAAGCTTTATCCCTAATAAATTAATCTGAGTCAGAAGCTATTTTCAAAGACCACAGTATGTTGCCAATGAGGCAAAATGCAATATGTTTTCAGACGTGACTTGTGTAGTGTATTCACATGCCACTTTTAAAATACATTTTAAGTATTTTAGTATTTTGCGCCTGTGCTATGTATTTGGTTATTTTGCATTATCAGTTTGCAGAGTGGATGGTTTCATTGTCAGGCTGAGGAGTTGGCGCTGTCTGGATAAGAGAGGGTTGTTTGGAGTCCTCATAGGAACCTTCCAGTATCTGAGGGGGGCCTACAGGGAAACCTGAGAGGCAACCAGGAGCTTTAGTGACAAGACCAGGGGCAATGGCTCCAAATTGATACACAGTTAGTTCAGATTAGATGTTAGGAAGAAATTGCTCACGGTGAGGCTGGTGAGGCACTGGAACAGGTTGTCTGGAAAAACAGTGGATGCCCCAAACATGGCAGTGTTCAATACCAGGTTGGAGGGGACTTGTTCTAATGGGAGGTGTCCCTGCCCATGGCAGAGGGGTGGAAATGGGATGAACTTGAAGGTCCCTTCCAACCCAAACCATTTTGTGCTTCTGTTGTGCTGTTCAGTTGTGCTGAGGCACACCCCTGTGAGCACATTTCTGCAACAGATTATGACAGGCTGGCAATTCTTTCCTTTTACTTTTGCTCATTCCATGAATCAGTTTTTACTATGTTAAATTAATTTTATTTCTCAAAGACTGATAAGAGGTAGACTTTTCAGGTCTGTGTTTCTGAAATTAATTTGCTAGGGAAGGGATCAGATCTCCCCCATGCTCTTGTTTACAAGCATTATTGCCATGTGGATTGGATTTCAGTAAGGCAGATTTTAGAGAGCATTTCGTTTGGGCTGGTCTCACAGATTTTCCTGTCAGTTCTACCATTGACTTCCACACGAGTAGCTTCTGGTGAAGATTAAGTACATTTGAAACTCCTTCTTCAATTCAGTGTTTTTCAAATGGTATCTGTCACTAGAAGAAGCCAAGCTGTGGGTTCAGGACCTGTAACAACTGTGCACTTGATCAAAGACCCCAACATTGGAAGTTACTAGATAACAGACAAGAAAAACTGCAGAGTGGAACAGACTACAGCAGGTAAGAAAAGCAGTTTCAGTGTGTTTAAATACAAATTTAAGGTAAGTTGTCAATTCACTAGAAGATACAATACTTGGTTTTCTTTGCCTTTCCATGGCAAGTGAGGATAGCCGGCTGAGAGTTTTTTGTCAGAACAGGATTTTGTGAATTGAGATTTCCCAAGTCTAAAAAGCACATCAATCTGACATTATTTGTCTATCACATCCATTCACCAAGTGAGATCATCTTGGCTTTTTTTTTCTATAGCAGCTTGCAAAAAGCATTCAGTCTAGTCATTATATCTATTTCTTCTCTTTTAAGTTTTGCTTCTGTCATTTCCACAGCTTTATGTTGTGACACTTAAAGACCCACACTTCCTCATAAAATAATGTTTTAAGGTACAAAAGGCTTCTTGAAGATCAGTTTTCTTTCAGGCTCTGATGTTACTCCCAGTTGTATAACTCTTCTGTCCTGCCTGCTGCACCTTCAGTAATAAACAACACAGAGACAATTTGCAAAACATTAGGAAACTAATCACCAGAAACTGGATTTGTCTGACCATAAGGAAAATTCTGAAGAGTTATTTGCTTGGCAAGAAGAAAATAGAGAAGCTGAACAGAGAAGCTGAACAGGTAAAGATGTCTTAAAGAGATCTATTTTTTAAAACTTAATATATTTTAAATATTCACATTAAATTTTATGTGAATCACTTTGTTCTTACTATTTTTACTTAAGTAACCTAATGCTTTCAAGTGTGAAAATGATCAAGTCTCAAGTAGCAAGTGACCTCTGCTGCACAAGGGAAGACAGGAGACTTTACAGTGTTCTCAGTCTTCTTTCCTGGCAAAGATCGTGTACTACCAGATGGGGATCAATTAAAGGAACATGGAAAAGCTGACAGTTGGCTTATTGGCTAAGTTTAAAATGTAAAAAGAAGTTGCTTCAGATTATGCCAAAATGGCCAAAAGCTTCTTGGGGAACGGAAATCAATTGAAAAAGGTGAAAAACTTTTCAATTTTTTTTATTTCTCTCTAGGTCTTATTGTCAAGAAAATTCAACACATTTATCACAAACCTACAAATAGTTTCATCTGACCTGCACTTACATTTACAGCAAAGAAATCACTCAAGCAAAAGACATTCATCACCTCTGGGAACAACACACACCTTTTTTTCCATGCAGCTTTCCTGAACACTGGTAAGACATTAACTGTATTTGCTGCTTCCTGCATTCAATTGCCAAAAACAAAATGTTTGCCAGACCAGATTTTTCACATGAAAGTACTCAACATACAGTTTTTAATTGCAATTCTTGTCCTATTGTAACAAATAAATCTGTTTTTATCTGAACAAACAGTGGGTTCCATGATCAAGGATAAGAAATGCTGCTTCTACGCGCTGAATGCAAAAAGCTTGAAGGACTCAAGATCTCTATCCAAATTATAGCACTCAAACTGATTCTCAAGAGGGCTGAAGTACAGTTTCTTTCAGTATTTTTAATTTTTAAAAAATACCCATAATACATAATTGTACTCTTAGTTTTTTCAGAGCTACTGTTTCAACAGCAGAAGCACTCCAGCAATGACAAATACTTTAAAAAACAATAGGACAGGTACTTTAATTAATTAATGCACTGTTAGAAGCAATTTTGGATGCAGAATCTATGGGGGAAGTTTATGAATATTTTGTCTGAACGGTTCTTCTGTTTTCCAACTATTCTGTAAATATTTTAATATTGTAGCAAAAATGATGCATCCCTAATGAAAAGTTAAGAGACAGGAGAAGGAAAAAAAAGTGTTTTCAACCTTTCAACCAAAGTATTCCCACCCCAAAATAGGAGATGTAGCCCGGGGCCAGGCAACTTCAACCTTGTTAACTGAGCCATGAGCATCCTCTTAGGAATGACTGGAATTCATTGCAGGCTCACCAGAGCCCTGTAATGGATTCAACATTAGGCTTCAAATGCAAGGGCTGAACTTCATGAGCCAGCAAAAGGCACAGGCTGCAAAACAGGCAAGAACAAAAGCTCTGTGTGCAAACTCCTTCCCCCACATTTACAAACTGTTTTCTCCTGATTTTTTCCTTTTTGCAAGAAAAAATATCTCTTTCAGGATATATTGCCTTCCTAATTCTACCCAAATTAGAGAAATTATCCTGGGAGAGAGGAAAACGTGACAAGGTTGAAAATATAGCTGTGAAATAGTGGCAACATGTTACTGGTTTTGTACTTCGGTTTGATTTTAGTGGTTTTCTGTATTTTTTTTGTGTTGTTGTTGCTACTGACATTTTTTTTTTTAAGCTTTCCATTCCCATTTCCTTTACTCCCCTCTCCAAAAACAAAGGGCTCAAATTTTCAGTCCCTTCTTTGCTGAAATCCAAGAAGGCAGATTTATGTGTATCTTTTTAAGATACCTTGAACTTTCTGAAAGGAAGCAGAAGATTCTCTATTAACCTATAGTGTGCCAGTGGTGAAAAGTCTTCTGGTAGTTCTCCAGCTTTCATTTTCAATCTGCTCTTGCTGGAAGGGATAATCTGCTTAGCCTCTGTTGAGTAGGATAGGAACTTGAGAGTTCCTATGTTACTTCTTATCCTGCAGGATCCTGGTGTTTTACCCTCTGAAATTTTGAAGGATCCTGCTGAAAGGATTGCAAAACCCTTTCCCAAATCCTATTTTCACCTGGTGTGACACAGCACTAAATCATCACATTTCTATAAATCTGTTCTCTGAGACCATTCAAGGACTGCCCTGGTCTCAGTCCGGCATTATCTGGAACACTTGTTTTACCTTCTTGCCTTAAAAAATAGCAAGATGCTACAGACAGCTAGGGAATTTTCTTCAGGAGGCAAGGTAGTAAACATGAATGATGTAAATACTCCTAAATCCCTCCTCTTTCTTTTATAGACACGCACACCCTTCCCCCATATTTGAAAGCATGTGGAGGCTGTCGGCCAGATCTCTTTCAAGGTTATTTGGAAGGTCTTCACTTTCCGTGGTGTCAGCAACCAGACATGAATCACAGCATTCAGTGAAGGAAGGGCTGCCTGTTGGCTAAAGCATCCCAGAATACGCCTTTCAGACTCTTCCAAAGCACTGCCACAATGTCTAATATTAAATCCCAGTGACAATCAATAGTTGAAATTAAACGTGGGTGTCAAAATCAGCTGGATCTGTTTCAAGGCAAAACCAGTGCACCACTGAAACAACAACACTGGGAGAAATCAGTGTGTAAGCAGTCTGACCTCTTATTTTTTCCCCCATTCCTCCCTTACTGTCTTTCTCCTGCATCCCCAAAGGAAGTTAAATGATGTTTTTATAATGTAGATGATAGAGACAACTTATCTGCATAATGAAGCTGAAAACAGCCTGCTTGTGTTGAAGCTCCTCCTCTGCATGTTACATGCCAGCAGAGATTTGCTGTGAAAAAGGAGAGCTGCAATGCAGCATTTTCCTCTGGAACTTTGCAGCTGTATTACAGTTCCAAGCACACCACAAAAAGACTTTTGTTTACAGTATTTAAATTCAATTTAAATGGCAGCTGTTAAAAGTAGGCAGATGAATCACTGCACATCCACTAACATTTTAGTGCTCACTCACTCTAAGGCTTTTATTCTAAACAGAATTACTTCATGTTCTCTTACAATTAATTTTCCTACTTTTTTATCATACTACCTGCCTAATAATTAGTGGTCCTTAATACTGGGCTTTTAGCAGTCCTTAATACTCATAAAAAATTAGCTGTCTGGGTAAAAAAATAGAGCCATAAAAGAGCTCAAAATACACAAAACCACTAAGTAGGGATAATAAAGGCAGTAGCCTCAGAGGGCAGAGAAAGTTCAAGGAAAACTTCACATGGGAGTCACCTCTTACTTTCCTCAAGCACAGCAGTGTCAGCTCCCAGTAATGTTCGCCATTCTCCTCCCAAACTGCACAATGTCACCAGAAGGTCACTCAGCATGGCAGGATCTTCCCTGCAGAAGTCCAAGCTACAAGCACTCTGTGACTCCACCCCAGGCAGTGCTGTTCCTCCTTAAAGCCCATATTGCTTTAACACTACCTAGCTTAGCAAGGCAGGATGTTACAAGGTCATTTCCAATATGCATCCCAAGCCCCAAAGCACTGTTCCAGCTTACTCATGAATCTGAACACCAAATAGCCTAGAAAAAGTTAAAGTCTTGGTCCAAATTTTCCCCTCTTAGCCCCTACACAGAAATATTCATCTAATCCACCAATATTTCCTTTACAGGTTCAAAATACGCTGCAGTTGCAAGTGAGAAAAATTACAGTGCTCTTAGACTAGCTCTCCATGGAAATAGTCACCAGTCAGCATAATTATCAGACTCTGGTGAAGTAAAATCCTGGATGAAAAATATATCAGTGACAATGATAAAATTCAGCTGATGGGAAAACTCTGACAGAGCTCTGATGGAAAACTATTCCAATACTGTCCTGCTTTTGACATGATATGAAGGTAATTCATATAGAAGAATTATATTTGCACAAGGTAAGTAATAAAAAACCTCAAATTGGATTTCTTCTCTTTTTTTTTTTTTTTAACTCAACTTCCTACATGCTGGATTTAACCACTGATTTCAATAAAGCTGGGATTTAACTCTGATTGACTGCAATGCAGCCATTTCTCCCTAAGCTTGAAAAATACTTATCTTCCCACATATGTGCATGCAAACAGAACAAAAGAGCAGAAAATACATATCCACGTGTCTCCTATAACATCTCCTATCAATTGCATCTTACAGAATAATTGCTGCAAGCGTGCTCTGCACCAAGCTTTCACTCTATGTTTGAGACTGTAGCACACAACATTAAAGCTCTTGCAAACAGCTGTGACTGCCACAACTGATGGAATTATCTCTCCCCTTCATCTTTCCCCTGCTATTTCACTTGAGAAGGCAGTTTTATGATGGGTCCTTATTTGAATGATCATACTCTGATTTTCTGCATCTTCTGCTGAGATTGACTGGAGATCGATCAGTTGTTGATAAGTGCTGCGAATGTTAAAATACATCAGGCCAGGAAGAGAGACAGATATCTCCACTGGCTGTGTACATACAGCCCAAAATAGCAGACCTCTCTCCCTTGAAGAACTTACACCTTGCTGCATTGCAAATATCAAACAATAATGAGTTATTTATTGCCCAGTCTCTCATTCCCGAACATGACAAACTCTAATGCTTTGCCTGAACTGACCTCTGATGGAAAAAAATTAATCTCTCTGTTTCCACAAAAACTGTACAGATGTCTAAAATATGGGATCTTCCTAGATATTTTATTCTTTTGCTGAGTAGAGCACTGAACTGGATAATCCCTAAGTCACTGACTGATGAGAGGGTTTAGCAGGGGAAGGATCTCTATTTATGTTCCCATACACTTCCCTACATATCTGCCCTCACTGACTGCTAGATACAGAATATTAGGCTTAGCAAGACCTACAGCCCAACCCCTTTCTTGTGATTACAACCACAGTTTAAATTCACAGTACAGGTTTCATACTGGAATTTGCCTCTAATTTATGCTGCTCCATGCTGGGAAGGGAAGGTACTGGAATCTCCCTCTTCCCTCACAGACCTTCCCATCCTTTGTCCCCACCCTCCCACTACCAGCGCTGGCTGGCCTGCTGATGGGGTCACACGTGGACCCCTCTCCCAGCAACAGTCCTGCCGCAATTAGCAAAGGTCACTTCTTTGCAAGGTGCAGAGCCGTGTTTGCTGCAGCAACAGCAGCAGGGATCCTACAGCTCCTCACTGAGCCTTGGAGATCCAGTCCTTCTTACCCTACAGCAACAGCGCTCACAGGAGCCCTGAGAACTTTATTCAGCCCCACAAACTACATCACAATTAGAGTCAGGGGAGACATCAAATTTCAGATGTACAGAAAAACACCGTGGACTTCAGTGTAACCTCTCGGACCTAGCTGAACTAATATAGTCGCTGCTCAAATGCCAAGCAACTTTGATTTTCACAAGACTGCTCCTTAATTGAAACTATTCAACAAATGTTTTCTGCAACTGTAATTCAGCCAATTGATTGTTTATAATCTTTGGCTCTGACTGCTGCATTCAGTACAGGGAAAATTCTCTTGCTGTACTCATTTGCATCTGATCATCAGCCTTGCAAACAAGGGTATATTGTTTATCAGAACATTCACAACAAAATGTTAGAGAAGCATATCCAAAATCCATATTTCCCCATTACCTGGAAAACATATCCTCAAAATTGCCTGTGACTACCGATTTTACATAAACAACTATTTAAACCCAACCTGGACCCTTGGCAACTACAGAGTTATTCAGGGCATAGTGGCTGGGAAACCTTAGCACCTTGAGAAAGCAGTGAGCTTACTTTTCACTGCTTTAACTATTCAATAAGTACTAGCTCAGTACAAGACTCAACACATGCATTAGTGAGCTCTGACCTCACTGGATAGTACAGTCATAAATGTTGGGCTTTTATTACAGAGGCCTTTCACAGTCGGTACTATCAGAGTGGGATCCCAGTGGCAGCAAACCATTAGAGAAACTTTCTTTTTCACCTGCCTAACAAACCTTGAACCTGCAAAGTACTCAGGATAATGAAGAATGCCAGAAAAGCAAGGGCATATGTGCAACAAGAGTGCTGGACAATTTAAGTAGAACAGCCATGAGATCAAAAACAACCTCACAAACCAAATAATTATTTCATATTCAAATGCTACTTCTTCTTTACTACTTTATGTTGTGCAATTAAACTGCATATTACTATTAAATTTCCTTAAATGGGACAGTATTTTGACAGAATATAGATATCCTCCTGGATCTCCTCTCTGAGATGAGTAACTGTTATTAAAACCATATTAAACTATCCTGTAGTAGTAATTAACCAGCCTCAGATCTAAGTGGTAAATGGCAATAAGGGGAGATTCCACCACCATTGAATATTAGTCCCTACAATGAAAATTTGCACTGCTGATTTGATTTAGGTTTTGGCTGGCTTGTCACTACTCCTAATCTAAGAATTTGTTCAAGAAGAGGAAGTATAGAGAATACAAGGAGAGAACAGCATGTTCTGATCAAGCAAGAGGCAAATTAAAAATTATTTATTCTATTTGAGAAAGTTCTACCTATGAAAACATACAAAATCAGAATTTGATCAAGTCAATACAGCCCAATATGCAGGTATGAAGTTTGGCTGTATAATTTGAGGAAGTGGTTTTCACTCACTAAGGGTCAACTACCTGGAAAAAGACTGACATATGTAGAATTCTTTGAGATAAGAGAGAGAGAGGCCCTGTTTGTGAAATATAAATAAATAGCAATAACTAAACTCAGGCAAATATTGCAGAATACACAGACAACGTAGATGGGACTGGATGCTTTGACAGGACAATGATACTCCTCTGACAACTTGAGATTCTTTGTTTCCCTGCGAATTTCTAATGCTCAGTTAAGCCAAAGAAGACACCGCTTTAAAAGCCTTGTGACTGCCTTAAAATTGTATGTTTCATTAATCTGTGTTGAGGCACAGATGTGCCAGACCTTCCATTCTTCACTCAGAATAAGGATAATCCATGCTCAGGACTGCTCCTCTCTTAGCCAGGAACAGTCAGTTCTACAGTTCAGTGCAGACCAAATAATAAAAATTCATGCTTCTAACCCTTCAACAGTCACAAATTTCAGGATGTAAAAATAACACACTTGAGATGCATTAAATGCTCATTAAAATTAATGAGAATGATGTGATTCTTGCAAAAAGTGCAGCATTGTCTAGTGAAGGAAGTGTTTAGTCTCACAAGTGAACTGAGAGTGTTAAGAAGTCTGGTGGTACCAGATAAAATCCGTGACAAAGCTGTATAGAAAAATTCACATGGCCACCTGGAAAAAAGAAAATCACATTTCTCGTTTTTCACATTTCACATTTTTAGTCAGCTCTATTTTATCAAAGAGTTTAACACTGTTTCCACATACACTGTAGGTAGTTTTCACCCCATGCCTTTTGATTTCTTTTTTTGTGTTTGTGATTTTTTTTTCCTCCTTTCATGTAGTACAAACTCTCCTCTGTGTTTCATGACCTAATTTTACCTCTTTGCCCTTGAAAGTCTGTATTCATTACCAGACAAAATAATGACCAGGAGTTACAAAAGTAGCATGCTACAGTTTTCATGCTTGGACGTAGATATTGATAACTTTGACTCTGCTGCAATTTTGAACAGTATTTAACCCCTCTCATATCTAAAATCTGGTAAAAAATTGTGCCAATAAATGAATTTTGCAAGGGAAAAACCTGAGATCAAAAATGGGAGTTCCAGGACTGTGGGAAGTATCTAGCAGGCAGAAAGGAAAGTTGAATTAATACTAATGATGTTGACTATAACTCGAGAACTTTAGAAATTGTCTGCATAATTAATTTTAACTCCTGCTTTGGCAAAAGTGAATCTGTTAACAATCATCACAAAAGATGTAAAAGAACAATAATTAATATGGAAAATAAATCTAGAAATAGAAAAGAAATACATTTTCTGTAGAAAGGATTGAAAGGTGTTAGCATTGCAGTGCCATAGCCTGTACATTTTACCTAAGGCAGGTCTGCAGTAATTGCAAAATCTCAGGCCAGACTGCAGCCAGATTACTTCTCTCTGAATCACTGAAGTGTCACTAGAGATTTGTATCCTAAAGTGATGCCTTGGGACAGTCCCACCATATAGCTGGTGTCAAGTTACCTGATAGCCCAGCAAGAGAGGACTGTCAATAATCAGATCCCTGGAAGAGAAGCAGCAGCCTTGAACTGATCAAGCACAAAAGAGCTTCAGTAACAGCCATTCAAAACATTAAAAAGCCTGAGGAAAATGAGCTAAAAAAACCCCCAAAAAACAGCAGCAAACAACAACAGCAGCAAGTAAGGTTAGTACAAAACCAAATGGAAAATTACTAGATTCAGTAGTTGTTTTACTAGGATGTTAAATTTTACATTAAATTTCAAAAGCTATATTATCATTCATGTCCTGATAACAGAATAACAAAAAATATTATGAAAAAATCCAAATGTGAATAAAATAATATTTTTATTATAATCCATAGGGGAAGCAAGACTGATATACACTGCTTAGTTTCATTCTTCCTGACATTTCAGTTCCCACTCTCTGGTATTGAGTTATCTTAACCAAATGCAAAAAGTCAGCTACTTTAAAATGCTAAAGTAGAATATTCTATCTAAATTCTGTGTAAGAAAACAGGTCACAGAATGCAGTCCCAGACTACTAAATCTGCTTAATGCAGACACATTCCTTTTCCACTTTGAATCAATACCATGATTTTCAGGAGCTATGCAATGTTCTGCTGCTAAATAAATGTCCTTGTATCAGTAATGCTGAGATCCTATTGTTTCAGGAAAGTCATGAAAGATATAAAATATATGACTTTGCAGGACCAGGGCCAAACTGCCTATATGGATATAAAGCATTAAATCACATTATATAAATAATGAAGAGAGGTTCATACAACAAAAAATCCTGAAAGAAAGCAAGAATCTAATTCTTGCAGTTTTACTACAGATATTCCTCTCTACCCATAAGAATGCAAATGAGAGTGCCTTTTTAACTTGACAGCTTCCCTTGAAATACTTTTTCTTTGTTTTACATTCTAAGGATGAAGGAGAGAAAGAATTGTTTTATGCTTCATTTTGATTTTTTTAAATATTTCTTACTTGATAACTCATTTTTAAATGACAAGTTTGCAGCACTGGGAGTAAAATCTAACTCATCACTGGGGCATTATTTTTTCCTTTTTCAGAATTACATATGTCTTTAAAAACCAATGTTTTAAAATACATGTTATTACCACACAGTAATAAAAAATTCTCCTGTTTACCACAGAGCCTGTATTCATAGGCTCATTTACAACATTCATAGTCACACAGGGATGCAAAATCCTCCATAACTAACAGTTACATGGCCAAGAAATAACAACCACAGCTTCATAAAAGGGATTGACTTAAGCCAGCAGAGCAACACCTGAGTGGGAAATAGAAGAGGCTGCAGGGCAAAGAAGAGGTAAATGCTGGGAGCCCTTCTGCAGCCCTGAGATACTCACTTGTGTGAGGTCTGGATGCTCAGCCCAGAGCTCCTGCAGGTCTTGCACTGGGTAGAAGAGGTTCTCCAATGGGAATATGCCTGGAGAAACCACTCCTAGGTGTGTGAGCAGAACCCAAGGCTCCAGGCTGGATAACTCAGGCTGCCTCTTGCTTGTTCCCATGTGGAGACCACCTTCACCTGTTGCTTTCACCATTTTGGCACCCATGGCTGCACAGTGGCTTGCTGTCAATAAAAAGAGTGGAGTTAAAAAACAAGCTAGACCAGTTACAGTAGTTTCACAATTATAAACCGCACCTGAATATAAGCCGCACTTCCGGGTAGCTGGGAAGACCACGGGATTTGTCCATATATAAGCCGCACCCGAATATAAGCCCCACGTTTTTTTGTTTTTTTTTTTAACTCACACGTCAGAGGGGGCGGGGCGCTCCGGCGCGGCCCCACACAGCCCGGCTTCCCAGCGGCAGGGGCTGGCCCGCCCTTGCACAGCCCCCGTTCCTGGCCATTCCCCGTTCCCACCGGCTCCCGGTGGCACAGGGGCCGGGCCGCACACTTGCAGCCCCCGTTCCGGGCAGTCCCACGCTCCCGGCGGCTCCCACTTGCCACTCTGCTTGGCCGGCTCTGACTTCCGGGTTGGCGTTTTGCTGGGATTTGTCCATAGATAAGCCGCACCTGAATATAAGCCGCACCACTGGGGTAGGCTGGATTCTTCAATGAAAAAGGTGCGGCTTATATTCGTGAAATTACTGTAATAGTTTGGAAAGAGCCTCCAATAAACCATGGAGAAACTTGTACATGTGCCTTTTAACCATATGCCTCAGCACCTACTTGACACAGAGATTTGGCAATTCTGATTTTAGTAATAAATTGATTATTTGGGAAAAACCCAACAATTCTGCATATGCTCTTCCTTGTGGTAACCGAATTCCCAACTTCAGTACACGGCAATGAGGATGATCTTGAAGAGAAGTAGGTTATGATACTTCAGCTGCATGAACACAGAACATGCAACACAGTGGGTCATGCTGCCATTATTCTTAAAAGGCTGTAAAGAATCCAACCACTTAGAGAAATTAAGTGACATAATCTGGCCCATTTTCAAGCACTAAATATGAGGAGCCTATGGTTTTGTATTCTGTATCTGTCCTGTTAAATAATGGACAAGGTCAGCTACATTGGACTACGTTCAGTAAAGAAATTAATGTTTGCCTGTATGATGCCAATAGAAAGAGAAATACAGAAAAATCACCTCCGGTTCTAACATTTTATTACGACCACAAAAAAAAAAAAAAAGAAAGAAAATAAACATATTCTAAGTGTTTCTATGGCACACAGACTTTATTTCTGACTTCATCAAGCCTTTAATATGCAGTGGTCACTCTGTTGATAAAATTGCCTATCTGGTAAGTACCATTATTCTATGAACAAGTTAGTTGTACTATGAATAAATCCAATAAAGTCTTTGCCAATTATTTCTCAGTCACTGATTGAGAATATATAGCTTTTACCTTGTGGCCCACGTGAAGCAACTCACCTCAGTGAAAGAAGCATCAAGCAGTTCACAGACTGGCATTAACCACACAGAAGCTGACCATGCACTACCTCACAGCAATTTGCTTTCTGACCATGGTTTAAAAACTGAGTATCAGAGAGAAAGTACCTCTCTGCAGCATTTCCTGGCCACATTGTTAAATGAAGAGAAGAACCATATGGGATGTGTATTCTTCTTCCTATTTTCTCCAATTGCTTACCATAGAAATTAGGCACAAGACCTGTGCCATGTTAGCAGATAAATGTGAAGGCAAGAAATGCACAGTTTAAATACATATTAATACATGCTACTGGTATTCAGAAACAAAAAAATAGTTTGATTTCTGAACAATGCCTGCAGGGACACTTCTAGTGACCATCTCAGTACTGCTGCAGCATGCTTGGCATTTTGCAAAATTACAAACAAAAAAAATTGTTCTCATCACAGTTTTCCTTTCCAGTCTCTGAGGGGATCAAATGCAGGTGAGGACAGGAGAGACAAAATGCATAAGCCAAATGTTTACTAAATACTTGTAAAAATGATAGCAGAGCTTATTTAACATCAACAGTCCAAAATTTCTGCCTGATGAAAAGAAATCCCTGTCTAGATAGGTGCCATGGTTTCACTCCAGCCAGCAACCAAGCTCCACAAAGCCACTCACTCACTCTCACAACTAGCAGGATCAGAGAATGAATTTGAACTAGAAAAGCTAGAAAACTCATGGGCTGAGATAAAGACAGTTCAATAGGGAAAGCCAAAACTGCGCATACAAGCAAAGCAAACCAAGAGATCAATTCAGTGCTTCCCATGGACAGGCAGGTGTTCAGGACATCAAGGCTCCATAACACTTAAGAGTGACTTGGAAAAACAAATGTCATCACTCCAAATATCCCTCCTTCCTCCTCCCCTCCCTGCCCCAGATTTATATACTGATCATGATGCCACGTGGTCTGGAATATCCCTTTGGTCAGTTGGGGTCACCTATCCCAGCTGTGTCTCCTCCCAACCGCCCAGGCATCCCCAGTCCCCTCACCAGCATGGCAGCACAAAAAGCAAAAAAGGCCTTGGCCCTGCTCAGCAGTAACAGAAACATCTCTGTATTATCAGCCCTGTGTTCAGCACTAATCCAAAACATAGCCACTGTGAAGACAATTAATTCTCCCCAGGCTGGGCCCAGCATAACAGGAATGGATTGAAGGCAGGATACTGACTTTTAGTATGATCATCCCTAAAAATAGCAATTGGCACTATCTTTCCCTGTTCTAAAGGGAAGATACTTACATCTCACCCAGGTGAGATACCTATTCTTACAGGCATCTAAAACCCCAAATTAGGAGCCCTCTGTCAGAAAAGCAGCAATGTAGAAAAGAAAGGAGAGCCTGGGCTGTGATATGACATGCACCATGTAGATTCTCTTTAATTATCTTTCTACAAATTAGTACCTCTGTCTCTCATAACTCCTCACATAACCACATTCACTGGACGCTAATTTAAGGTGTGTGGCTGCCGTTCTGTATGACATTTCTTCCAGATAAGGAAAAGGGCTGTAGAAAGGAGTTGTATCAGACCGTGGGTAAAAAAAAGAAAAAGGGTCTTTCTTATACTATTTCCTGGGAGTAGTGGTATTATTAATAAGAATAATAATGGTAATCATTACAGAAGATATGTGTACCTTTATTTATTTCACCTGAAGTCTACTATGGCTTTTCAAACCTGTCAACATAACATTCAAAGAGCCCTTTCAATTACTGAATTATTTTCTATTAAATTAGAAGCAATGTACTTTTCAAAGAAACCATCTATTATTTATATATAAAAGGCAAAGAAACAACCAAACCAAAATGTCTTTACAAATCTTACAGCTGAACTGTTAGGCTGTAAACAGAGCCCATATTAATGGGCTTATTCTACAACAAAGCACTTCAAGATAGCACAGCAACAGCAATGATAGATGCTAAACTGTTTTAATAAAAACACAAATACAAACCATTCATGAAAAAATGTTAGACATATAAAAGAAATTCCCCTACTCGTAAGCATCACCAAAATATCTGGTGTGGGACTCAAGCATAGTTCAGTGCCTCCCTACCCCAGATTCCCACTGTTGGACAAGAAGCTCTGATATTTATTGACTCCTGCTATAATATACTGCATATATAATAGACAACAATCAATATTTGCCTCACAGTGAGGGAAGAGGAAATTCAGTCATGTTTTATAAGAAGAAGAAAAAAAGTAGAAACCTATAAATCTTATCAGCACCTAAGATCCAGTGTGAAAGGGTTTTTACTACTGCTATTAGCCTAAGTTTAGGTCCATGCTCAATAAAAAGCCACGGTTAAGGGCATTTATTGAAACTGCTAATTTTCATTAACAAGAAGAAACTGAGCCAATTCCTTGGAGTCTGACCAAATGAGATAATTCTAAGACAGTTCCTGGAAAAACCCTGGATATAGCAGTACATTGTGAAAGGAAGATCTGCCCCTAAAACTCTCATTTGTCTCTCTCTCTTCTTCTTTTAAGCAGCAACTTTAAAAGGAAAGCCTGGAAGAGGCCTGTAGACTTCATCTGGTTCATCCCTTAGCCTGATACTCCTGTACTGCTTCAGACAGATGGCTTTCCAATATCTTACAGGCTTTTTACAGGAAGTTCTTACAGATTTTCAAGAAAGATGCTGCCCAGGCTTTGCTATTCTTACTAGTTTTCCTTGAGTCCTAATTGATCCACTCCTTGTATTAATTTAAAATAATTAATTTTTGCTTTGCCCATAGAGGAATTGGAACACTAACCCTGCTCAAGCAGCTTTAGTACTACTACTACTAGTACTGTAGTACTAGCACTATTATTGTTGTTGACAAAGTGACCAAAACTGACAACAGACCATTCATCTTCAAGACCACATCTACCAGACAAGATTTATACATCCCAGCACATTTGCATTTTTTCGCAACAGCATCTTGACTCATGCAATTTGCATCCACTACAACCCGTGGATCCTTTTCTGTAGATGAACTTCTTCTTCCTCTTGTATTTATGAAGCTGATTATACACGCCTAAAAGTAGAATTTGTAGAATTGAGCTGTGTCTTACTTTTTCCCTTAGTGCGATTCTAATTCTAATTCTCTCCTCCAAAGTCTTTCCACCTTGATGTTATCTACTGATTTAATAAACAAACTTATCATTCCAATAGCCATATAACTAATTAAAACTTTCAGCAAGTTAAAATTCAAGACAGAAACAAAACAAGCCCCTAAAGCAACACAAAACATGTTCTATCTTGAAAAAAAACTACTGTCAGCACAATTTTTCAGTATTTACACCTGTAATATAGAAATTTTGTCCAGAATGTGAATCTGCAGCTTAGTTTTAAACATCATACAAGTCAACATCAGAAGCTTGAATTCTGAAAGTTAGAATACCTATGGTTCTCTCTTTCCCCCACTAGATCTGTCACTTTAATAGAAAGGTATTAGTGTGATTTGGTGAACATTGTTTCCAACAACTCTTCATGATGATTCCATTGCATCTCATTAATATCTTGCAAATAGCTATATTGTGGTTTCTGTTTGTTTGCTTGCTTGTTTATTTTACAAGGAATTGAAATTACATTAGTTTCTATACCACAACTTCCTTCTTCATGCCTTTTGAAAACAGAAATCTTATTTGTCCTTTTCCAGACTTCTAAAACCCCAAGTACTATCCATGAGATTTCAAAGGTAACCTTTCACTTTTTGGGATTTGCTTCATCTTGCTTTCTAAGGAGCTTTGGATAAATGTTAGATATTTCTGAATTGAATGAATCAGTCTTCTGAATACTCTCTAACCTGTGCTTTCTTTAAGTCTGCAAAATACTTCTGGTTTAAAATTCTTTTTTGTTAACTGTATTAATAAATTGAGCAATGTCTTTTTTGGTGAGAACTAAATGAGAAACTCCAGAATTTCAGACTTCATCACATTTGATATCTTTCTCTCTGTTTTGAACAGTGACAATTTTTTACTTGACTGTCTTCTTAATAATAACATAATCTCCTGTTATCCTTTACAGTCTATGCAATATGCATATTGATTTATTGATCTTGTCCTTTTGACATTTTCCCGTCAGGCAAATTTTATTGTTTTATACTTATGTTTAGCAAGTTGATCTGTTTTCTGAATCTGCACAAGTCCTTTTCCTGTTCAAGGTCATCTAAGTATTCAGGAATTGGCCATATTTGCTTTTTTACTTTCTGTCCTCCCTCTACTTTCAATTGTAGCCTCAGAGTAACTTCTTTAAAGGTCTGTTGTCTCTCTTGAGAAACATTTTCCTGAGACTTATTTTCTATGAAGTCTTATCAGTCAGTTTTCTGAGTTGACTCTGTTCTCCTTGCCTTACCTCTGCAAGTTGCTTCAGGTTGTTTTTACAGGAGAGCATCATAAATCACCAAGAAATATAGGCTTGAAATTTTGTCTTTGTTATAATGTGCTGCCAGTCATAAATGTGGCACTTTTCTTTCTTTTTTTTTTTTCTCATATGTTTTCTGATATGGGGTTTGGTACAGGATTTGGTAGGTTTTGGTTCGTTGGGGTTTCTTTATTTTACTTTGTATGCTACATAAATAAAACCAAACAGAAATGGTTATAAGCAGAGAAACAGCAGGATAAGGGAACATTTTGGTGGGCAGAAACAAGCACCCTCACTCTCTCTTTTTTTGCCCATCTTCACAGTTTGGGTATATTTTAGAAGGTCAAGGAACAGCTATTGGGAGGCATAAAGGCAAGTTTTAAACGTATCGAGGCAATGCTATCACATTAGCAGCTAGAAATGGTCTCATGCAATCAAATGTTTCCACTCAGACAGCTCTGCAACACGGGCAGCTCTCGGGTAGCCTGCAGCAGTCCCTAAAACTGTGCCATCCCTACAGCCGCATGGCAGAGCCAGCAAACACCTCCGGCCAGCGCAGGCTTTTGGTGCAGGCACACAGCAACCCGCCGCAGGAATTCTGCAGCGTTTCAAGGTCAGTCTCCGTGGTAAGGACGAGAATTTGCGCAGCAGAGCCTCGTCAGTGCCGCGGCTGCAGCAGCGCGGTGCCATCTGCAGCCCCGCACCCCCGATCCCCTGTCAGCTGTGCCGGGCTGCAGAGCCAGGGCTTCTCGCAATCCCACGGTCACACCGGCGCTGCCCGACTGATTTAACTCTTTCCGGGCGCTTTGCTGTCGGAGCAGGGGCGAGGTGACCCGAAAAGGCGGGGCTCGGCGTGGAGCGCCCGGAGAGCCGAGCAGTGGAGGGGCGCTCCCGCAGCGCAGCGGGGCTGAGCCCGGCAGGACTCGGAGCTGTGCCGAATGAATGCTCCCTGTCCTGGGCACAGAGCGCACGGTGACGGGGCCTGGCAGCTGCTCCGGGCCTGCTGCAGCCAGCCCCTGGCGCTAGGCTGGGAGCCACTGCCCAGACAAGCCCACGCTGCCAGCCCCGGGCTCCAGCGGCACATCGCGACTGAGGGACACGAAAGAATACCAGCGCTGCCAGCTTGTCGACTCTCTTTCCGATTTATGGCATTTCAAAGGCCTTTTGCTCTGCTCAAATCTCCTCACTTGCAGCCCAGGCTATCTCACCTGTATCTCTAGCGCAACGTGCCATCCTGGAGCTGGGAGGTTTGCCCACTTCTTTGCAGACCCTGCAGAGCACAAGAAGCAGCACGTAGGCTTTGCACAGCTTTAGCCCAGAGCATGTCCACTCCAGGCTCACAAAGTGACAGCTATCGCGCAGGTTGCCACAAGCTGGTCGTGTGAAAATTAGAGGTGCAGGAGGTAAAAGGCATTCAAAATATAGCCAAGCTCAAGTTCCCTGAAGATTTGCATGGGAGAAGGATATAGAAGAGGGGCAGGAAGTTTGTCACATGGACAGTTATGAGACACAAAGAAGTGGTTCACATCTGGATTGACCCAGCAAAAGGCCCAAAATTTCCCATCCTCAGTATATTATCCAAAGACAGAGAGTCTGTCCAGCTAGCCAGGAGAAGTTCACTGCATCATTCACTGTTCACTGCAATTTCAATGCTTTTGTACTTGCATCAGCCTGGCAACACTAAAAAAATCTCTGACCGGACCTCAACACAAGCATGGATGTGCAGAAGTACAAGCAAGGGGGAGTAGGAAGCTTTGTTGCTTCACAGTAGGTACTTCTGCCACCAAAGCATTGCCTTAGAATTGGCTGGGGCTTTAAATGTGGGCAGATATTTCTAGTTTCACTGCACGGCCAGCTCATTCCAGCTCAGCCACTAAATACATGAATTTTAACAGCTTTATTCCACTCTCCAACACAAGCACTTTTGCCTTACATGCCACTTGGTTTGTCACTGCTATACAGAAAGAAAACAAGGAAAGTTTTCTTTTAATAAGAAGTCTTAAAAATCACAAAGTGGATGCCATTCAGGACAAACTTTCAAGAAATTCAGCTCTGATATAAGACAAGACCTGAGCTAAATGAACACATTTTCATATATGCAAGATTTTCTTCGGTTACTGAATATTGTTCTTTTTTTCTTTGAAACGTGATGACAGTTCCTGAAATAGCATTTACTGGTAGTAAATTCTCCTAAATTATCATACCAGCTATTGCAACTGATCAATTTAATTTTGACTGATATGTTAAAGTGATTATAGAAGGACTAGGCTCCTGAGTATAATTGAATTTCAATAGAACTGTGGCACTTAGTTCCTTTCAATATGTAGAAGATTCCAGACTTTAAGACTAATTATTAAAGCTGCTTTAAAAAAAGGCTACAAAAATTTTTCAAACTACCCTGCTTTTCACTTCAGAAAGTGCTCTCAAACTTACATCATTTTCCACCACAAAAAAGATGACATTTCAAAAAGAAAATCATAAGAAACCAGGGAAAGTTTTTATTGAATATGATTCATGAAACATTTGTTTAGCAGAGCACATATGGGCAGAACACATCATTTTCACATTTTTGATTAAAAATTCTCACCCACTAATGAAAAATTAACAGATACCTGATCTAAATGAATTTAAAGGTAAGATTAAATATTTAATAATTATCATAACATACTGTTAGAGAGTTGTAGATATTTCAGAGCTTTCTTTTTCCATCATATGAGCTGAGGTAGATTAATGTGGGGGTTTTGGCACTTAAGAAAATTGAAAATAATTAATCTGTAATGGCATTGATGGAAAAAGTGTTCAAAATGTCAATAAAAATGCTGCTTTAACAGTACTTCAAATAGTCTACTTACGCAATTTAAGAGACACATTATCTGCCAGACTACACACTTTTCCATTAAAATCTATGAAAATTTGCAGGTGTTTAATTACCTGTTCTCCCATTGTTCCTTGGCTGCAGCAGGAGTAGTTTGAACACTATGTAAGAATTAATGTACAATTTAACATAACAGTTATGCAGATTAAAACTTTCCCTAGTTTCTGTTTTGTATGAAGAGTCTCAGACAAATAAACCATAAGTTGCTTTTCATCAAAAAGAGTTGTTTAAATATTTTCACTAATTTCAAAACATTTTGGACTTACAGAGTTAAGTATCACTATTACAATTACCAACATAAGATCATAAAATACCTGGGGAAATACTAGAAGGAAAATTACATCTCATGGGAACAGTTTAAATACACATTCCTTTTTCCCAAAAAATAAATTCTTGTTCAGGAGTTCATTTGAGTTTTCACAGAAGCAAAACACGGCTGAAGATGGAAGGGATTTCTGGGGGCGTTTGGTCCAACTCCTGTGCTTGAGCAGAGCCCCACTGCTCAGGCTTTTACCCAGATGACTTCTGAATATTTCCATAAATGAAGAATACACAACTCCTCTTGGCAACCTATCTCAGGACTTCATCACCCTCATAATGAAAAAGTATTTCCTGATGTTCAAAGGGAACTTCCCACATTTCATTTCAGGCCCATTGCCTCTGGTCCTGGCACTGGGCAGCAGAAAAAGAGCCTGACTCTTCCTCTTTGCACCCTCACTTCAGATGAGATCCCCCTGAGCCTTGTCTTCTCCAGGCTGAGCAGCCACCACATCTCAGCCTTTCCTCACATGAGAGATGTCTTCACCATCCTTGTGGTCCTTTGTTAATTCTCTCTGGTATGTTCATGTCCTCATGCACCGGGGAGCCCAGATGTTGGCCTGGCCTGGCAGATCACCAGCAGTGAGCAGAGGGCAGGATCATCCCCCCGATCTGCTGGCATTACTTGTCCTAATGCAGGATATAATTCACTTTCTTTGCAGCAAGGGCATATTCCTGACTCACATTCAGGCTGTGCCCACCAAGACCATGCCAAGCTGCTTCCTAGCTGAGTGGCCTCCAGCATGTACCCATGCGTGAGTTTGTGCTTCCACTTGTTGAACTTCACAAGGCTCCTGTTGGCTCATTTCTCCAGCCTGTCGAGATCCCTCTGGATGTCATGATGATCCTGAGGCCTATCAGCCAGTTTGGTGTCATCAGCAAATTTGCTGAGGGTGCACTCTGCCCCACTGTCCAGACAATAAAAGAAAATGTTAAATGGGACTGGACCCAGTGTTTATACCTGGGCACCAACTCTTGTCACTGGCCTCCAACTAAACACTGATCACCCTGCTGATCATCCCTCTCTGGGCCCAGATGTTCAGCCAGTTTTCAATCCACCTCCCCATCTACTCATCCAGGCCATGCTACAGCAGCTTCTCTGTGATGGTGTCAGATGGTGGACAATATGCACTGTGTACCCTTCATCAGACTAGTTGCTTCATCACAGAAGTCTATCAAGTTGATCAAGTCAGAAGCCAGCCATGTTAATTACTCCTGATGATTTTCTGATACCTAATGTGCCTGGAAATGGTTTCCAGGCTTTGCTTCTCCATCACCTTGCCGGGGAGGGAACCAAGGTAAGGTTTGGTCTTAGTTCCCTGGATCTTCCTTCTTGGCCACCTTGCAGTGCTTCCAGTCTTTTCTGTTAGAGTTTCATCAGTGTCAGAAGGACTCACAGTTTGGTGGTTTTGGCCAAGAACATCTAGTATCTTGGGTCTGAACAACATACAAAGAAGCTCAAGAAATCTGAGATTTCTTCTGGCATTTTTCCAGGATCCAACCAGCTTTTTTGGCAGGCTTCTTATTGTTTTTCTGTTTCATGCGTCATCCTTTCAAGGCGGGCCCACAAAAGGCAGCCAGTATTTAGATGTCTAGTTCATGAATCCTGAATCAAATCTATAAATGTACTCAAGGACCATGAAGGGCATTCCACTACATCTTCATTAACTCTGCCCATTGCATGGTCTTTAGTAACATGCTTTATCCATGATCAACAGTCCAGGACCCACTTCTGGGACCAGGCATCTTCTTTATTTCCTCATAGAATACACTTCTCTATTTCTAACACACTGTAGGGTGAGACAGCACAGGAAAGAAAACAAGCCATACTTTGTGGATCTGCTCAGTGATGCTAAGTTGCATTTACTTTGCAGGTTTATGTGTTAAATTCAGAGCATCACTTTCCAAGCCAACAGGGTTGAGGCATCTTCCACCCTTGCCATAGAAACTATCCTACCTACAAAATAAGAATTAATTAGCAATGGAACAAAAGAGAGAGGGAGTGAAGACAGCAACATGAAATAGTCTCCTGGATGCTTCAAGGATAGTAGTTTCAAATCTCATTCATTGGTCCCTTTTAAGCATTTTTTTCAATCTAACCAAGGCACTCTGGGATTTTGCAGTCTCTCCTGAGATTAGCACAAATCTATCTGCCTCTCAAGCAAACTGAATGGGATGCCTGTCTAAAGGGACACAGCTCATTTCTGTCAGCCCAGGTCCTTGATGTAATGCTGAAGAACCATCTTTTATTACACTTGCCTCGGTGATACACACTGGTTCCACAGCATCCTACAACCCCAATGTTTATGTTGTTCCTGAACCTTTCAAGATAGAGACTGTCACACCACTGCATCTGCATTGCAGACAGACAGGCAGGTCCCTGAGCAAGCTGTGTTTTTTGCTATCCTTTGTGAAAACAGCTCATTGTTTTCAAATGTATCCTGGAATATATTTTGTAGTATTGTTGCCTCTTTAGATAAAAGGGCACAATTACACCTTTCTCTTCCCTTATGTGGAAATTACTGCCCAGCTCTCAAGATGGCCATCAGAGATAGATCATGCCCAGATCTGTCGCAAAAATGTGAGATGGGTGAGATCAACTGCTTTGTTATCCATGTAGGCTGTCTGATCAAAGTACTATTTTCCCAGCACAGAAAGCACAACATGTCCTCTCAACACCATTACAGTTAGTGATGCTAACTTTAGTTTTATGCAAGTTATTTATAGCTTTCCACATAACCATTTAGGAAATGTAAAAGTTCTATTTTCCTTGTCTCAAGGCAAATTTCAGCTTTTTCTATGCTCCAGTTTAAGCAAAGAAAAAAACCTGGAAGTTGTGGTCATGTTATCAGGGGATTACACTCCAATTTATAAGCCTAAAAAAACAAAAAAAAGCCATACAAGGAAAAAAAACCACACCACCAATCCAAAAGACAATCCAAATATTCCACATACATCCAGATATACTTCTTGACCTAGAAGTAGCACAGTCTTTCCTGTTCAGGGCTGAATGTCACTCTCAGTCCTGAAGAGTGCTAGTCCCAGGCTTCCTCACGGTATGTCTAGTAGCACGTGGATGCTGCATGAGGCAGTAGTAAAAATCTCACAAAGGGAATTTCCTCCCTCTTTATACCTGCTACTATTCACCACCAACCCTGACCAGCTGAAAAGACATCATTTCATAGGAGATTACCAGATTTTGCTGATTTTGCTGAAGCAAAATGCCTTACGTAATTTCAATACTTTCATAAAGCTAAAAATACCAAAGGAGGGAGTGGAAGGGAAGTGATGAGGTAATCATGTTGAGAACTTTAAATATATAGAGCAGAACTAAGAGAGCAATGTTGTATTTAGTAGCTGGAAGAACCTTTTGGAGCATGAGAAAGAAAGAGACAAAGACTTAAATTCAATTTTTTTCTTTTCCCATTATGCAGGACTGCAGCATCAACAACCAGCAATTGGGAGAAGAGATACATCATTAGACTTATTTATAGCATTAACTACTTTGCATTCATCCACACAAGTGAAACTGTAAAAAGAAGAAAAAATTATAAAGGGAGTGTGCGGTTCTTTCATTAGCTTGTCTGTAATGTTGGATTGGTCCATAAATTAATGTGTAAAAGAGGATGGGGGGAAAAAAGAATTCAAAGCTTTGCCATTGTAATTATAGCTCTTTAAATATCAAAAGACACAAAGAAAGATTCCTTTTGAAAAGAGTACCGATTCTCTTGGCAAGCCACTATTAAATACTTGCATAAATCTACGGTCTGTATCCTGTAAGTTGAGGTGACATTGCTATCATGGCTTACAGGTCTCTTCACATGACTATTGGTGCACTTCAGTATTATTTGTGTATATATATTATCAGGACACCTTGATGAGATAAGATGCCTTCTTTCTGTCATGAGTGAAGCAACTGAGAAACCTTGCAAGTAAAAGGGCCTTGATTTAAAGGTTATCTAATGGATTTGGGCTGTTCCAGATACAAACTCTGGAAGTCTCTTTGGTACAACTCAGATTTTCAGGTGCAGTTTCATCACAGATTTACCAGTAGCTCCTCCTTAACGTGCCCCACGTGCAAATACGATGCTGCAGCAGCAAGAAATGTCTACATACCTCTGTCTTCCAGTTCACACAGTATTTGAGTCCAGAGAGCCACCAAAACTAACAACATGTAGTAGTACAACATATCCTAATATGCAGAGCAGAGTGGATTGCTGGGCACTGAAATTTCTACATTAAATGCCTCAAAGCTCAGTTATCACCCACAGTTTGTTCCCTCACAGGCAACCTTTCCTCACAGTCTCCCAGCAAGTTTTTGAAGGGTGCAACAGAGATCAGATCTTGACACCTGCCAGGATGAATCAATGTCCTTTGGTCCTTTACATTTCACAGACTGCAAGCTCTTTAGGTCCAGTCCTATAGCAGAACAGCAGCTCCAGATATTTTCTAAAGGGGCCAAATCCCACACTGCATGAGGTCTAACCATGTATGGCACCTGAAATAAATCAGAAGCAGGCTTTTTATGAAGTTGAACCACTGCTCCCACAAGGTTGAGATCAATACCTTTATGAGCAGCTGCAGCCCCCGTGAGTTTTTCAATGGGCTGTTTGTTTCCTCAGGCTGCCCAGACACTCTCAAACAAAATCCAAGACACAGCTCTCCAACACACAAAAGAAAGAGTTCTTTGGTAAAACACAGCAACTTTTCCCCAGATGCTAGAAACATAAGCCAATGCCCAGAAAAGGACACATTTTATGAACGGAACATGGGTGCTCTCCTCTTCTTGATCCTCAAGCACACAGGCACTATACTTTCTCACTTCTAGGTATTAACTTTACTTTAAAGGATAATCCAGCTGAGAAGAAGCAGGGTGACTTTGTTGGTCCCCTAATGGGAATGAAATGGACTACAGGAGGGGAGTACAGGAATGGACCATCTCAGACTTCACAACTGGAGTGCAGAGCCCAGAGATAGTGTGGGGCACACCATAGAGGTTCTTCCCCTAGCTCCTACTGAGATACTGTGGGTGAAACAGCTAATTTCTGAGTGTAATACATTCACAAAGCCAGATATAGGGTGTGGGCAGTACCTCTTCCAGGGGTTCATATTTGAGGGAAACTGGATTTAAGATTCAGCAGGAGGAAACGCAGTTGTTACCACAGATGCCCTAACCATCCAAAATCCACAGTGCTTTTCCCACAGACTTGCCTGATTGCAATGAAGAAAAAGTTCAAGAGCAGAACCCTGAGGTACAGTGTGCTGCCTTCTAAGAGTGACTTTACACCATTTAGGACAACCTATATGCATTCTTCTCTGTGAGCTAACAAGCAATTAATTATGAAATGCAACAGATTTTGGCCTAAAGCCAAATTACAGTGGTTTCATTAGTCTTTGCTTTGTAGCAAAATCAAGAGTCCTGCCTGATTACATTCTTTGAACTCTTCAGTTCAAGCATACTGTGCTGTAGAGCTCTAAGTAGGTGCTGACACTCATACACACATCATAATAAAGGGCACAATAATAGCAATAATCATCCACATTTGTAAAGGATTTTTCGCTTTTAAATGTTCAGAATCTCGTGGTAAAACACGTGACCTCAAACAAACACCTCTCCTGTGCATTTACCCACCTGAATATGAAGAAACACCTGAATATGAAGAAACACCACCTATATTAAGACAAAGTTTAGCCTGGAGGAGCTGATGCACCAGCAACACTCCTATGCTATCCACAGCTTGTCCCTGCTCTCTGCCCCTATTTCTGACTGCCTTCACCTTGGATTTTTTGCAGAATATCCCTACAGACTGACCACTGACAAATTTAATTTCAAAGAACGTTATTTTTTTAAAATAGATTAAGGATGTGTACCTGATTTTTTTTTTTTTTTTCAATGAAGATACTTTAAATTACAATAACACACTAAAAAGCAGAACTGCTGGGCCTGCAATATACATTTTAAAATATAAATGCAGAGAAAAAAAAATCGGTTAAGCTCTGAAGCAGAGACATAATTTCAAGCAAGATGGTGATCCCCTAAAGATTTTGCCCAATTAGGCTGCACCTCTACCACAAGACTTTAAGGTCTTCCTCGTGAGATGTCTTCACTTTCCACCTCATTTCATCACCCAGCACTGCTGTGCTACCCCCTGGAGTCACTCTGTGAATTGCTGAGCAGGCTGGAGAAGCTGCCACGAGCCTCCCAGCCCATGAATGCAGCATGCATGGCTCAGTGATGCCAGTGAGGGAGCTGCAGCCAGCCAAGCAAACCCTCTGCTCAGAAATTGTGAAGGCTCAGTCTGAATCCCATTCAGCTTTACTTGTTATGAAGTGTCATATTTAAGCTAGCAGGATCAATGGCTCACCTCATCAGATTTCTGTATAATGTGAAACAATGAGAATTCACCCTGTGACTTCTGTGTTGCTGTTGCTGCTTCTGATAAAATATTATACAAACACATTAAGGAAAGCAATAGAAAACACCTGAGATGTCTATCTATGTTAAAGTTTTATTACTTCTGGGGTCTCAAAAGGCTTAGGAAACATCACCGAACATTGTTTCATGAAAGGCTAACGTAATAAAACCAGGTCAAACAACACTGAATATTAAATTTAATATGAAGTATGCAAAATACAGGAGGTATTGGAAGAATTATTTAAAAAAAAGGAAATGTACCTGTGACTGGGGGGATGGGTTTGGTGAGGATTTTCTGGGGTAGTTTGATGGGTTTTTAACTGACACACGAAATTATTTTACATCCACAGAAAGAAGCAATTAATTTTTTACTTTTTTTTTTCCTGACTAAATTTGGAGCAGATGAGAGGTTGGTTATTTCTATCTTTAAAAATGGACTTATAATGTTGCCATCTGTTGGCATATGACAGATATAGCATCCCACAATTCCAGACAGAGTCACAAAAATGCAGAAAATTAAAGGGACAGATGTGAGAAATACATGCTCTCATTTGGTCCCAGTGTTCACATCTGTTCTCCTCAAAGATTTTTCAATCATATAAATCTATCCACAGAAGCTAGTACCTTGAAACATTATGGCATTTCTGGTAATCATAAAAATCATATTCTAGTAGACTTTACTGCATTCCAAAACATCACTGGATTCATAAAAATCTGGTTTCCATCAAGAGGACACGCAGTACATAGCAACATTACCTGTCTGCTTAAGTTCCCTCTCCTTGACAAACCATCAGCATGTCTCACACAGCTTTGGCATCATTGCAAGAACACAATTTCAACAGGTATCTGCAGAGACTGTGTGCTTGCACAACACCTAGAAGGGAAACTGGCATCTCTTTCTGATGGTGCCTGTACATTTCCCTGTCCCTGTGGGACCACAGAGAGCGTGACCCCTGTGCTGCTGGTGTGAGGGATCTTCTTGTCATTGAAATGGCTGCCTACCATTGCAAACATATCTGCCTTTATTTGCAATGTTACTCATTTCTTTTCACCGTGTTTTTGACAGCATGCTTGCTAATGCTTCCAACAACAACCAAGGTTTTTCCCTCTCCCTACTCCTGTCCCAGCTCCTCTAGTCACACAGCACCAGCCCCCTCCAGCCCCTACACTGACTTGGATAGAGTAAGACCTCGCTGCTTCTCACAGGCAGAGGTGAAACAACCACAAAACCAGTCACACAGGTTATTACAGTAATTTCACGATTATAAGCCGCACCTCC
>VRYO01001463.1:35197010-35212863 GCA_009812075.1 Sialia sialis
GAAATTACTGTACTCTTCCCTCTACTACCCCCATTTTGTACACCTGTTAGCCATTTTCCTTTGGATTTGAACTTTGCATATCATTTTCATCCAAGAAGACTGAAAAGGTACAATCCCTACCCCTCCTGCACCCCTATTCTCTTCATGAGAGTGGGGACCAAGCATGCTTGCATATTTGTGAGACACACATATTCGTCCATGTCAAACTTTTACCTCCTTTTTTATTCATGGATAGGTTTTAATAGAGAATAGAGAAATGATGGTCAAATTCTTAATTCATTTTTGGATATGGTGAGCCCATTTTTGCCTTAAGTACAACACACCTCCGCTGTATTACACTACATAAATTCTCCCTTAAAATGGCAGCATCATCAAAAATTAAAAGGTATAGTACAAAGCAAACAATATTGGAACTACATAAGCATGTTGATTATCCACATGAACAGTTTTTGGTATTTACAGAAAGCATTGACTGATGCAGCTCGCTGGCCCCATGAGCACTGTGTTAAATCATTAAAGCAGTCTTTATTTGTATTGCAGTAATTTTCTGTATCCCCATCCCAGAAGCCCAGTGTGCTCAGTGCTTACAAACAACCACCAAATCACGATGTGTATTTGAGAATTAATTTTTTTCCTTTAAGAACTAATTTAATCTTTGACAACTTCTCATTTTTCTACCTATTTTCAATTATTTTGAAGCAGTAAATGACCTGCAAGCTACCAACTGGAACACAGAATTCCTCCACACATCTCCAAAAGAAAAATCAAAATAAGTAGAAAATCCTAATTATTGTATTTTCCAGAAAGTTCAGTGACCTATATAAAATTCACAATACATAAGGAATTACATGCTTAGCTTTAGCTGATAAGTGATAGTTGACAATAGATTTTCTGGTCCCTCTTGCTCCTCAGGTAAATAAATAAAAATATAATGAAAAAATATTTTCCCAAGAAAGATTCTGAATTTAAGACCAAAGCAATTTTTGTATGAGCTGGTATGTAGCACTGCCTATCTAAACATGATAGAAGTTTAAAAATAACAGAAGTAACCATAGATTCTTAAGTTTCAGAGGCCAGTAAGCAGTAGGACCAGTGATTCACTATTTCCTCTGTGGGTTGCCCTTTGCTTAGATCTTGTGGCCATATAGCAGGGCCATGATTTGTATTGCCATGAAAAGCCAACACAGGGAATAAGGAAAATACAGCAAAATTAAATAAAATTAGGGCTGTCATTCCTAATATGGAGTCTCTCAGAAGCATTTTGTCTCATATTTAATGGCTCTTAAAAGTAAATTATATACTTATTACAATTCAATCAGAAGACAGGTTTAGGCTAGGATTTATTACAGAGAAATGCGCACTTGCATAATGTTGATCTACAATTAGCAGTTTCTCCTCTTTTTTCATGTTTTTCCCCAGACCAATAATCCTGTGCAAGACTTCAGTCAATTACTTGTACAACTGCTTAATCCTCAAATTCCTTCTCGAACAAGTTGGGGTTTGATTTTTTTTGTTGGTGTTTAGTTGTTTGGGGTTTTTTAAATTCTAGAACTAAGAGGAAGAGCTACACAATTTTCTTCACGCAAAATCCTATCTCTGGTATAGTTCTGCATCACCTAAATTTAGTCATCTCACCAAAAAGCCTACACTGAAAGTCTAGAGACTAGTAGTTTTAAATTTCTTTACATAACAAAACTTCAAGAGCCTCTGGGAGTTGTTTCCATGTTCTTACAGCCCTGGTCATGACTGGAGACAATCTTCCTCATTCTTCTACCCACTGGGAAGCCAGCTCCTGACCAGGTGTACTGAAGCTGAGCTGCTGACTTCAGGAGCTTTTGAGAAACTTGGTGCACTTACAAAATAAGGTGTTACATAAAAGAGGATCACCATGATATCAGACTTCAGCTCTTCAGTAAAAAGACAAGCAGAAACAACAGCCAAATTTGTGAGGCACCCTATTCTGTCAGTCTTGCATCTCATCCACTGTCAGGGACACAAGTAGAGAAACAGTCATTATTCTGAATCTCGAAAAGGCTCAAGCACAAAAAAAGGTAGTGGGATGCATGGCACTTGCAAAATGAAAACAATGCTGGCCTTCCATTGAATGCATTTTAATAGGTTTTTAATTAACATACAAAAATACTAAACTTGTAGAGTGCAGGTATATTTAGGTTTAGAAAGCAGTTGAGTGGGGGTTCAGTGTGGGAGCAGAACACACACTTACCTCTACATCTGTGCATTGGAGGGCATGACTCATCAGCAACACTGTGCAAATGGGCACCCCTCCAGCCCTGAGCTGAGCCAGACGAGGCTCTGGAGTCAGCACTGCAGATGGAAGCAACACCAATATCCACCCTTGCAAACAAGGGGTTAACAGCTCGTTATATCCCCCTCCAATAAAGCCACTGCTGATACATGCAGAGCAACACTTCCTTAGAAATTAAAAGTTACCAGAACAAGTCGATTGCAAATCCTGCATTGTAATGAAAAGAGATTTTTTTAAAGACAAATATACAAATCAGAAAATGTTCACCTGGCCATTTGTAAGAGGAAAAAACGCTTGAAGATACTCAATGCTCCTGTGTCACTAGGGAGGGGCCGTGTAAAAAATGCTTCTGTTTATTTCGTTAGCATCCATTTTCATCAATACCCAAGATGGTATCATTTCACACACTAGAAAGCAATTGCCAAAAAAATACGCTTTTAAAAATGTATCAATTGATCAGAAAGTGCTGATGAGATGAATCAACTTATGCAGACCAAGGAGAAATGTGCTCATAATCCCCTCGCAGCTGGAAGAGTCTGAGTACACAGCAGCTTGAAAACAGCAAAGCCCTTGGGTTTTTTGCTGGTCATGCTTAACACTCCTACACCAGTGCCACCTGCCGGCAAGCAGAAAGGTACACATTTCATTCTAGAAGAGATAAATAAATAAAACATTGGTAGTATTTTTAACCATGAAGTGCTAATGCTAAGGTGTTTGCAAGATCCAGAGCTGCAGCAAGGCACCTGTGTTCACCTGGAGACACCACAAGCTCAGAAAAGACATCAAGTCCACCAGCAGCATCAGCAGCACTGATTGGTGTTACTGTTCCCTTTTTGAAAGGATTATCCTTTCCACAAGAAAAATCAAGTCTCTAATGTTCCTTCATTAAATAAAAAAAACTTCCATTGACCCTGGTGAGAATCTACAGGTGACATTTAAAAAGCACTCGCCTGTTGGATAACATTTTTTTTTTTTAGAGTTTATCTATGCAATCAAAAGAAGAAACAAAAAGTACAATGCAAAGTCAATACATCACAGCATTCTCTTCCTCTGACTAGTCAGTTTAGGTTTTCCATGAAATCCAGAGGAGTCTTTGGTGGCAGGCACAGCAATACACGCACACACATCAACAAACCTTCCTGGCACCTCTTCAAGCCCAAAGTGCCACATTGCTTACACAAAAAATTTACAGTATGAGTGCGTTTTCATTTCCCCTGACCAAACGGTGGGTCAGTTGGTCAACAGAGATTGGAACACCAACAGAGTTTTCCTGTGCATTTTTCTTTGGGATTAACTGATGAGAAGGAAAAATTTTCAGTTCTGAAAACTGAGAAAGCCAAAGCAGAGCATCTTCCTCAGGTCTAGAATTGGTTAAAATTTTTTAATTAAAAATTAAACTTTGTAACTAGAACAATATAATAATAATAGCAAACAATTTAATGCCATTGCAGTGATACTCTTTAAGGAAAGAATGTAGATTTTGTGATTTAATGAGTCTTCAGAATTTTTCAACAGAACAAGATTGTGCCTTAGGAAAAAAACAAATAAATCTTTGTTCTATAATCATTAATCTGTTAACTCTATAAACCTTAATCTATAAAGTGACCTATATATATTATTCATGCTGTGACAAGATCTAGGTTATGGAGCAGGCTCCTTTCAGCAGTAGGACAATATAGGAACCTATAAAGTTTCTAAGGAGGATTTCATCCATCAGCTGGCCAGGGAACCATCCTGTCAGCAATAGCAAGAAGTTTCTCTGAGCTGCCTCTGTGATTTCCATCACAGAATGCAGCGAGTTGCCCTCATTCCTTGCCTTGGGCAGCAGACACTACTTAGGGATGACTCTCGTCACTATCAGCCTTTCTGGTCACATCACCCAATGTAAAAAGGCAGAGACAAGTTAAAGACCATGAAAGAGGGTACAGAGATAAGATGGCACTATGAAAAGAGAGTGATGGTGTTTTTTAATAAAATTAAATTAAAAGATAGAAAGAAATTAGCAGCTTAGGTTACTTCAGAGGAAGAATTTGGTTCAATCACAGTGGAAGAAGTGGTGGGTAGGCTGAGAAGGAGCTGTGAAATGGAGTTTGTGTGCAATGTGCTAAAGAAGTGATGAAGTCTTAGCAATGGCCTGGGGAAAGAAAAATATCTTGACAAAGTTGGAAACAGTCCTGCACATTTGGATAAAGTAAGGCAGCAATTCCCATGCCAAAATAGATGTTATAATACACAATACAAAAAATTAGAAACAGGTTACCTGTGCAACTGGATGGGAAATATCAGAAAAAATCTGCAACATTTGGCTGTAATGTGCAGGAGAGGCAAAGACAATACTCAAATATATAGTGCCCTTTATAGGTCTGGAGAAAGTAAGATGGTAGAATTGCCTTGAAAATGAAAATGGGTTGTGGATCTGTGATATAGAACAGAAAGGATGGTTTGTCTTCTTCTAATATATTACCCATATCCTTATATATTCACATATGCAAATACATAATAAAAGATTTTGTATTTATAAAAATGCAAAGATTAAAAATACAGACCTTTTGGGGACTTCAGTTAATGGCTAGCCATTCTTGAAGAGATATCACACAGGTGAGATGGGGGTGGAGAAAGTAGTTTGACAACAGAGAGTAAGTTTACAAGTATAGAAATAACACCAGTCTCTGAAAATATGCCAAAAAAAAAAAAAAAAAAAAAAAAAGGGACAGAGGAATAAAAGCTGAAACTAGTCTGGATTTCCAAAAGTCGTTATCACTCCTAGGAAGTAGAAAGAAATTATCAGGAGATCATGGAAGTTACTTGGAAGGAGTACAAGGGAAAGTAGCAGGTAACGGCCTAGCACAGAACTGGAAAAGAAAATGACAGCAGGCAGGATTTCCAGTGGTTTTGGAGAAGTGAAAGGGAACAGGGAAGGGCAAAACCCAAGAGCTGATCAACAGTGATAGATCTGCAGTCAGAGACTGAGCAAAGGAAACAGCATGCAGCATGTAGAGTGGGTAGTTGATGCCAAAATGAAATCTGAAGCATTAATTCACATTCGAGTCAGTGGAAAGCATGGCTTCAGATTTTTGGCCTATGATCTAGGCAATCTCAAGAGATGAAGCCTTCTCTTTGCCCAGGAGCCCAGCTTCCATGATAAAATATTAAAGCCTGTGTGTTATAGAACATAACTAGATAAATGGAGCATCATAGAGAAGTAAACAAGCAATATGGCATTGAGCACAGATCTTGCAAATGAGGGGGGAAAATATCAGCATTTTCTTTCCGTTTGGGTCTGGAATCCATCCTGAATTTGAATTAAGCGTGAAGATCAAAAGTGAATGTAGTTAATATTTAAAGATCTGCTTTGGGGGAAAGCCTTGTTTTTCCAATTATTTGTGACTAACTTTTAATCTTTCATTTTTTTATTACACTTTCTGTTGAATAATATTTTAAACAGTATCTTCTGAAGTTCCCCTGAGCTCCAATTTGAGTGTGATAAATTCAGAAATTATCTTCCATGTTCAAAATATTATAAACTTGAAAATGTCAGAATATGTTTTTTTTTCCTCCTCTTTTGTGCAGTTCCTTTTACTTCTTATAACTTTGGGGGACTTTTTTGGGTGTAACGTAGTGTATCATCTCACTTGCTGCCCACACAGGTTCCTAAGCTGTGTACCCAACAGAAAAACAAGACTCAAAAGTGTAATAATCACTAAAAAGGCTTTATCTAGGCTGAGTATATTACTCTTTAACCCCTTCATCAGCATCAGAACAAGTGTGAATTACTGGTTGATTACAGTAATTTCGCTACCATAAGGCGCACCAGAAATAACACGCTCTTCCAGGTTGTTGGCAAATTTCTGAACTTTGTCCGTATATAAGGCGCACCGGACTATAAGGTACACTTTTTTTTGCAGCGAGGATCCATGAGCAACAAAGTAACAAATTAGTAATGGAATCGCGCGATCGCGGGGTTTACTGGCAGGTGCTCAATTTGCAAACATTTTTCAAGGATCAGCATAGACTTTAAACGCAGCCCCAGGCGCCCTCCCCATGCCACAGGCCCCAGCACTCCCACCCAGTGCCGGCTGGTGTGGCTCTCGCGACTTGAACTTCCAGGTTGGCAAATTTCTGAACTTTGTCCATATATAAGGCGCACCGGGTTTTGATCAAAATTTTAGGCTTTAAGGTGCACCTTATAGTCATGAAATTACTGTGGTTATTTCTAGTACCTTTCATTCAGAAAGATCAGCTTGCTCCCCAAACTGTGAGGTGTTGCCATTGCCATTCAGAAAGGAGCTAATCTAAGGCCTAAAACAGTGAAGTAATAATGTCATGTCAAATATAATGTAAAAACAACATCTCATGACACTTCAACACCTACTTTGTCCGATGGACCACATAACCTGATATTTAATGTGATATTATTTATTAGAGGTCTTCTATCCCACTTTTGGGGAAGTATTATTTTACTACACTAGTTAAAGGTCCCTACATTGAATATTCAGGAAGCAGCCATTCTAATTGCATATTATTCATCTCCTTTTTCAAGTAAATAATATGAGCTATCTCTTGCAACAAGTATAACAGCAATAATTAACATGAAGTGTAAACTCCTCAATAGTTACTGGTTTAGATCCGTTGTTTGTCTTTAATCAGAAAGAAAACAAATTTTTGAAGGTAGATATTATCATATTGTGCTTGGCCAATGGAAAGCCACTTACCTGAGAATTTCATTCCCACACATTGTTTTATATCTACAGAGAGTCATAAAATTATCCAGCTAAAAAAAAAAAAAAATCATAATTTTTGAAGCCAGAATGAATCAAAGTAATACAGACTTGGTTACAAGCAAATATTTTAATAATGAACTAATAGCAGTCTCTAGGAGAATGAACAGATCCAAACTTGATTCAACTGCTACTGAAGTAACAATCACCCTCTTTTAATAGCATTAAAGTCACAGGATATTAAAAATTACATGGCTGAGTAATAACCTCTGAGAAATTGACTTGCAGGCATCAGTAACCTTTGCTATCACTGGCACAAGGGAGCTTCCCAGCCTTCCTGAGGAGCAACACAGGTCTCCAGTCATCTGAGGAACATTATATTTCAGGCTTGAGGATCTATCCCAAATACCTAAGAGCCAGACAGATGTAGCTCAATAACTACAATGAGTGACTGTGGTTTACAGAGCAGAGCCTACTTTCATGATGGAAAGATTCCATATTGTGGAGTGGACTGGTACTTCTGTGCATGACACCAAAAAATATTATTCCAAACACAGCCACAAGTTGGTTTGCTCAGTTGTTTGTTGGTTTTTCATTTCTTTCAAATGGTTTCCTAATAAGCAGTTAAGTTGTCTGAGTTCATAGAGCAGCTTCAACCTGATGATCTCACGAGTGTACATCTGCCCACAGGAATAAAAGTGCCAACAAGATGAATGGTTTATCTCTGGTCCCCAATGGCAGAGTACAGCCATGAAGGTTAGACATTACATTTGCAAGAAGTCACAGAGTTTCTGCATCATTTCAGCATCCATAAATGAGAACTCTCCAGACATGTGAATGGCAATCAGGAAGGACAAGTGCATACGGGAAGCTGAAAGTTGCTATAGCACATAATACCATGTTGTCATGTGCATTACTGCATGACAGCTGGAACTTCAGAAGGTCAACCCACCACTAAAACAAAAAAATCTTAAGTAATTACAATGGACAGACATGCTAGGGTGCCCCTGCATTCATTTGATGCTGTGTCTAGGAATGAAGAATGTCATTATTAGATTGCAGAAAAGAAAGGATTATGGAACCAAAACTGAAGTGAGAGAGAGGTTAATATACTGCATACTGGAAGTGTGTATCTTAACCCAAATGTTTTTTAAAACAGCAATCCAAAGCCCTCAGCCTTCTTTTCTCATGTTTTTTTAATTTCTTTTTTACTTACATATTTAAATTACAGTAATTTCACACATACCAGGCACACCAGAGTATAAGGCGCACTTCCGGGTTGCTGGCAAACTTCCATACTTTGTCCATATATAAGGTGCACCTGTACATAAGATGCACTTTTTTTTTAAAATGAGGATCTGTGCACAACAAAGTAACAAATCAATAACAGAATCACATGATCACAGGGTTTACTAGCAGGTGATCAATTTGCAAACAGTTTTCACAGATCAGCATAGCCTTTAAATGCAGCCCCAGGCATCCTCCCTGTGCCGCAGGCCCCGGCACTCCCACCTGGCACGAGCCAGGCTGCCTGCATGGCAGTGGGGGCTGCCCACGCAGCTCGTACTTCCAGGTTGGCAAATTTCTGAACTTTGTCCATATATAAGGCGCATTGACCTATAAGGCGCACTTCCGGGCTTCAATTGAAATTTTAGTCCAAAGGGTGCACCTTATAGTTGTGAAATTACTGTAACTTTAAGTTGCTATAACACCAGATTAATAAATATATGCATTTTTAACTCAGGAGCTGGTTCAAATCAACTTTAAAGGTCCAGTAAAGAATGATGGCCATAATTTTTCTAGGAAGACACTAACATTGCCAACCTTCCAGAAACAAAGGCATAATTTGAATGAATTAGTGGGTGCAAGAGTGAAAAACAAACCATAAGGATTGCATGAAGGTTGTTTTAATTTAAAACGTTCCCTCATGCCATAAAAATGTAATATACGATTAAAGCTTGAAAAGAAAAAAAGCTTTACTTTTCCCAGCCTTGTTAATATTAGAAGAATTTCAAAATAGAAACATTAAGGAGATTAGGAATATCTGTAATGACTTATTAAAGATCTCAGTGACCTTCTGAAAAAATAAAATACACTTCTGAAATGATGCTTTAATTCAGGCATTTTGCATTTAAGTAATACATTGATAATCTCAATTGAAGAATTAGCTAGTATAACAGAATTTGAAATGTAATTACTATACATAGTGCAAATTTTTAATTTTGATTCAAACAGTATTTTAGTGTGCAGTTAAAAAAAATTAAACCTAAAATCTGATGTCCCCACACTTTTCCACATCCATTTGAATGAACAACAGTGGATAAATTCTTGCTGTTAGATTTCAGAAGGAACAGTCTTTAAAAGGACAGGAGCCTACTGTTTCTTCCTTGCTGTCCAATGCAAAATCCCATCAAGTTACAGCTGTAGCAGTTATTGAATTACTAAAATGAAGAGAATACTCCTTCTGCTTTACTCTAAATTTTTATAAGCCTAAATCTCAAGTTGGCTATTAATTTATTTTAAAAATTCACAAGCAAAAACAAGTTCATGTTTTGATGGTTCAGAGGAAATACCCAAATCCAGATAAAATATAAGATTGTTTTTAAGTCAGTGCCATACTTATAGTAACCTAAGATTCTATAAATGCTCAGAATCTTGCTTTTAACTGTCTCTGTCTTCCTCACAGAGTTCTATATATACAGATTTCTTCCTGGAAGGGTCATTTTGTTGTTTAGACCATGGACTAATAGATCCATCAAAGTAAGAAGAATTTCTATTATTTCTGTCTAAAGAAAGCATTCATTATTTGTGAGTACAGAAACATTGCAGGATCATACCAAACAACACACATCTTATCCTTTTGGCAAGTATGAATGTCTTCCCTTCTTGCAGATCCTTTAGTTCAATTAGCAGCTATCAAGTTGCAGATCTTAGTTCAATTAGCATCTATAAGTTAACCTTATCAAGGGAAGAAATAAGAAGTTGAGTGCACCTCACTGGTATAAGCAGGACCCTGCTGCCCAAATGCAGATGCAACACATCACAGCACCACAGAGGCACTATGAGCAACCGAGGTAGAGGGACTCTCAAAGGCCAGAGAAGGATTAAGACTTCAAAACTCTCCTCTTTTCACATCACCTCTCTGCACCAGCTCATACCTCATCTCATCTACTCCACAAGGCTTTCCATGAACCTGGAAGTTGCGAAGAGCAGATGTGAATACACAGGGCACTTCAAAGAGCTCACAAAGCTTAGTTTGCCATCTGATTTTCTATGTTCGGGACTAGTGTCAGCACTGACACACAGAGAGGCAGCCACTACACAGAAGTGATGGGGTCAGCAAATCTGTTCCTGCTCATTATATAGTTTGTTCTACAGGTGGTGCAGAACCAGCAGTGCTACTGAAAACAGTATAAAGCTGTCTGGCTCCAGTTAGGGCCTCTAGCATCTCCATGAAGTCTCTCTTCCATTTGCACTTAGCCTCAGAACTCATTTTTGTTTGTGTGGGTAAGAGTCTAAGTTTGCTAAACTGAGAACACAGTGGAACACTTTGGTTCCAAGTGCATTTTTGTCTTCAGCTAAATCTCTTTCCACAGACACCTCATAACCTCCAGTTAATTAAAGAAGTAAACTGCATAGATCTATGCAGAACTTTGTGCACTGAAAAATGTCTATGAACCATCATTTAAAGGACGTAGCAGTTTCCACTCTTCATATCCAAAACTGCAGACCTTCAGCATCCTTTGTTAAGAAGACAAATCTGCTTGCTCTCTGCCCACATAGGCAAACATTAAGAAAAGAATGGTGTTGAGGTCCAAGGTCCATTCCAACATCTGTGTTTGTCAACAAGCATCCAGTGGTTTTAGAAAGTACTTCAGAACAATTGTGAAGGTGAGATACTAAGAACGAAATTTTATTCTCCCCTCAAGTATATGAGGAGGATTCAAACATTGGATCAGCATTGCATCTGAGATATTTTCACAAAAAGAACAAAAACAAAGCAAAAAACAAAAACAAAACACAAAACAAAACAAAGCACAAAACCCCCACCACACCTGTGAACTGAAGAACAGCACTTTTTAAAGACTGATGAACATTCAGAATGTAGCTACATGGAAATCATCATGAAGGGTAACGTGAAACTCCTACTGCTGCTATTCAATGTTAGGTAACAGGAATTACATGATAGCAGAGTGCTGATGCAAACTAAAGGCAGCAGGCATGGCAAATGCAGGTGCTAACACAAACATCACCTAGCTGTGGTTTAAAGCAGCTATGATGCCTGGAGTAAAATCTGCTGTAGGCAGCTCGCTTCATCTTCCCCCCTCCACTTTCTCCTCCCGCATCACAGTTTGTGCTGCTGTTTGATTCAGGGACCACGTGTTGCAGTGTCTGTAGAGACACCGTTTAGCACTGTGAGCTTTCCTTTTTTTTGCTGTGGTTTCTAGCAGGTAAGAGGGAGAGTCAATAATAAGAATTTAAACTCATTTTCCCTCTTAGCCAATTGCCACAGCCTATCAGTTAACAAGATACAGAAAATACAGAAAAACATTTTGTGCACACATAGCTTGCTTTTGAGAACTTCTGTTAACATTCTTGCAAAGCCCACACAGCTTCAGGCACTGTGCAAACATATGGGAGTATACAGACTGAACTAAACACAAAACAGTAGAAAGTAGAAAGAAATATCAGTAGACTTAAAAAATGAGGCCAGTAATAAATACAGATTAAAAATAACACAGATTTATAGTACAGATTTTAATAAATAACAGTGCACATTCCAGTAGAGTCTTTGTACATTTGACACACACTAATATTATTGCTTGCTGCACAGTTGTGTTCCCACAATTTCTTTAGGAAGATGCCCAGAATGCTAATATAATCAAGTATCTGGAAGCATCTCAATACCACAAGTGGCACTAGTGCAAAATGTATTGAACTAACATGGATTTCCACTGCCCACTCACCCACCCCCACCTCCCATTCTAACTCAATTAAATGTGAAGGGGGAAAGTGCTCTATAACTTGAAGTCCCTTTTTTTTCTCCCCCTTTAAAACAGAACCAAACAAACCAAATCTCAATGGCTCCCTCTGCTGTCATGTCTTAGAAGTTTCATTATATATATATATATATATATATATATATTTTTCAACAGTATTTTCCTTCCCCAGTCAGTGAATATCTGGTATTTTCACTATACCACACAGCATGCCAGCTCTAAAGAATCTAAGACAATTTATCCAAAAGCAAATTCTCAAGGTGCAATTCAATGCTTGCTTATCAAGGCTGGAATAGTAGCATCCCTTCATGTTTGCATAGCAGCTACATGTAGCATCATGAAAAGGTGTTTAAGAATGGTTTATCATCTTTGTAATGAGATTTGGGTTGATCTGGATTCAGCTGCATAGACGTGGATTTTGACTCTAACAATGCCAGACCACCTTGCATGAAACAACTGTATCTGTAACAAATATTTCAGAGCTATGGGAAGAGTCCAATAGAGAGAACACAATTCTGCTAAAACAAAAAATACTCCACAACACATGAACCAAGCTGGAGAGCTGTACTGCCTCTGGCAAGCATTCTGGATTGCTCCTTGCCAGGCCCCAGGGACAGATAATGGTCATTACCTGGCACAGGTGAGCAGCAAAGCAGCAATATCAGGGTGCCTTGTCACACAGCTGACAACAACTTGTCTGCCTCTCAGCATCCTGGTAGGAAGCTTAGCAACAAATAGTCCATTAGGGACCTAACTCCAAGCCAAGGAAGTCAGCAGGTCACTCAAAAGAAGCAAAACCAGACACCAGCATCTGCCCTCCCACACTTAAAGAATAAAGAACTCCAGGATATAATTTCTTCTCAGCAATGTACAAAAAAAGAGGATAATAAAAATCTGCAGTGCTCAGTCAAAACACAGAGGTGTGAATTTAAGAGAAAAGCAAAAGACTCGGCACTTCACTTTCCAGTCTGTGGAAGCACCTCCTAGGCACAGAGCGTGTGGGAGGAGGCAGGTGAGGAGGGACAGCCCCCCCAGCAGTGCTCCCCTTTCCTTGGCTTCCTGGCAGAAGCACACAGTGCTGAGTGACAGTCCCTGAAAGTAGATTTGGTACCTGAGGTTAATGGAATGACAGCAGAGAATATTTCCATACTAGTCACAGAATTTGTCTCAATTGGCTCCGTCTTCTTTCTGCTCCAAACCCGATGCCTCCCAAACCGGGAGCTATATTTATCCCTCACACACAGGGATGTTCTCATGGTTCTAAATGTAGCAGCTTCTGTCATGCCCAGGACCAGCCATAACCCTTCTCTATTGGTTCTCCACATCAGAGCTCTTGGTGCATTTGTGGTGCCCTGTCTAAACCAACCACAGATGCACACACTGAAATAATCACCTGAAAGCTGAGATTGCTGCATGTCCCACACTATACACATCCACTTTTCACACAGGATGCGTTTAAAATGGTGAGAGACAACCTCTCCTCGAACTGCCAGGGTATCACTGACACCTAAAGCCTAATTCTGCCTAAAGATTACACCCACTGCATCTACCTCCATCGCCTTCCTCTAGGAAACATGCTGAAACCCATCACATTTACAGTCTTCCCATTTTCTTGCCAGCGTAAAAATCCTCCAGATTTCAGCTGTTCTTTTCTTTTTTACTTTTTCCCAGCACATTTTTACTGCTAATTCACCTACAGGAGAGAAGTTTAGTTTCTTTTTTGTTTACAAAACAAAACACTGTCATTTATTACTAACAAACTCCTAGCATAAAATCGCTTTGTTCCTGCTTTGCTAGGCTAGGCTCACACATTAAATTCTACCCATCCAAATACAGACAACTATCATAACATCCCAGATTTAACTTCACACCATCCTAATCTGACAAGAGAAAATCTGAAAGGGCTTTTGAAATATTTCAAGTGAAATCTGCCCAAATAATATCATGACAGCTCTACATTTCAAACCTCTCAAGTGCCTTCAGCTTATAATGATGGCTCTTTGCTATAGAAGTCCATACCCATTGAATGGCAGACTGGTCTTATTCACCTAGACTGCAAGTATAAATTACATTGCTTCTTAGAGACAGATACTACATACCAGTATCAAAGAAAAAAAAGCTTAGCAGAATGTCCAAAAATTAAATAATGACTCCTTGTAAGAAATTTTATGTTATCAAATACGTAAATCACTCTTTTAACTGTGTATTACATACCCTCCAGAGTAAATATTCTAACACTCATGTTTGTAAGAAGTTGCATCTTTTTTTCCTCAAGTTGGGCTCAACTGCTACAAGCTTTCTGCTTTACTGGCTATACTTCTAGTATACTTTCCTGACTGGCAGGCTTGGAAGGAGCAATTTTCATACAAGAACTGCTGACATTACAGAGCAAAGAAATAAACCCCACCATTTGGCACATTTAAACCTGTCACTTCAATGTATTTGATGCGGGAAAGCAAGGGGGTAGAAGATGAATACAATCAGTTAATGGGAGCAGTGATCAACCCTATTCTCTGTGCTTTTTTAGACAGAGGAGAGAACACAGCCTTTCAAAGCTCCTCTTGCATTTATTCCAGACTCTGCCTACAGAACTGGAATAATTATCCTGACTTGGGATCAACTAAGTGTCAGAAAGCCTAAAACAAAAGAAGTTTGCTAAACCTAACAGTTTTCACATGCTCTATTAATTTATTCCCTAACCCTTTCTAGATAAAGGAGAACCCACGTCACTGACTTAAAACCATGGCATGAAAGTTAAAGGACATATGCTGTTCTGCAGAAAGTCTGATGCACCAAAAAGCCTATTTCCCTCCTTCCCTCTAATACTGTTAATCTATGAATTAAAGGCAATTGTCATTTCAACCCCACACATTCACTATGTCAGATAGATCTTTTTGTTTGCTCACCCAGTGGATTTGAACTGATTTTTCTTCAAACTTCCCAGATGTGATCCAGATCTGTGAGTCAGAAATCTGCAGCAGTCCAGGGGTACTGCTGAGCTGGTTAGGTCTGGTTGAGAACAATCCAAGTAGCAAAGCTCTGGGCCAGAACTGTGCTGCAGAGGTGCCTAGCACAGCTGACAACTAGATAAGCAGCTGCACAGGTAACAACCAATGACCACAATGTATAATGAGGACTTTTTCCATCCTAGCTGTCACTCTTTCACAAATAATAAACTTTCTATAGTGGCAATAAAATAATCTGAGCTCTGTGTAAATTATGGTTCACTTGAAATTCAATCTCTTACAAAAGGGCTCTACCCTGAGCTGAAGAAAAACTAATACTCAGGGTAAAATCTGTAGCATATAAGAGGCAATAGCCAGCAGCATCTCACCTTTGGTCTGGGAACAGAATTTCCTTGAGGGGAAACCTAAATTCATAAGAACTGTATTTCAGAAAGTATTTTCTAAAGTAATTGCTTGAGAAAACAAAGGACCCAACTTTTACCTGGGAGTAGGTTTTCCTATGCCAATACACATAGGCCCCAGTCTGAGCATGAGGGAAGAAATCCATAGGGAAGAAGAAACCCAAAGCAGTAACTAACCTTACATCAAGTACATTTTGTCTTTGTGCAGGGACAGAAGCACTTGATTCAGTGGGAGTGCAGCACCTGCCCCCATCTAACTCCTATATTTAGTTCTGCTGCAGGTTGCTTTAGAATGCTTCCTCTATAATACCAAAAGCATATAAAGATGAAAACTTGGAGCAAATGCTCAAAAGGTTACATTGCTGGAGCTGCTAGGTATTCTTCCAAGTGAAAACAGAGTCTGAAAGACTGTGGACAGCCCTTGGACACACCTGGCAACAGAAACTTTCCAAGCACACTTCTGTCAAGAGCAGCCTAGATTTAATTTTGCAAAGTAATTTCA
>VRYO01001463.1:35213863-35256995 GCA_009812075.1 Sialia sialis
TCTGTTTATTATCTTGATAATTTTTCATATTTGGTTATAGTTTCTTTTTAACAGAGAAAATCCATGTTTAACTTTCTCCTTTTGAGAGAGTTCTCAGTAGACTTTCTTGTTCTTGGCTTTCAATTGCTACTACAGATGATATAACAATTTTTTTTTTAAATTAAGTTTTGCCTCAGAATTTTCCTTCATTTAAAGGTTTTTCTGTGCAACTACTTATACAATCAACAAACCATGAAGCAACTGAAATAATTCAATGAACTAAAAATCCAGGAAGGGTCTTGGTTCAAAAAGTCTCAGCAAACTGGAGGATAGGTAAGCTGCTGGAGGCAGCTCCTGCTTTCCTTACTCTCACACTGCTCTTCTTGTTTTCAGGACTGATTGTGGTCAGAGGCAGAGTATCAGATTAGCCAGATTTTTGGTCCAACTCTCATATCAATTTTTATAAATTGCAAAAAAACCTGAAAAAAGGACTAAGTTTTAAAATTATTTTTGCAACAAACTCGTTGAATTTGTTAAAACCTAGGACTGAGGTGTCTTTTCTTATCTTATGGATCCCAGATCAGGAAAACAATAAAAATAGTAAATAAATTTGGTTTTATTTACATATTTAATGCATCTATTTTTGTAGTACTTTTGAGCCAAATATTATGAACACTAAATAACAAAAACATGTTTAAAAAAAATCTGATTTTTAAAGAAGCATGGCAAAAATGTACACTGTGCAATTTAATGCATCTTTTCTTCATCCAATGTCTGGTGCATTTCTTTAGCTCTTGGAGTAGAAGACTCTGATACAGGCATGCTTTTTTTCTGTTAACATTACAGGAAGATTTTTAATTTGCTCTGTATTCAATATTAGACTTTGTGACATTACTGGCCAAGGAGTTTGGGCTCAGCGTAAGTCTCCGAAGCTTTGTGATTAAAAAGAACATGACCTCAAAACTCTCTGCAATATCAGAGCTTTCCATACGGATTGTAAGGAGACCTACAAAACCGGATCCAAATCAGCCAACAACAACCCTTTTATGATTTGTGATGTGAGCTAGATGACAGGGAATGCTAAAACTTAATCTTAAACCTCTCCTGAAAAATTTCATACTCAGATGTTTAGTCTCCCTTAAGACTCAGCAGTTCTTCTCTTTGAAAAACTGCAGAGAGCTCATCCTTCTTTAAATTTTGCTAGCAGATTAGAGGGCAAATTACTTACCAACCTTGATGTTTCCCTCTTGACTTCCTTCCTCAGGCAGCAGTGATTCAATGTCAAGCTCTTACCTTTGTGAGGAAAGTTGCAACCAGCTGGGAACTGCAGCCATCCTGGGAGCTCGCTCTAGTATTTCCACCTCTTCCCTCCTACTAGTGTGATGGAATATTTCTACTACAATTGTTTCTCCCAGATCAAACTCTAGACTCAAAAATCCTTAATTATTATCAACTATTTTATTTCAAGACCCCCTTGCAGCCATTTCTGTGCATTCTCTATTATTGGCTCAACCCGTTCCTCCACATTAAACCCTTTCCAGTCCCTAATACCCACCTATCCTCATGGTCCTTTCCCTAGGATTTCCATGTATCCCACCACTACTGACTTCTGTTTAACCCTTTTCCCACTACACACACACACAAATATTTGCTGTCAGCAATTTTTCTTTCAACTAACTCCATTTCTTCAGTCTTACTTAGAAGCGTTTAAATCCAGTGACATCCATATGTGAATTCTAAAGCATCTCACCCCTTGCATGTCCTTCAACTCTCCTGTAGAAAATGTGATTTATTATAATAGGATTATTACATTATCAATTAAATATAGATGAGTTTATGCCAGCTGGTGGTTGACTAAGTATAAATGTAAGAATTACTGTATTACATTTGTGCATTCTACTTTGGATTTGTTTCTCAAAAAATAGAAAGTGGAGAAATTTGTGCACACTAATGTTTGCAGAAATAAAGATTTTAAACACCACATTCAAGATTCTCTTTTGACTGTCAAGTGACTATAAATTCCTCTTTCTCCAGCAGTATTTTGATGCCAGAATTTAAGAAAAATTAACTTGTTTATTTAAATAAATCTTAGCACACTGAATGACTTAAAAGCACAGCACAGTAGAGCTATTCTGCTCTGGGCACACCATTACATCATTATCTTAGTGCTTCATCAAATCATTAATTGCCAGTCTGTAGTCAGACTTTTTCTACCATTGCTCAGGGAAAGTAAATATTCTGCAACAGGGATGGTCTCACTTGGTGTCTCTAGTGCCTATGCTTCAGTGGCACCTTTTGAGAGAAAAATTTTAAGAAATAGCAAGTTGTTTGATCAGAGATATTACATGGGCTTAACCTGTTTCAGGTCTCCTTTCAACACGCTTATCTTACAAAGTGAGCTGCGTTGTCTTCCAGGGTCATGCAGGCAACAGTGCCTCGGCCGAATGCCTCTCTTTGCACACCCCTCTGTGGGCTGGGAAATTGCCCTGGAGCTCATGAGCTCACAGCTGATTGTTCACTTGTCTGCATTACACAAACTTTATCCTGCTGGTAGTTCTTTCTGAGGGATTTGAAGATGGAGAGGTAGGGAAGGAAAAGTACTTCCAACTTTAAAAATAAAATTTTAACTTCTCATTCAAAAAAAAAAAAAAAAAAAGAAAAAAACAATCCAAATTTTTATTCTTAGTAATCATTAGAACTGTAGGTTTAAGGTCAGAAACTCCTTCAATTATGAGAAGAGCCCAACAAGCATCAAATACACCCAAAAGTCCTAAGAGAAACTTAGCTCCATACTGGTAGAAAACTGCACATCTGGACAGCATTTCCTCATCTCCTTTTACCTTGGGCTTTGCTGGTATATTTGCTCCATGTAGTTGAAAATACCACACAATTCATCTGTTTTAAATTTTTTGAAAGCTTTCCCATTATCTCTCCCATTTGTTTCAACCAAATACACCAACAGCTCATTGTTCTTTTACATACCATAGGTATGATTAATTGAATGGCAAGAACAACCTCACAAGAATGCAGAAAGTCATGGCATCCTTCCACTTGAAATTTCTGTTGCAGACAAAGCTGGCAGGTTCACTGAATGAGATTTTAAGTTCCTTGGTTGCAACGTTACTTAGCTATAAAGACAGAAGCTAAGTGAGAAACTCCATCATGGTGTAATGCTGTAGAAAATCCATTCTTAACAAACTTTTTCCATCCACCTAAAGTCTTGAACACCATTAAGACACATCTGACACAGAGAAAACTAAGTAGAACGTGCAAGAAAGTTAAGCCACAGTGTTCAAAACACAGCTTGTGTGGGAAAACTTCAGTATTTTTAATGTAAAGCTCATATTTCATTGTCTTGTCATTTAATCAGTATGAGAATGAAAGTGATGCAACTCATCACTATAGCCTGCTCCAACTATAATTTTCTTTAATTAACTAGTAACTGAGTAACCTCTTCAGATACCCACCATTAAGTAGGAATAGAAATGTTACTCACTGACTGTGGGATCAGCCAGCTAAGCCTGGTGTAGCAGCAATGACCTGGAAGAGGGGAACAGCCAATGCTCTGAACACAACTAACATTCCAAGCCTTACAAAATGTACTGCTTACTAAAAGAAAGGATGAAACAGGGAGTTTTTTATTGGAAAGCAAGTTAAGATTGTAAACTGATGTAAGAGTTTAAGCAAAATCATAACATGAAGTATAAAGCAGGAGATGAGATAAATGGGGGGGGGGGACAAAACAAGAAACCCACTGCATACAGACCAATGTAGGAGTTCAACTGGACCATGTGAAAGTACTCATTTATAATTCTTTGTTGAATCTTTGAAAAGATTCTTCCAGCATCTGAAAAGCTACACTGAAAGGAGAATGAAGATCCAACTTCACAACACTCTTGGCTCTTTAATATCCTTTATCTCATACAGCTGTGAGCTCTCTCCAGAATTCCAGTATTTCATCTGCTTCCCAAGACAACCATTCCTGTCTCCATCTTTGATTTGCAGTTTTCAAAAAAAAAACAAAAAAAAACCATCAGTACTCACTAGCAACCCAGAGAGCAGATAATGATAGTTATTTATTAACACTTAAAATAAGCATAAATTTCATTAACTAAAAAAATTCTCAGAACTGTTCTGCATGTGGTATTCTTGAAATTAAAGATCAATACATCTGAAAGACCAAGCATTTTCATCAAATATGAAGCTGAATGAGATACAGATCAAGTTAATAGCAATTACATTAACTTGAAGAAAATAAATACGATTTTACACATTGTCTGATGAAGCACCACAGTGACAAGACCCAGTGAAGCATCTCATGAGAACTGAGCTGCAAATCAGTTAAGCAGCTGAAAAGAAACAGGCAGCCAATTTAAGTTAAAAAAAAAAAAAAAAGCTAAAGATGTAGTAGCCATGTTTTCCAGGTTAACTATCAGAAGAGGGATAGATTTAACATCCAATGTATTCCAGTCACATACCACAAACATCTGAATTTTAACCAATTTAACAATTGTTTCCGGAAGAAGTGATCCCAGTCCTCTCACCACCTATTTCACAAAGCTGCTAATCTGAACTGATGCAAATACTGGTAGGATTCTTGGGTAACACTGAACAGCAGCTGCATCTATTCATGCTAGCAAAACAAAACTTCAGCTTTCCCCCCGCCCCCCCAGACAGTTAGATATACAATTACAGTCAGTAAGGAATGATCCACAACCTTTAATCTCACCCCTTTGCTGAAATGTAATAGCTTAGCTCAAGCTAAATCTAAACCTCCATTTAGGTTGCTCAAATGCTTAGTTGGGAAATTTTTATTCCTGAACTAAGCATAAAGGGAGGATTTATTTTTTTAAGATCTGAGGTTCTTTCAGATGTTTACAGAACAGGAAAGGAAGGATGTGTAAATTCAGAGCTCAAGATCAAAGTGTAATGTTTGGCATAAGAGGGCACAAATCAAGACAGCTTGTGCATTTGGAAGTCCATAAACTCAATTGAAATAGAGTACTTTGTTTCATTTTACATGAACATCCACCTCATTCTCAAGATGTACAAAAACCTGTGCCGACAAATGAAAAGTTATTGTATCCCAGAGTAGATGAAATTCAAAGCCACAATAAAAAAAAATAAGCTTCTCAAGAGTTACCAACTAATTTTACAGGAAAGGATGTTAAGTCAGTATTAAGGCGACAAGTGCAAATGCACACAGGATATTTGAACAGCTTATAAACTCTCACTGTTAACACTTTGGTTATCACCAACACTAAAATTCAGAAGAACACTTAAAAGTAGACCATTGTATTGTAATTACTGCGTCCTTAAATTCCAATGAAATATTGTTTCTGTTTCCACCTTCTAAATGAAAATGCTTCAGAGTTAACTTTAAAAATAATGGTATACACTGCATAGGACTGAATTCAACCAGTTATAAAAGCAGCATTTCTCTATTTACATATAGTATGGCAAACAAGGCAGTGAGAGAAGCTAAACTCACAAGATTTCCTCTCTCCAGAGAAGGAAATAAGTCAGGAACTTTTCAGTAGATTATGAAGACAGCATCCAAAGCCAGGCTTCCCTCATGGGTATCCAAAAGAAAAAGCTGACAGACATACCCAGTGGAGTTTTCACAGAAAGGGTAGGAAGGTGGAAAGGAATGCTTACTTAGATGGGATCAAGAAATTCACTGTCTCTTGAGCATTAATGAAGAACTTCTGGAGGAAGATATGTGAAGACCCACCCATCTGCACTCTACCTGCATGTGGCAGAACAAGTTTATTGTGAAACACATAGGTAAATTGATTGGAGAAGACATCCAACTGGTCACTGACTCCTGTCTGTTGCATTTTCACTTGCAGGAAGGACAAGGTAGAAAAGAACAGATAACACAAACATTAGGCATCTCCTAGTATTAATAAGCAGCAAATTTTATTATTAATATTTTGCTTAGAGAACCCTGGACACTGACAGTATCATTGATAAGAATGCGTCATGATTATTATGAAAAGAGAAATACCACTGAAAGCCTGGACTGGATACAAATTTTAACTTGTGAACTGAAATGTTCATATTCATCATATTAAAATGCACTTTATCAAAATATGTAAAGTAGAACAGACAGTATAGAACAGATGCTTTGAGGAAAGCCTGCCAGCTGTACACTAGTATTTGTATACGAGACCAAACTGATTTACTTGAATTTCTACGACCCACAGATAAATTCTTCTCTCTCCCATGCCGAATTATACTGAACATGTCAGGCAGAAAATAGAACTAAGGATGTGCCCAGGTTACTTCTGAGAAAACTTTCAAACGAACTAAATAAGATCCAATGGTCAACTCCCATGTTAAAGAATTTTCATCTAAGTCCCCACACAGTAATGGTGCAAACAGAACAAAAAACCCCACAAAATTGAAACCAAGTTTGCTACACCTAGATGGAAAATAACAGCTTTCTTAATCTCTTAATTTATCAGTAAATTATATGGATCTTCACCCAATAAAAGGATAAACAAGACACTGGAAATCTTTCCTTAACTAAATATGAAAAATTAGTACAAATTACTTTGGAAAGCCATTCCTAAAAGGTGGTTTGCATCTGAATGCCTAGAATTATTCATTTCAAAAACAGTGCTGGAGAAAATTCAAAGACTGTCTCCACTGGATTTTCACTAGAATCAGACAAAGTATGTAAAAATCTTTCTGGTGAAAGAGCCACCGGTAATTTTGAAAAATTAAACTAACAGAACTCAAAACACTGTTGTTTCAACTTGGGTTCAACTAGGAAAAAATGCACTGATTTCATTAGGAATTTTCTGGGATGACCCTGCTTGCGCAGGAAGGTTGGACCATATGACCTCACTGTGGTCCCTTCCAACATGATCCATCCTGTTAAAATATTTTGAGTGCACAAATCCTCCTATGAAATAAAAAGCAACTTCAAAACAGAATTTGGATGAAACAATGAAAAATATTTAAGATGTTTCCTCCTAAATATTACATTATTTGTACTTCATCTCAATTTTTTTGTTTAGTGCCATAGATTTGTCTGGATAAGAATAATTTTGGCAAGGGGCTTTTGCATCTAAATTTTGCAGACAGTGAACACTGCAACTGCCAGAGTTGTCAAAAAGAAAAAAAACCTGAGAACGTAGAAAAGTAAGTACTTCATAAATTAAGAACAGAATAAAATACCTGAAGAAAAATTTCTCTAGTTGTGATTATCAACTTTTTCTCAACCCATATTCCTCAAAATGAAGCAGTGCTCAGTAATGTGCACATTCAACTGACAAATTATTCCTGGCAAATGTCAGGTATCAAAAATACTACATAAAAGATGCTGTTGTTACAAAGTCAAAGATGCTCAAAGGCAAGCAAAAAATCTCACAATCTTAGTTTGCCCCATCTGTATTGGTAGGACAAAATTTTCCACAGCAACTTTTGATTACAATTCTTAGGCTTCACCAGACTGGAAGAAGTAATCAAAACAGAGAAACACTCAGCATTTCCTCTCTCCTTGTATCACTAAATGTGTGACAATATTGCATCTCCCTCGTACACTACCAAAATCTTACACTGGAAACAGGATTTCTCCCCTGGGGAGGCTTTCTTACTTGTAAGTATTCTGCTGCACCTCTGGCTCACCAACACCAGGTGTGTGTAGTGCAGCTAAGCCTATTTGACAGTGGGTACCTGCTTCTGAAAGAACAAATCTCTTTCTTACCCTCCCACCATCTTCCTTCTAAACATCACAGAGAACTGGCCAACCATTAAAGCAGCAGAAAATGGCTTGAATAGCTCAGTTTGGATCACGGGAAAACAAAGGCTGGCACAAAGGAGGAGGCATCAGGAACAGAAAAGGGGATCCACTGATTCCTCCTTTAGCAAGTTAGAAAACAACCATTGCAACATCTTCACCATATTGAAAAATCAGACCAAAAAAAAGGCATTTCTACATTTATTTGAGATAATAAGCACCATTCCTTTTCTTTCTGGAGGAAAAGAACTTGTGCATAAGGAAGCTGAAGGCTAGAAGCTTCACATGTCCATTAACTAATACAGCACTCCACAGCTGATTTTACAATGTTATATACTATTTTTACAGTACTTTATATGCACATAAAATTTCTTTTAATTTCAGCTGCACATACTAAACTCTCAGCAGTCAGCAAATTGATCGCAACATGACTAAGACCATCAGCAATCAAACTCTTCTATTTGTAGATTTGCTAACAATCCTGGAACAGTGTAAGAACTGTCACAGCCCTCTAAATGTGATCGTCTCCTTCTCTCCCAATCCTGGCTCATCTTCCCAGCTTTCAAAGCCTGCAACAGAGTTATGAACTCACTTGATACTAAACCTGATTCAATATAATAGCAATGCTCATGCTATTAGAATAAAAAAGGCATGGGGTAAGGCAGGAAATACTAATAAAGCTTACAAAAACATGAATACTGCAGTGAAAGCAAACTAGGGTTGCACATGCAATTGGTTCCTGAATGCTTGACTTCAACTAGCTTTCTGGTAACTGGAAAGTTGTGGGAATTTTCATAAGATATTTTGTAACAAAGAAGCAGAAACATGCTGATACCTTGAGGGATCACAGTCAAACTACATTCTTTCTTTGAACTCACAATATTGACCTTTGCCACTTCAGCTGATCAGCTGGAATAAATCAGCCCACAGAAGGAAACAAATAGCTATAAAATCTGCTAGCAAGAAACAGATATGCATGGAAGCAGTAATTTTTGGGCTGAAGCCAAATTTCCTAGGGATTGGGCTTGAAACCTTTGTCTCCTAGTCTCCTCTTACAATCTGCACTTTGCTTATCCTCCCTTATCCCACTTGCTATTTACGACACATCTAACATTTAAGTGACACTGCTTCTTTACTCCAAAATACAGGAGTAGCTTCCCTTTTGAGCTTCCAGGTAACTGGCAGTAAAAATTAAGATTCGTATCTGCTATGCTGCAGTCTCCAATAATATTTAAAATAACGAGCAAGAAGCATGCACTGAACTTCTTGTGTTTGCATGGTAGTAGGAGTGCAAAGGGCTTGAGAGGAAAAAATAAAATCATCTATATTGAAAACAAATCTTTGCTACTTAAGCTCCAGAGCTCTGACTGCCAAAATCTGTAAATGAAGGACTTGAAAGAAAATATAAATATCTGTGTTGGACAGTAAGACATGAAACATATTCAAATAATATGTGCTACTGCTATTTTAAGCTATAAGATATCTGACTTCTACATCGCTGTTCTAAAAAGGGAAAGCTATCCCTGGAGTTTGGTACAGGTTGTTCAGTAATTTGTACAGTCAATACACCCGCTTAACAGTTTTTCAATATTCTCTTCCAGCAGACAGAATGTGTTGTTATATGAACTGAAACAAAAGATATACTCTTAAGAGATTAAAAACTAGTATAGAACTGGCCTGTTTAATATGTATTCTAAAATTCTTGTTGCATGGTTCTAACAAAAACCTTAACATGGTTATGAATATGACAATTCCATGGACCAAAGTATTTTTCTCAAAATATTTTCAAATGGGGGGAAAAACACCTTGACGTTGGCACAATGAAACAAAAAAATTTGAGAAACAGTATATGCTTGCTAAACAAGAATTATGTTTATTTAGCTAGTGAATCACCTAGAGGAGTAAATTTTCACTTTCATGATAGCAATCTGTCAGGCTTGCAAACACCCAGAAATAGGAATTAAAGATTATTTTAAATGTAGTTATAAAGGTCATAAAAAGTCTGATTTAGACTGAGGTACATTTACTCAAAACTGAGATTCATTGAGTGGTAGCAAACAAACAGTTCCTCAGACAAATGCACTTTTTTCAGTATACATGTTACAGAAAAAAAATAAAGAAATGTGCATTAACTGGTGGTGTCCACCAAGCTGCATATTAATATTCTCTTACACCAAACAGTTTGAAACAAGGGAAATGTCATTCTATCATAATTTCATGTTACGATTCATTTGGCTAAACTGCAGCTTAAAGTTGCTTTGCCATATTAAAAGATTACTACAATAATTTTCACATGAACATTTAGACTTGAGTTTTACTCCAGGACTAAATATGGCATGATTTGCTTTTAATCTGTTGAATAGCTAAAAACTGACAATTAAAAAAACTACAACAAAGAAAAAATTAAGTTGAAGCAATGTGAATCTCACATCATTGAACCACTTCTAATGGTTAAATGTTAGTATTTAACAAATTCAAAGAGTTAATGAATCCTTGCATTCGTTCGGTCTCCTGTGCCTTAGCTAGGATGCATAAATACAAAAGACAGCAGATACTGGTAAAAGCTTCAGGACAGAAAGTGCTTGACGAAGGTACAGTTCTCAAGTGTGTTTGGTGAGAGAGTATAAGGGCAGATGCACTGATGAGAACCATTACAAGAAGAGTCAATTTCGTGTTAAAGTGTTCAAAGATGTCACCTTAAGCAGAAAAAAGCTTTAATAACGTCTTCTTAGACATATTAGGCATTTCCAGAGTCTACATCATTAGTGTTGTATTCTAGCAGGACATCTCCATATAGTTATTGTTTGTTTCTATTTCTCTCCTGAAAAAAAGAAAACAAAAACAAAAAAGGACAATCATGTTAATACACACAGATCAACATTATCTGCTTTTCTTTCATTACAGCATTTTCATCACTTGCAATTTATCAGGCAACATGCTTTCAAGGAAAAAGCTTCAATTATTTCCAGGAATATGAAATGATACAATTTAAGTCAACTTCTTAAAGAGAAACACAGAAGCATATGTCAAAGTAAAAAGCAAACATGTTCCAAAAAACTGCTATAAAAAAAAAAAGTCATTTTAATTCACTTACAGTAAAACAGATTGCAAAAGTGAACTGAGCAAGGACACCAAGGGACCTACAAACAAGGCAAGATGTACCTAAATCTTCTGCTTAGCTTGTCAAAAAATACTCTACTCTCCATCAATTATATCCCTGAAAAAAATATGGTATTCCTAGGTATCTCCCTAAAAGCCCCATAAAATAAAATGTTCCAAAGTGCTCAAGATCAAAAGGTAAAGTAACTAGTTGGCCAAACACCACATCCTCCATACAAATGCTCAAGTTGCAAAAACAATTTATTTTTTTTAGGAAGACCATCTATACCTTTTTTAGAAATTACTTCTAATAACAAAATAGTGAAAGAGGAATGGCTACAAAGAAACCTGACTTCAAGGTGAGTCTGAGCCACAGTGAGGACCATATTAACTAGACAGCCCTCACAGCACTGAGATGCTACATTTGGCATTTAGAGCTAAAATACTAATGGAACTGTAACTATCAGGGACTAACTATTCTGTAGTACAGGTTTAACAGAATAAATGACAATTTCAGTGCTTTATCATCCTCCATTTTCTCTACTTTTTTCAACATAATCATACACTTGGGCATTATGACTACCTCTAAGAAAAAAAAAAAAACTGAACAAATTATGTATTTTTACCTTCATAATGCATCTTCTAGCCTGTAAAGCCACTGGTCAGTGTAAAAAATTCAGACCTTATCTTTCAATAGCATTTTCCATAATACCTTTATATGTACAACTGGGCACATAAAAGAAATGTATGAATACCTGCATGGAAGAGAGGTAGGTTCCCATCCCCATCAAATGAGAATAAAAATATAAAATGTCTCTCTATATTTTTATTATTATTGCATATTATAAATGGAACAATAACACAACAGGGAAAACAAAATAACCCAGGAGGCATTTGAACAGCTATGTCAAAACCACTCTCTCCAATATCACACCGAAACTTTATTATGCTAGAAACTATTTTAAAAAATCGCAAATGACCATACAACCCCACACAGATTCCCCCAAAAAGACAGTCTATTGAAAGAAATTGTTAGATAACATTTATACTGGTTATTACTGGTGATCTAGTCCCTTTCAAGACAGATCTCCAAGTTGCTTCAAGATGAAAACCAAAGCAATGGAGCCCACATTGAGCAATCAACAAGCAGCTCATGGCCCCAGCAGCTGTGTGCCTAAGATTGGACATCTGCTAGAGTAGAATTTCATAACTAATATTTTCATAGTAAGATACTGCTTTTGAAGATGGATAGTATCAGTTATTAATACAAGTTGTTATCTTAACAATGCACTCTTGGCTGAAAACAGACGATGAACTGGCTTCATGCCTCACTATGCATGTAAGGCACGCAAAAATAGCCTGCTCAGGCACATCTCAGATTATTCCTCTAATATTAGCAGACTTCAACTGCAAGAACTACAGTGAAAAAACACTCCTGTGGTATTAAGTAGGAGCCTATGAAATTGCAATGTTAAAACATATAACAGTTTGAAATACAACCTGTATGCAACAAAAATCATCAGTTCCTGTTCATTTGCAAGTATTACATACATAATCATTGCTCAAGCTGCCTAGAAAGACTCTCTGGATTTCAAATTGTTGTACTATAAACTGGCCAACACTATGCTTTGTAAAGCCCTCAACATAAAATATATTTAAGTTCATAAAAATTCGAAGTAGAAAAGGAATGACAGCCTCACTTCCTTCTTCCACTCTACGAAATAAAGGAGGTGCTGCAAATTTTACATCCACTTTGAATTCTACACAGGAAAAAAAAGGCTTCAAAACACAAGCATGTCTTTCCTGTAGTCTCAAAATTATGTATTACTACACTTATATTAAAATATTTCACATAGAAATACAAGCACAACATTTTTCAATGCGAGTGAACAGTACATTCTTCAAATTGCATTGGTGACATTTGGCACTCTGCACTGCAAAACAGAAAGACCTGATTTATTCAAAACACAGGCAGTCGTATTCTATTCAAAACCAAACCCCTCCCTAACTCCAAGTCAGATCACACTCCTGGACCGCTGTCTTTTCCTAGGTTTTTCTGATGTTTTGATTTTTGTTTGGGTTTTTGGGAGGGCTTTAGACAAGCTAACAGAAGACTTTATCTCCAGAAGGTTTCCAGCACCAGAGCAGAAGTTTCCAGCATAACCACTTCTCTTTTACCCAATTAATTTCATTTCTTATATTTATCTAAAAGTGAAATTTCTGTCACGTCTCTTGCAATGCTCTTGGATGAAAACTTACTCCCGTAAGTTCCCTGCCAAAGGTCAACTTCACTTCAGAACTCAGCTTACCCACTTTAGGGGGAGTTTATGAACAGGACACAGAAATTAAGTACCATGCAAATCAAACATGGGAACATATTGCTTGGTTAAAGGTACTGTCAGCTGCAGACCATATGCTGAACACATTTCACATATGCTTAATCTTCTGCACAAACCAAGTAAAGGTGAATCTCAAAACTGCTTAGGCCTTAGAAATGTGCAGCAATCTAGTACAAACAAAACTATGAAATTAACTTGGTCTGAACTGCGAAGCTGACTTACTCCCAAATTTTCGTTGTCTGAATTCAGAGCATTAATTGAATGATCCCATGCTGAGAAGTAGCAGCAATGTAATTTATCCTCAGATACAATGAAATCACTGTGCTAACAAAATTTCAAAAGTCAAAGCAACAAAAACATTTAGTGATCTGATTTAAAAGAAACCACTGAGACACACACAACCCTGACTCTGGGATTTCTTTGCCACAAAGAGGGTAAATGAAAAAGCCTTGTTTTAAGTAGTCTACATGTAAATGTAGCCTAACAAGAACAAGAAGCTACTACAGTCTCTGGCTGTATTTTTCTTTTCTCCAAGGTCCCACAAACTGAAGCTCAAGGTCAGGAAAGGCAGATCTCAAAGAATTACTTTGGCTGATTTTTACAGCAGTTGCAAGTGCAAGCATTTCAAGGTGTCCATTTGGAAGCTATCCAGGGTTGCAAACTTACACAGGGCAATTGCAGAGTTCCCACACACCCTCCAGCACAATCAGCTATAACTGCAAAAAAAAAAAAAAAAAAAACCAAAACCAAACCAAAACAAAAAAAAAACCAATCAACCCACCTCTGCCTCCTCCTGCAATGTTTAAAGCGTTCCTGCCTGGAGCTGTCTACTCTGCCCATCTCCCAAGAGGGAGCATTCTCACAGCTTCAGAAGCTGCTTTACTGCAAACGGTGATTTAATCTTCAACTTAGAAGCCCTGCTCATCTGCAATGTAAGCTAACATGTCAGACTGCATTCTGTGAAGTGTGGCGCGGGCTCTCATCTGCTCTGCCAACTGTGCTGCTCCTGCGTGGGCAGGAACACCTGGCAGAGACCGAGCAGCCAGCTGTAGAGGTGGTGAAAAGAAGCCACAGCAGAGTTCATGAAATCTCATTTACTAATGGCATCAGCTGTAATCTGCAATTTATTTCACTCTTGTACCAGTAAAGCTAGGACAGCATAAGCATTGACCTTACTGCTTGAGAACAACAATGAAAGATTACTAGAAAAGCAAAAAAACGGCAGAAATTATTTACTCCATTTATATCACTGGCTGTTAATGTCAACTAGATTATTGAAACTTTAAAGTTGTGTAAAATATTGGTCGTTTTTCAACTCCTCACTCTTGAACTCCCAATTAAAGAGGGTACAACTCCTCAACACAGACACATTTCTCTGAGAAGCACTTCTGGGAATTCTGGGGAAAAGGGAGAGAAGGAATAGATGAGAAGAGTCTCTAGAAGTCTTAAATTAACCTAAAAATTTTTCCAGTGCAGATGCCATTCCCTCCCTAAACACTAATTTTCTCCTATTCCTTGACTCAACATGAAAACCACAAGGCACAAATTAAAAATCAAAGTTAACATACAAAGTCAAATAAGATTTTACAACTTAAGAGTAGCTCCTTCTCCCAGTAAGCTTTACAAATTAATTCTCATTTGAGACTCTGCTGCTGCAGATCAGTTGAACTACAGACAGTATATAAGGTTCTCAAGCACATTAATATTAAGAAACTCTGCAAAAGCCAGAAGACCTGGACTTCTAATTTATTTATTCTTCTTACTAGTTTTGATGGCACTTTACTTAGTCACTGACACATACTTTTAAGTATATTTTCCAATTATGGGAAAAGCTGTGAAAAGATTACTGTAAAAAGGTAAATAAACTTAAATTTGATCAAAGTCATGCACAGTTAGTAGAACATGAACAGACCATATTATTTTATGATAATGATAAAAGCAGTAAGAAGTTAATCTCCATCTGAATTTCCACAGGATACAACCATTCAGAAGGTAGAGGTGGAGAAAGAAACCCAACTACTGAAAGACACCCTATGATAACAGACAACAAAAGCTTGAACTCCATTAGCCAGAAAAGCCCTTCCATTCTTCTCTTCCCAGGGAGATACTTTCAGTGATGGATCAGCCAATTCTAACCACAAGCAGCAAGTTCTTTGCTTCACACTGTACATCATCGTACACTGAAATATCAGACTTTAGTTATCTACAAGACAGCCATTTCAGCAATATTATTTTAAAAAAAAAAACAAAAACCAATCCTCCAGATCCTCGCTGCTATTTGTTAACAATGCTCAGAATGTAACACTGGCTTTCGAAGACTGACAAGAGATAGCTTCTTACCAAATCCACAGAAATTGCATTTAGTGATGACCTCTGTTCCAGAAAAAGAAGCAGAAGGATTCTGACACCTGGGTTCATTTTTCTCAGATGCTCATGGGCAACAAGAACACATTATTTAATTTCTCTGCTAAGGAATTTATGATGGCCTTTGAAGGGAAATAACATTCACTGCAGGGCTTACAAAATAGAGGAAGAATGTCTCAGGCAGTTTTTCTTTAAGCCTCACTACTCATTCTCTGAATAAGTGTAACTCAAATTCTAATCTACCATGAGGAAAAATGAACTTACTTTACCTTGGTTTTCTATTTATATGAAATGCAGTGAACATGGAAGTTTACATTTACTTTTTACTATTTGGATTATAATCCATAGGGTACAGAACAAAATTATAATTACTCATCACTATTAACTACACTACCAAACCTCTGAATAATTCACAAAGAACTGGGCTCAAAAAAACAAAAGCTATCTGCTATGTTTTGTAATGCTTCATTTCAGCTATAAGAATACAAAGTCTTAAACAAATTGGTTTTGATATAAAACAAACAATCTTAGTTCAACTGAATCTACAGGAACAGCTTTAATAGACACGAAAGATCTGTATATTTTAAAGTCCCATTTTTTCCAGCAAACCACTTCCAGGAATCTCCACTGAGTTTCTGCTAGCTAGACCATCTGCAGTATCAATGCAGAATCAAAGAAGCAAGGCTGTGAAGAGTCATAATAGGTTGGAACTTCCTTGCAATACACAGGCATATTTCTTCTCCACAAACTGCAGGAAAAATACCACTGTTCTAGACAATTTGTTCTTAATAGAGAATTGAAACCTGAGATGTAGCAGAAAGCAGAGGGCTGCCTCATGAATTTTACAGCTATCTGTGTATACTTAAGATTCTGCTTCTGCTCTGGAACAAGAGATTTAGAATTTCTTCTTTGCTTTAGAAATCACAATTTAAAAGACATAGCATTTAGAAAAAGTACAACTGTCACAGATCCAGCTTAATTGAAGTTTGAAATCTTGTCTTAGGTAGCTGCTTTGATATTTAAGAATATGATATTTGATTCCAAAAAGTGACTGGTCTCCTAGGCTTTGAAGTAACCAATTGGTTGATATTCCTAGCTTTTCCAATAGGGGTCCCTATTTTACAGAAGAAATTGGTCTTTCCAATCCCAGAGTAAGAGAAGTTGAATCCACTCTGTAAAAAGGACTTTTTAAGCTTGATTTTTAGGTAGATATTTCAAACAAACAAAAACATGACAAGACCTGTACAAGTGTTGCTATGTACTAAGACAGCCTGGAAGTTTAATTACTTTCCACCTCTTTTATTCAACAGTCCAATATTGCACTTTTCCTCTTTTATCATCACTAGAGAAAGACAGGCAACATGCCTGTTCAAACTTACATGTTCACTTCTGTAAGGGACCACAGTATGACACTGATTCCTATCTTCTAATGGATTCTAAACTATACCTTGGAACAGAAACAATGGACTCCAGCAAATGCACAGAAAACAGGCGCATTTAAAATCCCCGTGTCTGTAACGCAAGAACATGAAGGCCATTTTCAAGTTTTTCTAAAAAGACTAAAGATGCAAAATGAAGACACAGCAAATAAGCACACCATCATGGAAAGGAAATTCTGAAGCAGTACATTCAAAATCATTCTAGCTCAAATAATCTTCTCCCACGACCAGGGGTACAGATTCATCTCATGACTATCAAGGGAGGGGAAAAAAAGTGTTTCCTGTTTCTACTTGCTCACTTCCAATTATGAAGATGACACTCTTGATAAATATGAAGTTCAAGGAAATTGCAAAATAATGTCCCTTAAAACATCATCAAAAGCATACAGGAAATGAACATGTTTCTCAGAAGATATTAATTACATAACCCTCTTTTAGATGTAAACACAAATTTTTAAAAGTACAGTACAAATATAATTTAACTGCATTAAAATTTTTTGTGAATCACCTGTTTTCCTTAATTGAAAAATCTGTCAATGGATCTATATCTAATTTTGACATTATAATATGGTAATTGATGGTTGGGGGTAAGATGAGGAAGAAGCAACTATACAGTTCAGTCTTGATGGATGTTTTCTCCCTTCAAGATATTTTTAAGAAATATCAAATAAAGCACAATGTCAGCAATGTCCTAGAAAGGAGTTATACTGCTTAACACTGCAGCCTGATTATGACCCAATTATCACACAAACAAAAGCTACATTGGTATCAGAATGAAGGGGAAAAAATTACTTCTTTTGAGAGTCAAGACGTTCTAGCTATGTCAGCATTTCTATTACAAGATATGTAATAAAACAGAAGAAAGCTAAAATTTTAAATGCTTATTTATCTGCCATTTAAAGGCTTCCTGAAAAGTAGTAAAATTCCAAATGCATATTAGGCAAACAAATATATACTAAATTCTTCTATCTTACCTCATTAATAAAAAATCAATTACTTTTCTGGACTATCACACTAAGAAAACCATCTAAAGCACTCTGTAATTACATGAAATCATGACTTTTTTTCCCACTATATGGTGCAAAAGTAGAATTCTTCATCAAAAAGCACCAAAAGAAGTCTTAGGACAACAGGTAATAAGCCATCATTTGAAGGCAAGGAAGCTAAATTCCTCCAACAACTGCATTTTAAATCAGAGTCACATTCTATTTTCACCCATATACTTACTGAAGGCCAAATACAAAGCTAGTACTACAGATGTTATTCTTTATTTTCAATACCTTCTATTTTCCAAATTGTAATTATGCCATCTTAAAATGCATATTTTCAGAATCCTGTTTCATTTATTTAGATATTACAGCTTTCTCTTCAAAGATAATAAAACATCTTTTTAAATAATATGCATACAAATCAGCACATTTACACCACAAAGCAACAGTTAACTAAGGACAAATGGAATTCCAGATTATTTCAATGTACATCTGATAGAACTCATGAAAAGCATCACTCATTTCTCTGATCCTTTGGTAAAAGATCACAGCACTTGTACTCTTAAAATAGGAGTCTGGAACCTGAGCTGTAAGAGAAAGGGAATGATTACTGCACAAGCCCAGCTGCAGATACCTTAACCACACTGGGGTCACATCTAACAGTGGTACACACTGCAGTTAGAACATTTATGCTTAAATAGACTATTCTTTGTCATTTTCGACTAACCTTTATCAAATGGGAAAGCTACTGAAGTTTCATGCTTATAAGAGACTATTCCTTCCTTTCAGAAGTATACTGCCACATTTTAATAAAACATACTGCTAGGCCATATTGGAAATTAATTATTGATCCCCCTGAGTTGCTAAGATTAAACTTTTAAAACCAATTATTTTAAGATAAATTAGCTTTAATGATGAACAGTTATGAAGTAAATTAAATCCCTAAATCATTTGCTGTTTAGGATATTTAGATTGCTGGCTGTATGAAAGTTTGTAACCACCTATGCAATAACAAAACATTAACTGAATTTCGAGGACTGTAGAAGGGACTACTGCTGCCTGATGCATTTAATATTTTATTGAAAGTTACAAGGATATTTTGTACAACCAAAACACTAGAAACAAAGTGATTGCCACAGCTCCCAAAGAAAATGAACACAAACTTAATTTACACAGTAAGACTGGCAGTAGAAAGTGCACATATTTAAATACAGCTCCATGAAAGCTTAGCTGGCACTGGAGTTATAAAGAGTTATTCAATTAACCATAAACCAGAGTTTACAATACTAATTGCTGCATTTAGAGACTTGAATCACAAGAGTTAACAATTGTATGTTTACAATTTAAAGACAGCTTGCTTGTACACTGTGTGATAAAAGAAAAAACACAGATTTAAAATCAACATTCAATCATACGAGAATGCTAAAGATAAACTCTCAGTAGATGTCATTAGTTTAACTTGAACTTCCCATCTTTTAAGTCTGTATTAATTTGCTTAAGGCATGTCTCAAATCCATCTACAGAGAGAAAACCTCACAACTAACCTACACAGCTCTAAAGCAATTTTTCATAATTGGTTATAAAACCAATTTGTACAATCTTGTAAAAGAGCCAACGGCCACTATGGTAAGTATCTTGATAAGTATGTTTTCTCTCAATAGGGTTGGGAAAGGTCACAAAGAAACAAAGAAGTCAGTGCTTGAGTCATACAAATACTGTATGTTTCTCTGGAGATATTATTCTAATAGCAATGTTACTTTATTACTCAAATACCCATCACTGTTATCTAGTTCAAGACCTACTAAATGTTGAACTCAGTACTTTGAATTGTAAGTTTGCCACACATAGAAAGACTTCCACTAATCTGCATTCCTTCTCTTCATTACGTTTTGTGGCTTTTACCTACTACTGAGGGAACAAAACCACAAATAAAACAATTTTCCTGAGTTGCTAGGGCACATCTGAATTACAATTTGTTTGTGAAGATTTTTTTCAAAAGAGGAGATATTTTTGAAGCAAACTAGTTATTTGTGAAATACCTGAAGATTTTGAAAATTTAGAAAATACTGAAGCATGAAGGCTATAGAGACACATTACAATCTTAGTCCTCCTGAAACATTATAAAATCATAACAAATCTCACAATCAGAATGTCTGGAAACAGAATCCCCTCGAGGATCACCAAAGTCCAGCTCCTGGCTCTGTGCAGGAAAGCCCAAGAGCTGCACCATCTACCTCAGAATGCTGATCAAGCACTTCTTGAACTCTGTCAGGCTTGGAGCTGTGACCACTTCCCTGGGGAGCCTGTTCTAGTGCCCAACCACCCTCTTTTCTTTTATCTGATCTATCTGATCTACATCTTCCCTGATACAGCTTCAGGCCACTCCCTCAAAACCTCTTACTGGTCACAAGAGTGAAATAAGTGCCTGCCTCTCCACTTCCCCTCATGAGATCACAATGACATCTTCCCCTCAAGCACCTCTAGGTTGAACAAACCAAGTGTCCACCAGGTTCTTCTCATATAGTTCCCCTCCAGACCCTTCACCAACTTTTATGGCCCTTCTGGAAGCTCTCTAATGGCTTCATGTCTTGCTTACATTGTGGCACTGAAAAATGCACACAGGACTCGAGGTGAGGCTTCACTAGCACAGAAAAAAATCCAAAAGGCACTACATACCCAACTGGAATACTCACTCACCTACCCTTCCAACAATAGAAAACTTATAAGATAACTTATTGCAGAGTTGTGGAATAGAACCACAATATTGATTTTGGGGTATGCCTGACGCTCTTCTACAAGGAGATGCAACCCACATGTTGAAGGTTAAGGAATGTTCAACAGGGGTGAAACCACCACAGTACTAGAAACCTAAGAACTAAACATTTCACCTCCTTCACAGCCTCTTTATGTGTCAGCTTCAAGTGAACAAATTCTCAACTTCACAGGTCTCAGGGTCCCTAGTTAGCAGAAATCCTAAACTTTTGGGGGTTTTTATTCAGTGAGTGATATGACATGATGAACAGAGATGATTATCAACAAACTGTACTGATGGCAAGTCCCATTTCTGAATACTTGCATATAATCTAACTGGTAAAAAATAGCTCCTGAACTGCATCCAACCATGAGACAAATCATACATTTACAGTTACTGGCAAGTCTGGAAAGAAAGTAAATATAGGAAAAGTTAATATTGTGGCCAATGGTGAGCACAATTGTTATGAGACAAAGTAGACAAGTGCTATAAAACTGCTTGAATTAAATGCTTTTCCCTTGTCTGGTTTCCTGAAATGCCTCCAAAACTAGAAGTTTCTCTACAGAATTATCACAATTACTCTTCCTCACAGAAATAAACTACAAATTACATTTTTTAGGAAATGCTATCAGAAAGGGAAAAAAAAATATTTTGACACTATACAAGTCACCACTGCATTACTTCTGTGTTTCACAGTTCCACAAAAGATAAATTGAATCAAGGAGAAAACCTGCTTTTCACACTAATCATGCTGTTAACATTTCATTAAAACAGAATTTGAATTGTTAAATAAAGTAGACTTCTCTAATTTCTGGTCCTTTTTGTGAGACCCAGAAACTGTAAAAATCTAAGCAAGAAGACTTCAATTATGGATCATGGACTCAATTCAGTTTTCATTTGCATTGAAGAAGTAGAATAGGTCAGATGTCTGCTTATTCAGGCCTACCTTAGTATTGTGATTAAACAGATGACTGAACTAACAAGTTACAGGAACTTAAATTTTTATCAAGAGTCAGTTGTATGAAGCAGACATTTGGAGTAAAAAGTACCACTTTCTGATTTAACACTTGCAGACAGAAATTCCAGACAAATTAAAAACAAGGTTTCCAAAAACAGAAAAAAAAGAGAGCTACTGTAATGACACTGATTTCTTACCCTACGCATGGCTTCCTCCTCCTCTTGACGCTTCTCATAATGTGCAAAGTCATCAAAGATTGAGGTGGTATGCTTGAAAGTAGCAATTATTTTAAGCACTTGCTTGGCTTTTTCTAGGGGTACCTCTTGAGTGTCCCTCGAATTGGTAACCGGTTTGTTGTCATTGTTTTCCAAGCGAATGTGTCGCAGTTGGTTATTGGGAACGTCTTTGACAAAGATCCATTTGACATCAAACTTCCCCTTCCACTTATCCTGAGACCAGACACCAGCATATGCATTGTAGTCCACAACAGACTTCATCTCAGCCACTCCACAAAAGTGTCCACTGCCATTCACACTGAAGAGTAAATAGAGTGGGCCTTTTCCATTCAGGGACCGGTAAGCAGCATCCAAGCGCTTATTACCATGCTCAGTACTACACCAGATAGAGTACTTAATGGAGCGATGAATATCGTCCTCTGAGTAACTTTTGATTATAAACACACGTCCATTCTTCAGATTCCAATCGAAGTCTTTGGGATTGTAGTTGTTTATGGCCTTTAGTTTCTCCAGCACTGGGTGCACTTCCACACCAGAAGGTGAGGAGCTGACAGATACAACACCTAAACCAAAGTTCTCACTGCCAGCTCCGTTGTTCTGGCTGAAGCCCACACCCCTATTACGAGGAGCTACCCAGCGGTTTTGCATCTGTTGCTGCTGCAACTGGTGAGGCTGAGCCTGCTGCTGAGGTCCTTGTTGCTGTTGTGGTTGCTGTGGCTGAGGCTGCTGTTGAGGCAGTTGGCTTTGCACCAGTGGTGGTGGTTGAATTAATGGCTGAGGCTGCTGGATTATAGTCTGAGGAGGCAGTACTGGTTGAGCTGGGGGTGCTTTTACCACTGACCCTTTGTCATCCCAAGTTCCAATATTCATATTGTGTTTTATAGGTGGCGGCGGTACAGCAGGGCCCCCAATGCCCACATTACCTTTAGGCTTGAGCTTCGGCTGAGGTTTAGCAGGTTTCCTTGCAATTGCAGCCCATGAGGTTGGTTTAGGTGCTGAACTGCTAACTGGGGGCACGCTGTTAGCTGCAATGCTTGTCATACCTGTACTGCTCAGAGCTGAACCTACAGTTTTTGTTACAGCAGCCGTCATATCTCCACCAATTTTCAGTCCAGTCATGCCTTGCTCAATGCTGCTAATCCCAGGCACCTTGCTCAGAGTATCACTGCCAAATCCAGCCTGTCCATCTGCTATGGCTCTCCCAAGAGAACTAGGTGGATAGCCATAGCTGCTGCTGTAAGCAGAGCTTTGCGTTGATTGTCCCTGAGATCCACTTGTCCCCCATGTAGAGAAGTCTGCATTCCCAGGAAAAAAATTAAATCCATGCTGCCCAAGAAATGGAGGGGTATTTCCTAATGCCCCAGGTTGACTAAATACACCATCAGGTATGTAATGGTGTTCACCATTGCTCATCTGTCCATAAGTCGTCAAATATGGCATTGGAGGGTCACCTGCAGTTGACCATGCTGCTTCACCTAAAGAGTATGGAAATCCAATGGATGGAGCATAATAGCTAGGCATATATGGGTCTGACATTGGTGGATAGCTGTTGCTCTGTAAGAAAATAAAATTTTAAAAGATCAGCAATATTGACAATTATGCTCAGGGGGAAAAAAAAGTCTGTATTACAATCCAAAACATTTTTAAAGGTTATATGAATGTGTCTGTAACTTCCACCATTCCTCACAGCATAACTGATGAGTGAAGTTATCTGTCAGATATGGCCATTTCTTTGAGATCTTCTCAAAGCATTAAAGGGCCCCCTTTTTTTCTGGAACATTATCCTCATTTTTTAGCTACTAAGCTATGTTTAGAATGCCTCCATGCCAACAGTATCAAGAAAATAACAAGCTACACTAAAACAAGTACCTTTACTCTAAAACAAGCTACTCATACTGTACCTTCATAACTGAAGAAAAATAGCTGCAGCTATGATTTAAAGTTAATGTATTCTTAGATTTTGTCATATTTCTCACTTCTAATTGGAGACTCCAACAGAATATTAGTGCAATGGATTCAAGCACGCCTTTTTGTTTCACGAGTAGCAACAAAGAAAAGGTAACATTTCCATGCTATGGAGAATGGGCATTAAATCAGTACTATACCAGATAGACTCCTGGGAAATCACATAATTTACCTCTTGAGACATTTGAAAGACCACCCTCATATGATTCCTGGTGCTGTTTTGTAGGAAAAAATTGCACATATCATGTAGCTGATGCTTCCTTATTGTTGTATTATTGGTAAAAAAAGTGAAGGCAAGCAAAAATTCTTACATTTTTTAATAACTTGCACTCTCTCTCTCAAGATCACTCTAGTTTACAAACTTAACATAACTCATATTAACTTTCAGCTAAGGGGCAATTCACAGCTCTGGAAGTCAAGCCATTAGCTTCCTGGCAGAGGAGCTGTACCAAACTGTAGTGATATTAAGCTTCCACCATCTATTATGCCATCAGCTGTGAGCTACTTCTACCACCTTTAAAGAAAATCATGACCAAGCAGTTGACATATTCTCAGAGCCAATAAAACTGTTGTTTTGGATTGCATCCAAAACAATAATTTTGTTTTAAATGTAAGGGTTTGGAGTTTGTTTTTTTAGCTCAAGCTTCTTGTAACTGCATCTTTCTGAAGCTACAGCAGGAGCACAAGAGCAAGAGACATCAAAGCATGCTTTTTAACTGAAGCTTTTCCAGAATTCTTAAGAATATTTCATTTGCTTAAGATACCATACCATGAAACAAAATATGTATAAAACTATATTTCTATGTATATCAGGCAAGTCAGTAAAGGTAAGAAATATCCAAAAATTAAGTCTGGAAGTCAGCTGAACCTCAAAGTTAACTTCAAGACAGTAACCAACGTTCACTTACCTGATTTGTCTGACTACTTAGATATGGCTCAAAATCATCATCATTTACTGCATCCTTTTGATGAATCGAACCGTTTTGTACTGAAACTAAAAATAAATCTGCATTAGAATACTCTCTGGAAAGTCTGTGCTGCACTTTCAATCTAGGTAATACTTCCTAATCACCTGTACACTGAAATACATATTATTGTTAAACACCATTCCAATTTAAACAAAATCGCTCATTCTACTGATCATGAGGATAAGATCTCAGGAGAGGTCTGCAAAGATGGCAACTAGAACAGACTAATCCTGACTATTCTTTCCTGAGATCCACAGACAGATGAACTGCAGACACGCCTTATTTGCACAGGCAGTAAATCCAGCATTTCCGGAAGTACCAGATCAAGTGCAAATGTGCAGACCAACCCGATCTATAGACATATTCAATAGGTTCAGGGAAAGTTGCAACATGCAGCTTTCTCCTGCCAGGACGTAAGACAGTTACCCACCAAGACAAGCATGAAGGACACCACTATTCAGATATTTAATCCTGTATTTCCTACATAACTGTACTGCATTAGTGACATCTCTGAAGCTCTGAGGTGACAAAGCAAGACAGAAATAAAAGCTTAAGTCCCAAAGGGTGATTACAAGCCTTTTCCAACACATATGCCACTATATGCTGGAATCTCTTCCTACCTGCTCTTCTTGGTCTCCTATTACCTTTCATTTCATCTAAGGCATTACACCTACCTGGGATTCTCCAGCTGCCCAAATTACTTTAAGTGTCTCTCTACCATCCCCCAGGCTACTATACAAACAAAGCCACACTGCACACATTTCTGCTAAGTTCCACTGTTTCCCATGGTGCAAAGCAGAACAGGGACTTAAACCAGCACTTTCAATTACACAACATGAAGATGAAGATCTGTTCTCAAAAATAAATTACTGGTTATCCAAACACAATTTTTTTTTGGTCAAATATATTAAGTGGTGGGGGAAAAAAAAAGTCTCAGGATGATCAGTAAGGTGCACTGAAAAACCACAACTGCAGAAGTAACAACAAAACAGCAGATTTTCTCAAACTTAAACTGAGTTAGGAGCCAAACTTTATGGTTTCCCTCTTTTAGCAAAAGCTTCTGCAAAGCACATACAAGCATAAATTAAATATTCAACTTTGCTGAAATTAGTGTTTAAGAGTCGGGGGATTTTGCTTGCTTCATTAGGGTAGCAGGGCTGCCACCCAGAATTCACACTGTAAGCCAAGTGGTGCTTGAATTTTTTTTTCGTGTTTGACTTCAACATCCCTAAAACAAAATTGCCTTCAGCAAATGAAACTAGCTGAAAGAAATGACAAAGTAATAGATATAATCACAAGAAATAATCAAAATCCTGGAAAATCTTATTAACTTCAGACAGCAGTAAAAAAGGGTAACAATTCATAATACAGAAGGTTTTTTTCCAAAGAAATTATCTGGGAAGAAAGCAACCTGTGCTTTGAAAACCTTCTTGAAGTTTTAAAAGAACACCAGACACTCCAGTTACTACAAACTAGCACAGTACATTTCTATACAACCAGGAGTCAAATATGACCAGAAATGCTGAACACAATACAGTTTTGAACTGGACAGAACAATATTCCTAATTAAACACCACATTTAAATTAAGCATTAGGTGTTGGGGGTTCTTTTCCCCTATAAATAGAGTTTCAGTTAAGGTCATGTATCATCCTGAATTTACACACAATGGTAACATATTCATGAGCTGGAATTCCTCTTCATATTTGGCTCAGTTACACACAGGACGAGCCTCAAAACATTTTGTCTATGCCATGTTCATTACTTAGACTTAACCAAATAGTACAGACAGCACATCTCTCAAAAACAACTCTATTATAATGAAAAAAATGAGCAGCAGCACACAAGTTTCTTAAAAGCATGCTACCACAAGTAAAGGAATAAACAGATGTATGTCAAGACTAGTATCCCATCAAAATTAATCTCCTCATACTGACAGCTAATCTTGATAAAACGTGCATCTGCTGTATTTATTGTTCCACAGGTATCTAAAGGTCACTGAAGAATTATTTTTGGTCTGATATAACTAACAAAATATTCTTGGTAATGCATTTTCTTTTTCATTTATTCTGTACTGAAGTATTAAGCCAGTGACAAAATATTCCAACATCGACTTTTTTTCTAGTGAAATATATACATTTCCCAGTGAAATAGCATCATTGGAAGCATGTTTCTTTAGCTTTTCCTTTCTAACTTGACATAACATGTCAATAGTGAAGAATGTAGCCCACACAGGCATTTAACAAGAGCAAATGAATGCCTCATTCCCAAAATCTCATGTTAAGAGTTCAAACTGAACAGGGCAGTGATGAAGAATACTAATTGAAACTAATCTAATCTACACATACTAAAAATATCTGTATCAATACAATGCTAAAAATACCATATGTTTCTGCAAACACTGTGAAAATATACAGGGTAGTTAGGTATTGGGAAGAAGCAATTCATCAAATAGAGGATTTAAAGCTAACATTCTTTGAACTGCTTCTATCCTTGGAATAAATACTCACAAAATACGATAGCTAAAGGCACAAGAATAACTTTTTCATTAGGAGCCATTACACCTTAATGTGAAGAATAAGCACTAAAACATGAAACATTTCATTCTTGTTTTAAACCTAATGATTACATTTAAGCCTCCTACAAAACAAAAAATTATTATACACACAAGTGTAAAAATAAATCAGCACCTTCCTATGACAGATTTGATACACTGGCACAATAAAAAAAAAGGGGGGGGTTAGAAATAGTTCCAGGAATGCTTCTTTTTCTTCACACCCCCTATATGTTCCTAATTTGATGGATGTCAGTGCTGATGTTTTATGTTAACTTTACAGTAGCTGACTAGAATAAGAGAAGTTTAATGACAGGATGACTTACTCATTAAAGTCTCTGAAATACCAACACAAGTATCTTAGACAACAGGTAGATAGTACTGTTCTACATACTAGAACTTCAGTCCCACAAACTGTGGTTGATGGAAACATCACAGTATAGCAGTTCATGAACAATTAGAATAAAGCATCCAAGGCATTTTACTAGATAATAAAAATCAGCTACCTACCAATATCATTTGCAGGTCTAACATTTTTCATTTCAGTATGAAATATACATCCATCCCCTCTACTGCTCACTCATTCTCTCATATCCTCTACCAGACATGTGGACAGCTTCTGCCATTCTCCTTAACATTACTACTTTTATGCAGAGAACCAACTTCAGACTGGTATGTTAACTCAGTATCACATCTTCCCTCAAAACTACTCTAAGCTGAGACCTATCATGACAACTGAAAGATTGTCTGCTAACATGTGGTCAGTAAGGACTGCTGACACTGACTGAATTCAACCACTTGAAAAAGCCTCTAGCCTAAAGCCAACAACTTGCGCTACACTGAAGATGTTAGCACAATCACCTAGACCTTTAATCTAATGCTAAGTCCTAACTTAGTTTCACTAAGCTAAGCAGACATTACACCAAATAATTTAACAGAACAGATTAATTGTTCTGTTTTACTATGGTTTTCACTTAGGTCACACTCTCACCAAGAGAATACATCATGAGCATTCACTGTTTAAAAGGATGCACTCCATTAAAAAATCCAAGCTCAGAAATGCAAAAATCTCTTCCTTACACAGCAAATAGAGACGTGTTTTGATTCAAACATTCCACAGCAGTGACAAATTATAGAACACAAAAATATGCTAACTTAAATAAGCCAAAGTAAAGCTGACTAGTGCATTTTCACACACTGCAACATAGCACCCAAAGAGAAATGCTTAATACTTCCAGTCCAATTCACATATATAGAGTATAGTTCAAAAACCACCTGTGTGAGTCTCTAACAGATGCATCTAATTAACCTCACTAAAACTGAGAAATGATAATTCAAAGATTGTGAGGCCATCTACAATGAGTCTAACTTCTCATTTAAGGGCAACATGGAAGGTACAGCCACAAACATGAAGTAGTTAATAAATGCACTTTGGGGAAAAGAGAACAAGTATTCAAGAATAACCAAACTAAGAATATCTGAGGAGGTAAACATGTTCATTTTTCTCTGAATGCAAAGAAATTAAAAAGAACAGGCCAAATTCAATGAGATTTGGGAACCATGTGCCACCTCACAAGCAATATATGTAACAAGAAGCAGATCATCTGCACGTAGACAGAATAATAGAATAATGCTGTGGATAACACTAAATGACAGCTCACAGAGAACAATTAGATTAGTTCAGATAATGAACTAAGAGGGGCAATGAGTACCTGAGCTAAAAAAAAAATAATTTGTTTTCTGCATAAGTATAATAAGGATATTAACACACAGAGGTAGCTGTGTGCATGCTATTCTATAGCTCAGTTTGCTGACCAGCTAAGAATTAAATGGGCACAAGCAGACTATTTAGGCAAAAAGATATTCCCAATAGAGCATTAGTGAGAAAACAAATTCCAAACAAAATACTGCAAGATATAATCTGAAATGCTGTTTACAACTGACATGCCTAGAATTTTAGAGAGAATATTAAGTAGTTAGTAGTAGTTCCTTCCTTCTGCGGGAAAGAAATCCCACTGCATATGGTATTTAAAAAGTAAGACCCGAACAGAAACATGAGAAAAGCAGAAGGCCTACAAACACTGACAAAAGATCAGTTACTGTGCTAAAATGAAGCAAGACTACAAAAATTCTGAGAATAAGGAAGGTGATGTTTTCTGCTCAGATATTTGAGTAACTAGTCACATGGTTGCTGTCTAGCAAACTAAGGAAGCTGTTCAAAAGATTCTTCCTGATGATTCTATGCACTACACAGAGAGGTCCAAGGTGTACTGTGAAGAAGAGATTATACAAGCAAATCACAAAGGCAACTAACAAGAAATAACTATTAAACTGCCTTGACTTCTGACATTAATCTCTTGCAAAATAACACATTGTAAACAGATGTACTGCTGAGCCACAGTAAAAGTGCTGGGAAGTTAACATTTTGGCACACAATTTGCTGTCATCCTGCTCTGAAAATAAAGGACATCCTATAGCTACAACTTCTTGCTATGACTGTCAGACATTATTCTCCATAAAAGCAATATTACAATTTATACAGAAATACAAAATATTAACTTACCTTTATTTCCCTGTCCTTTAGGTCTCTGTATATAGGAAAAGTGGGGTGAGGGGGGGAAGGAAAACAGGTTTAGTTAGAATCCTCTAATATCAGCTTCAGTGTAATTCTATTTATTTGCCAATTCTGCCCTTTTCAACTTAAATATCACTTTAAAATATTACTAAACCATGCTATTATAAAAATGTTGTGACATTACTTAAAATAACATTAAAAAATACTACAAAAACCAAAACCTGATAGAATTTTACTAAGAACATTGACATCATCTAGGATTTAACAGCATGTGAAGTTTAAATGGTGCTGAAAAGTTGAACAAGTGAATTTTAATTGCCCCTGGGCCTGAAAAAACATAAGCAATGAACAAAAATAACAGAGTTTAAAAAAAGTATCTTAAGATTACTGCCAATACCCAAATTTCATTATATGTTATCTTTTAAATTGACTGACAGATACTTATCAGAGAATAACATACAATGCCTTGCTTTTCAGATACACAAAGGAATACAGAGCTGTATCATATGCTGAACTTCAAGTTGTGCATTCCTCACCTAGGCAATTATACTGAGAATATTATACAGTCTGTACAAAGCATTCACACAAGGAAATAATTCCTTAAGGAGGATTTTTTTTTTTTTTTTTTAGGATTAGTCATTACAAAACACTGTTAATCTGTCATGCACTAAGAATCAATGTAACATTACAAGTTACAGTATCCTTAATTCCTCTACAGCAAGATAAAATAACTTAGAAAAACAAATACTAGTCCATGAAAATCTAATTCACATTCTTGTATTACTTTGAACTAAGCAAGAGTGGGTCTCCAGGCCCCATTACTTTCTTAACAATTTTTAGTCCTGAAGAACTCAGTATTCAGAGGTTTGAAAGTTTAGGAGGCAACCACCTCCAAGTTACTTTCACATACATTTGTCTCAGAGTTACCACAACACTGTTAAAGGCTGCTTCACCTAGAGGTGCACTGATTAGACATTGCCCTCTCCCTAAACGGGAAAAATCTCTGTAACCTGAAAAACCCCAACCACCTCATCTTTTGGGATGAGTCTAATCCAGACACAAAGGCGTGCAAAGGCCAACAAGAGAGACAGAACTAGAAAAAGTTGGGAAGAAGCAGCCTTCATGAAAGACAGGCCAATGAAAAGCTAAGAGATCAGTGAGCTAGAAATAAATGCTTAAAGGAAACTGGAGAGCATGCACAGAGACAAAAGAAACAAAACATGAAAGGCACAGAGAGAAAATAAAAGAAGGCAAGAGACTGCAGGGCTAAAACTTTTGGGGAGTGCCAGAAACCCATGGAGGAAGCAGAGATCAAGACAGAACCTAGTTTCCAGCCAGAAAGAAAAACAGCAGAAGCCCAGGTAAAAAGGTAAAAAAAATAACAAATTCAGTGAAGGACCAAGTTTCGAAAAGTGCTGCACAGCGCAAGGAGAAAAAACGAGAAGTCCTGGAAGAAGAGGATGCCGGGGGAAAAGGAGAAGCCAGAGGCCTGAAGGGAGAAAAGGTGGGCGAGGAGAGCGAAAGGCAGGAAGAGAAAGGATGCGGTAACGAGGAGCCTGGGAGAGTTTGGGGCGCGCAAGGAGAGGAGACGGCGCTGTGCGCCGCGGAGAGCCCGGCTCTACGGCGCTCCCGGAGCGAGGAGCCGGGAGCCCGGGGGCCTGGCCGGGAAGAGCCGGCTCCCGAGTAGGTCACACACAAAGGGGGCCGCGGGCGGGGGCCGGGCCGGCAGCGCTCGGGGCTGAGGGCGGCGGGCGCTGCGGGCGGGCGGGGAGGCGGAGCGGCTCCGGCGCGGCTCAGCGGTTATAAATAGGGGCGGCCGGGCCGGGAAAGGGGCCCGCCATCCCGGCTGCGACGGACAGCCGCTACCCATGGCGGCGGGGAGGGGAGGAGGGAGGGAAGCAAGAAGGGAAGGAGGAGGCCGCGAACCGCGCCGCTCCGGCGGCGAGGGAAGGTGCAGGTGGCCGCCCTGCCGCCGCCCTCCCCCGCCGGGGGTAACGCCTGGGCCGGGAAGAGGGAAGGGAGGAGAGCGGGCGGCCGCCCCCCCGCCCCGCGGGCGGTACCTGGTCGACGCTGGTGGCTGACATTCTTCACGGGGAGCCGCGATCCCCTCGCTCCGCCTGGGCCTCGAGTGATTCCGCACGCCGGGGCCGCTCGCTCTACTCCGCCGCCTCCTCCCCACCACCGCCTGATTGTCGCCGCCGCCGCCTGGGCTCGCTGCCGCCGCCGATCGGGTTCCCGCTGGAAGGAGCCGGCCGGCCGGACGCAGCGCCGCTTCCCCCCCTTGCTCTGGGCTCCGCTTCCCCACAATGGCGGACGAGGCTCCGGCTCCCACTTCCGCTCCCCGCCGCCCTGACCTTCCGCTCCCCCCGCCGCCGGCGTCGCCGCTGACCTTTCCCTTCCCGTCCCCGCCTCCTCCATGTCACGTGTGGCGCCAAGCAGCTCCGCGCGCGCGCGCCCTCCCGCCGCCCAGCGGCTCCCGCGGCGCGGGCGGGGCGGGGTCTGCGGCGGGGCGGTGACTGCGCGTGCGCGCGGCGGGCGGAAGGAGCCGGGGGCGCCCCCGCCGGCCTGGGAGCGCGCGTGCGGCTCGGGAATGCCCGGGAAGGGGGCGATGGAAAATGCGGGGGATTTTCTCCGCTCCACCGCCACTGTACCGGAGACGTGCTGGGGCAGAGCTGGGTGGCGAGGACGGCGGGCAGCCGGCCGCGGGGCCGTGAGGCGGCACGGTTTGGCTGCCCGCAGCGGCTGTTGGTGCCTGCGCAGGGCTCGGGCGGCCTTCCCGCGGCCGCTCCTGTCGCCTGTCCTCTCCTGGGTCATGGATTCACTGATGGGTCACGTTGGAAGGGATCACAGTGGGGCCCCTGGTCCAGCCTCCCTGCTCAGGCACGGTCATCTCGGAGCACGTGGCGCAAGATTGTATCCAGACACTTCTGGAATATCTTTGGAGGGGCAGTCTGTTCCAGTGCGTGGGCAGCCACACGCTAAAGAAGTTCTTCCTCATGTTCAAGTGGAACTTCTGTGTATTGGTTCCCGTCCCTTTGCCTCTTGCCCTATTGCTTGGCAAAGCAACACCCTCAAAGAGCCTTAATCCATCTTTGACACCCTCCCTTGACGTACTTGGACACATGGATGGGGTCCATCTCAGTCATATGAGCATGCCCAGCCCCCTCATAAAAGGGATGCTCCAGACCCTTGATCAACTCTGTCGTCCCCCGCGGGCCTGCTCCAGGAGCTCCATGCCTCTCTTACACTGTGGAGCCCAAAACCCAGTACCCCCAGTGGTGTTGGCATCTCCACAGCAGGTTGTAATGGGCCGGAGCCCACAGCTCAGAGCCTGGGCTGTGTGCACTGGTGAGCTCACGGCTGACAACGCCTGCTCACAGCCCTTACCCTACAAGCTCACACCCCCTCTGCTCTGCTCCTGCCCACGTACCTATGCTGTAGTACAGGTTTGGTGGGAGAAAAAACGATGCTTCATTAGATGCAGGAATTTTAGCTAGCTGCTTTCATCTGCATTGTTAATGAATTGCGCCGTCCTTAAGTGATGGGAAAAGTTCAGCAATTGTATAGGGGCTTCCTGCAATAGCCCTCAGTAAAATTAAAGACCACTTCAACAATGCACCAGAGGAGAATTAAATATAAACTTGAATCAGAAAAGTCTGCATTGTGGTTAATATGTTCCGTAGAGTCTGGAGGTGAGAATGTCTTAAATCCAATACCATTGTGTAAACATAACTGTCAGGGTAATGGGAAGGTGCATTCCTTGGACCTGTGAATCCAAGTCCCTTTTAAAGTTTGGTTCATGTGTATTTTCATCTCATTTTTTCTTCTCATGTTCTTGTTCTGTTTAGTTTTTTTTTGTTCTTGTTTTTTTATTAACAATTGCACAAAGTGATCTTGGGGGATTAACTTCTGGATGAAGAGTCAGTTTATAGTGGCAAATAATTTCTTAAAATTGTCAAAAAGTGAACATTATAATGGAAGTTACCCAGAATTTGTGTATGTTAGACTTGCAGAATGCTCATTTACTCTGTTGCATCACGGTCTGTAATTTTGACCTCTACCCATGAAGAAATACCCAACAGTAGAGAGGGAAGCAAAAAGGGTGATGTAGGTCTGGATGTGGAAAGTGGGTTCTAAAAGAAAAGATTGAAAAAAATGGCCTTGGTTGGGTTAGAAGGAGAAGAATGAGTCTGGGATATCATAGGAAGAGAGCAATCAAGTATTTTTATGCATTTCAAATATCAACGACAAGGACAAAATATCATGGATTTAAATTGGAGCTGGCAAGGTTAAAGATGATCTTTTATGACACCTGGATGAACTGGTTGACCTTTAGTAGATCTGCAAATTTGACTTTGGATAAGACCCTTAAAACACTATCCACAAGTAAGACTGCACTCCTGCCTCTAGCACAGCAGTTAAAAAGCAGGTAGAACCCTTAGATTCAGTCTTTGAAATCATATTTCTTTTTCTTTTTTACAGTTTTTCTAACCCATTGGCAGGTATGGCATGAGGAGGTTTTCACTTCTTAGTGAAGTGTTATAACATACATACAGGAAGATTAAATAGGCAGAAGAAAAGTAAAAGTGAGTCAAACAGAGCACAGGGTCTGGAAGGAGTGCCCACATTAGACAGTCTCCTTATTGATAGGCTAGGCATTCATTTCTGCCTTTGGTTTGTTGGGGTTTTTTGTTTGTTTTCTTGGCATCTTCTATCCTTATTTAATTTAGCCACAGTGAAATAACTTCAGTCTTGGAATGGATTTTGGTGTGGTGGTGATAGTACTGCCATGAGAAATGTGGCTTCTGATCTCTTCCCAGTGATGAGAGAATTCAGATCTCAGCGTTTCTTAGGTCATGGGGATTACCAGCCATGGGTACTTCCCACCAAGTTACATGGTGAATATGGCACTGAAAATTCCAGTTACAGCCCTAGAGACCTTAAATTTGTCAACAGTGACACTCAAAAAGAATCAGCCACAGAAGTCCATTAGGGAATCTGATCCAGTGAAACAAGAGCGTTTGAACCATCTGGTTCATAGCAAATTGCCAGTACTCAAGATTTTATACTGTGATCCAGGAAATGTGGCTTGATGCTCTATTTTTGGAATAATACAACTATATTAAAATGCCAGTGTTTTAAGTGGTTTTGGCCCTCCTGATTCGACAAGGAAGTCTGAAAAGGAAGCAGCCAAAATCTTTAGAAATGGGCATCAGCAAAGGAGAACTCAATTTTATTACTTAAAATCTCATTGGTTTTGAATATTTGGAGTTTTAAATGGTGCTTCTTTTGTAGAAGTACTATATTGCCTCAGAGATAGTGCTGGCCCCTAGTGACTTAATAACATCTATTTAGTTAAATATGCACTGTAATAGGGGAATAAATAAAAGCACTATGATTTCTTTATTCACTTTATTAGAGTTGCTGTGATTTTATCGACAAAAATCCAATGTGCTGCAGATATTTCCAGTTTTTGATAATCTTGGTGTCTGTGCTTGCAAGTGATTCTACATTGTTCCTCCTTATCTATACCATTAGGAATGTGGTAGAGTGAAAATTATCCTTAAAGAAAGTGCAAGTTCAGCAGGATTCCAGTCTGCGTTGCAAGCTTAGGCTCAAATGAACCTTTTTGATGGGGAATAATGCAAGCCTCTGAGGACTTGCTGGAATGCTCTGTGGCAATTAGTTCTGTAATGTTATAGTTCAAGTTCCGGCCTTATGTGGCTCTAGAGACTTTGAAAATATAGACGGTTTACTTTTCAAAATGCTTTTAGGGCTCTTTTTTATCCCCTCTAATTTTCCATTTTCCAGTAGTTAATGTTCAGGAATATTGTTGTGATCTGAGCTGTGATGGTTTGATTCCATCACCCTTTGCCATCAGATTATCTTACTGAAGGTCTGCGTCATCTGTGTGCATGACTTGCAGCGTTGGTGCCAGTGGAGCCATTTCTAGGCCACTCTGCTGGCAGTTTTTTGAATTGACTTAATTGGGCAGGGAGTGCCAACCAACAGGAATATTCCTGTCAGGACTCCATTTCCTCGTGGTTCTTTGAAATGCATATCAAATGGACATGTGCTCATGACCCTGGAAAGGACTTGGGGCCCTTCTAGAAACATAGCTCTAGACTGCAACAGTGCTCAGGAGGAGGACAGTTTTCTTTGGTTTAATCTTGAAATTAGTAGGTCCTTATCAAAGTTACATTCAACAAAACCTTTTGGATTTTCTCATTACTGCTTTTAGCATAGTTATTGTGCCAACTTAAAAGCAAACTTAAAGGATGACTGTGTTTACCATTTTGAGACACCTTTTCCCTCTGGCTTCACTGGACAAAAACAGAAGAAGAACATATGCATTTTTAACAGTGAGGGAAACTTTATGGTAACAGTTTCTTTGGGAATGATTGAGATTTAATACACAAGTTCTGAAGTGCTCAGAAAATGCAGTGAAATTTCTCAACCATTAAAATGTAAAAAAACACCATGATTTTCTCATACATCTCCAAGGTTGTCACTGGACTGTAAAACAGGTGCTTTGTCAAGTCCTGGCCACACACAGAAAGTGGCTCCAAGAATCTTTAGTACTAGACAACAGACAAACTGTAAATAGCCTGCTGCCTCTGTTTCTCAGTGCAGCAAAACTGTAGCTCAAAAGAGTTATGAAAATATTTGTTAAATACCTGCTAGTATTCTTCTGTTTCTCCTGTCTCAAAAAATATAAAAATACATCAGTGCATTGGTGTACATTGGTGATAGACCATCTCCAAACAACAAGTTGGACTATGTGGCCTTCAGATAACCCCACTAACAAATACTTTTATTATTTTCTGTGATTGAGAGAATCTGTGAATGATTCATCAGCAAAGTGAAAGGTCAGGTGTTGATCACTGCTGATGATCATGCCTTCCAGAATGTCCCAGTTCTTAGCATTCCTCCAGCTGCCCCTTGGCTTTAGCTGGGGTCAAGAGATTGGGGTGCCCAACTGTATGTGGCATGAAGGATCATTGCATTAATGAAAGTCCTCAAAACATGGATATAAAGGAGTGACAAACAGAGCTCAGCTGCAGATAATTTCCCTCTCTATGTGTGAGTCTTAATAGTTCTGAGCTAGTAAATATAGGAATAAATAAAGGCTTTGTCATATATAATTTACTCAGTAATTATTAAACAACTACATGTTCTGCCTCCTGTGAGAAATTAATTTCTATGTTGAAGGCCAGGGCAGGTCCCAGATGCTATCAAGCATTCTTTTACAAGGTTTGAACAGTTCTGAATGTACAGTAGCATCTACATAACAGGGTATTTCAAAATACGCAACAAGCATTCTGGAAAATACACTGATCATAAAAGAGTGATAAAGTTATACAGTATGTTAATGTTGTTGATGCACTTTTTGGGAATGAGGAAATACAAGTTTGCACTAAGGAAAAAAATTCTAGTAAAACATTGTATGAAAGAACTGCAAAATTGTATGATAGACTGTAAATAATTGTAGAATAAAATTACAAGTGATGGACAATTAAATAGAATATAGTAGCTCTAAGCTAGCACTGTGACAAGTAAAGCAGCTAAACTAATGTATGCTGCCTTTAAAATAGAAATTACTGTATTTAACCAACAATGATTTCACCTCCAATATATTTTGATTTTATTTCCTTTGTTATGCAGTGTGTTATTTTTAGTGGGCTCCATTATCTGGGAGCATGAGGCAAGACAGAAGCTTTTCACCCTGGCAAGCTCTTCTCCACAGAGATACTAATGTATATGAAAATTATTGGTATATTTGAGACCAGTGTGTGCTAAATGTTTGGCTTAAGGGAACATATAGCCATATCACAGCAAGCTGTTTCTACAACAAAAATTCATTACTGACAGATCTTCTCTTGTTAGTTCTTATGAAAGACAGTCTTAAAAATGAAATATATATGCCCTTTAATACTTACATCCTCTCTGTGAAACCCTCCTGACCATCAGTCTATTATTTAGTTCAAATATCACTCATATTTGTGTAAAATTAATGTCTCTTGCTGCCTTTGCTCCTAATCACATAGAGCAGTCTATCTTTTGGTGTACAAATTGCACATCATAATTGCCTGCTTGAAGCTGGGCTCTGCCATCATCCTGACTACAGCCCAAGGGCTGCAGAAAATTCCCAGTAGATGGAGTTTATATAGCTGGGTTATTTCTGCTCTGCATCATAGTACTATTAGGACTGTACTTTTCCCAGGCCATTAGCTAACAGCCCATGGCCTGTTCCTGTCTGTCTCAAGATACTCCATATGCCAGATCAGAAAAAGCATGGAACTATTTTACAGACACTGCTAGATACCTCCCAGTTTGTCAAAGTATTTTTAGGTGACCTGTAGTAAGAAAAGCTTCTTTATTTCCATTTAGGCTGTGACATTTTCACTCCAACACAGGTGCTTATGTGTTTCATTCCTGTCTCAAGACTGGGCTTTGATGAGCTGTAGGTAAGTATACACATATACTTTAGGAGCCTCATATGCTAGCCTGCTTGCCTGGGAATATGCACAGTGCGCTATTCTCTAATTTTAGTTTAACTTCATAATTTTCTGATGTTCAAGGAAAATTGTCAGGAACAATTTCATTATGATTTCAAAGACAAACTGTGATTTCCACCTTAGACACCTCAGACAAAGAATAATCTTTGTCATTAAAATAAAGTCTGCTGTATCAAAGAGACATGGTATGCATTTGCTGAGACAGTCACCTGTTACATAAATTTGCTTTGGCACTTAATTTTTAAAAGAAATGTGAAATACAGTATGGAAAGGGTGCATGGTTTTACCACCTTGTGATATTTTTTTGTTTGCCATGGTGGAAAATAATTTCTCTGAAGTCCTATTCTGCATGTAAGTGCAGCATTTTGATTCCTGCACTCTTGATTATTTCATTAGATAAATGAAATATTTTTACTACTTGGCTCTTCATGTCACAGCAGAGCGCTATTTCTTTTTTCCACTAAAATTTATATTACCCCCGCCCCGCCCCAGAAATGGCAGAAAGCTGTTCTTTTTCACAGGATTCTCTGGTTTTCATTCTTGCTCAAGGAGTCCTGCAACTTTTGTCTTTGGTAAAATGAGTGGTTTGGCTCTGCTCCCAGCATCCATAGCATCCCATTCCATCAATCTGATTTCTAAACTTTGGAAATTTTCATCAATTTTATAACCTTACAAAACCGTCTAAAATCCTTCTCTCAGCGATGTTTGCCTTTTTTTCCCTAGATGCTTTTTGCTGTGTAGTTTGCTTAGTGGTTAGATGTAAAAGTTAGACAGTGCTGTAGATGTTATCTGCTAACCAGAAGAGGAACTGGATGGTTAACTTCAGCGCTAGCTCCAAGCTCGCTTGCTGGGACAGATCTGGAGAGAATTAAAGTACATAATCCCTCTCTCCAAACCCTAGGTCTAGAGCCTGCTGTCTACAAAGGGATGTCTATGCAAGATGAGTTCTCAGTTAATGTTCTTAGGAGACCTATGAATCAGAGCATTTGATATTTTGTATTTGTGCCACTCTAAAATAATGCAAATCTGGGAAAGGAAGAAGGTTTTTTTCCCTCAAAATATGTAAACCCTCCACCCACTTTCTCAGCACAGCCAGTCAGCATCTCCAGGATTAAGGTATTTATAGCACATTATTTAAGCACAAAATAAATATGTTTTATTAATATTTTAATATCTGGGTATTTACAAAAGGATACCAGGGACAAATAGGCACCAAAGTGGGATTCCCTCATTAGTATATGTACGAAGAGTGCAATTTAAATTCTGTTTTAAAGTCGAGATATCTTGTAATGTACCCCATACAGACCAAACCAACTTAGGTAATTTCAAAATAAAGATAAAATTGTGTTGATTGGTAGATAGTACATTCATCATACGCATTAAAACAACCAATAGTAACTACATTTCCTTATTAATGACAAATGTCTGTTCTTTATCTCTCCTTGTAGCTCTATGTTACTTACAAGAATGAATTTATTTCCTGTCGTGCCTTCCTGTAAAATAGCAAGTTAAATCTAGATTCTGAGTTCAGTGTAAAATGCATAAAAAATACTTTCAGTATACCTAAGTTAGAGCTAAGACCCTTTTTTTCTAAATATAGATAATTTGAATGAATAAATATAAAATACAGCTGAAATAGCTAATTAGATGATGGCACCCATAACCTGTTGTGAATCCATTTTTATTTTAACAGCCTCATCAAAGAGAGATATGCAGTCTTTGCTACATTTCATTCCAGACATAAAAGCTGTCCATTTTTTAAAAGCTTTTCATTAACTTATGTAACTAAACGTCTAATCAGCTGCTGGATCAACACCATTAATTCTAGTCCACTCAAAAGTGTTTATACGGAGGAGAGCTCAGGATTATTTTTTTTAAGCAGTGGTTTTTGCTTTCACTTACTTCACTGATTTTTGTTTGGAGTTGTTTTGATCTTTCAGATCAGTACCTGCTTCTCATAAACACTCATGCTGATTGTGGCATGACAGTGCTTTCTATTATTGTGACACTTCACAGTATTCTTTCTGTTTTAGTTGGTGAGTCATGGCCATTTCTATTACCTAATCTTAACTGCAAGATCTGGATTTAAGCCCTCTCATTAGACAGGGCACTCAAGGTTTGGTCCTAGTCCTGTGTTGTGACAAACTTGGTTTACTTTAGGCTGATCGCCCATCACTTAGATCCCAGTATTTATTATTTTTGATCAAATCTCAGTTTCTTGCAATAATAATTCTGAAGTCTTACCAAAAAATGCTCTTCATAGGTAACATGTAATGCATGAATTATATACATTAAGATGCACCGCTCAGATCAAATACAGGATTTAAAATAAGTAAGCATCCCTCTATAATTTAATTAAATCAGCAAGAAGAATAAAAATATTAACAAACAGTGTATTGATTAATGTTGTATTTATTATAGGGAATTGCTATCAAGTGTCTCTAAACTTAATATACTACATTTTAAAAATTATATGCTTACGTAATTGTATGGCCACATTTGACTGCCTGGTGAACAAGATTAGAAATGCCTTCTTTCTTTGTTTGGTTATTTTCCGATATTAAAACAATGACTCCTCACTTTCTCATTTGTTTTCGTTTAGAAGAGGAAGTTCATTTTTCCTTACTCGGGAAATTCTGAAAATTAAAGGACATATCCATCTTAATGTTCTGGGCATAATGAGTTGGGAAGAGAATGTCCTACACTGGGGCTCAGTGAGAGCCAAATTTTGTGCACACTAAGCAGTACTTGTTCACCTATATCAACTTAGTGTATTTCAGAGCTGTTGTGACTTACTATGAGCAAGCAATCAAATAGCAAGTTTTAAAGAGGGGAGACTGACAGCTGCCATGCACACCATGGAAATTAAAAATAGTTTGCTCCTTGCTTTTGTTTTGATAGCTTTAAAATAGATCCACTAGGTGGTGCTTGAAAAACAGGGGCAACTGGAAATCGTTCTGACTAAGAAATATTAAATTATAATTCCTTAGTCAATACTCCAACAGGAATATTCTTGGCAACAGGAATAAGATTGCTATCCAAATGCTTGGGGTCCTGCTTTTCCAGAATCGAGTTTTCTGTTACAGAAGTAAAACTAGATGTTCACCATTATGGAGATGCACTGCTCTCTGTTATAAATTTCAGTGGTTCTTCACCTTTGGTACCCTCAGAATAAATTGTTTTCCATTAGTATTTTTGGCATTTGAATTAAAAGTTTATGTTCAGACTCAAAGTGATTTTTTCAATACATTAAATAAAGACAAGTCTTGGCATTGCCTGGGTGCTTTATCACTCAGAGGAGTTTAACTTCCAGTAAGGAATGCAGGAAGGCTGTTGTGATACAGCACACAGCCAGGGAAAGGCCCAGGAAGGCCCCTATGGCCAGTTATTCACGTATAAATTATGGACACTATTCCAATTTCCTTGTGGAGACCAAGGCTTGTTTTCTCAAGTTATTCTTTAACCGTATGCTTGTGCAATCACTCATCCTAATGTAAACTGGCTTCTTTGGAGCTGTAAAAGAGGTGCAGCTGCCTCAGACTTCCTGGTCAGCTCTGCACCAGTCAGTTGCCCAATAATTCTCCTACCTTGCAATCTGACAATAAAAGCTTCTGGCAAAACGAAACGTTCCTAACACTGCATCGCTATTAAAGAGGATGTAAGTCCTGTCAAACTGCTGTCCAGAGCCCCAGTGGAAAGTCTGAAGTCTCTCCAGCTTCCAGAAGAAGCTGTAACACCTGTAGCCTTCAGGCACTCCAGGTTCCTCTCCTTCTGCCTTGAAGGTGAAAATCTGTGATCCAGGCCTCCCTTGGCACATGGTTTTGAGGGAAGTGCCTTTCAAAACGCATTTTTTTGTTTCTTGCAGGCTCCAGGAGAACAAACTCCTTTAATTTGTATGATAAGGGGAGGATAGATGGAGGAGAGAGAGGACACACACTGAACTCGTGCCCATCCTTTTCTCTTGCCTATGCACCTCACTAACACCCGCTGTTAAATCTTGCCCAAGGAGTAGGCTGGCAAAGAGGGATCTGATTGATGGGGCAGGTCTAGGGTGGCTTCAGGTCTGGGGTGAGGGAGCTGAAGAACTGAACTGGGTACTGAAACTCAAAACTGAGAGTGGGGCAGGAATTGGAGGTGCTGCACTAGGAGTTATTGATGATTAGGAAAATCTAATTAATCACAGCTAGAATAGTTTAAGAGACACAGGACAAATTTAGAGTGAGCCATGCTTCTATTATTCATAGAAAAATTGTTTAAAATTACTATATGAAGGAAAAGCATTGTGTGAACTGCCAATTTGAATAGATTCTAGAGAATCTCTGTTATTAAGATTTCTAAAGGATGCACATGGGAGCCTGGAGAATTCAGACCTAATTACTGCTAAGTGCACTGCAGTGAGATTTCATCTGTCATTTAGGTGTAGCAAAAAGTCTGGTTTGCTCATGGCCGATGAGCAAAGGCCCTTTTCACTACAAGGGTGGGAAGCAGAATAAGGTGTACAAACTAGGATGATGCACATGGGAAGTTAACCTTTCACCTTTATATGTCCACATTGTGTCAAGTATTTTTCATGTTTAAAATGTAGTCTATGAAGAAACAGTCTAAGAATATTGATCCTTAGGAAAATTAAGGATTTGGGTCACTGGGC
>VRYO01001463.1:35257995-35306199 GCA_009812075.1 Sialia sialis
TTTCTTTTTTTTCCTTCCAGGGGGTCACTGGCACTTGCCAGCCTGAATGCAGAGGAGAGAGCTTTTTTGTACCGCAGGGTCCCAGGGCACTGGGACCAAACACGGGCTGCATCCCTGTCCTGGGGAAGGGCAGCGGCCTGGCTGGCAGGCAATGGTGACGGGAGAGGCTGCAGGGTGCAGAAGAACGGCAGCTGCAGGGTGCATGGGGAGGGCGAGCCCCGTGCACCTGGGAACGCCACCCGGAGTGGGGGGCGGCAGCACCGAGCATTCCACAGCCCGGGGCGGCAGGTCCCCGGCCCACCCGGCCCTGCTCCCCTCACCTGCGCGAGAGTGGAGCCAGCAGGTTTAATAAAATGAGTGATTTTCTCTGTGGTTTTTTTTAGTGTTATGATTCTTTTTAGGCTGCGTTTAAAGGCTGCTCCGATCTGTGAAAAATGTTTGCAAATTGAGCACCTGTCAGTAAACCCTGCAATAGCGCGATTCCGTTACTAATTCGTTCCTTTGTTGTGTGCGGATCCTCGCTGCGAAAAAACCTGTGCGCCTTATAATCCGGTGCGCCTTATATATGGAAAGGGTTCGGAAGTTTGCCGACACCCAGAAGTGTGCCTTATAATCCTGTGCGCCTTATAGTCGTGAAGTTACTCGTGAAGTAATCAGAAACCCAGCATTTTGTGGAAAGATAATTTACAGGGCATGAAAAGACAGGCTTAATTATCTGCATTGCATCTTGGAATAATGATGATATCCATAATCTGAAATACACAAATTAGATGATGTTAGTGCAGCCCTTAATTAATATGAAGTTGATTGTTCAAAATCTTCCTCCTCATTTTTTTCGTTATTGTAGATCTGAAATGGATATACAAGTTTTATAAAGACACTGTCTTCTTCCTTCAGTTTTTTTGCGGCTACTAAAGTTTAACACCAGTTTTTGTTTCGTACCTGAGTGCCTTCTTTTTTCAATATGCTAAACTGCCAAAAATCAAGTCTTTCTTCTAAACCAGAAGTCACATTTGGGTAGATCAGAAGGAGCATACTCTGATATCTGTTCTTTAACATTGCACTTACTGTTATAAGCTTTAATGTTATTTGAAGGGAAAGTATTTGGTTTCAGGAGCTGAAAATAGATCACCTTGGTAAGGGTTGGAAAGGGTTAATTTCTGTCTTATTGACATACATTCTCTAAATTTTTATTTTTTTAAATAAGTTATTTATTCATAATTTCTTGTAAAAAGAGCCAAAAACTATTAACTAAGTTTCAGGCTCAAAATAAGACTATATGGATATTTTAGTATTTAATGCTAAGCTAGGAAAATAGATGTTTTCTTCAGTTGGTTTGTAATTTTCCAATGCATGCTGACTGGTTTCAGCCTGGTTCAGGTTAAGTAAGGAATTTTTCTCCCTTGCCGTGTTCTGAAACTGCTGTTAGTTTTAAACCAGGTCACATTCATTTTTGGTGTAAATCTACATCACTGAGTCATGTTGATGTTTTAGAAACATTCTCTGGAGTGATCTGTAAGACAAAAAATGTTAAGTTTACAAAGAAGTCAGTTTGAAGACAGTGCTGCAGAAATATGCATCAAAATATATGATCAAAAAACAGGCCACATAGCCTTTGCAAAGGGAAAAACGTGTTTTGCTTAGCTTTTTAAAGCTAGAGAAATAGTAGATGAAGATGTCCTAAAAGCATAGTTTCTGTACTTTTTCACCAGGCTCTCTCACAGAATGAAGATGATTAAAGAGGATGAATAATCAGGGTGTTTATGATGAATTAAACATTGAATATATAAGAAAAAAAGCAAACAAGCAAACAAATGAAGCGAATGACTCTTTCTCTAGATAGAAGGAGGTTAGTAACAGGCCATACCAGCTATATGCATTAAGACCATATTACTTTTGTTTGGAAGCAAAACTTTTTACCCATTCAGTCTAAAAATAGGTTAAAATGAGATGGAAATAACTGTTAGGAGTCAAAGATGAGATACCTTACTGCTTTGCACAGGACAGAGATGACTAATAATAGTTCTGAGATAGACTACAACATGTGATCTCTTTTGTGCTTGTATTGCCATCAGATATATATATCAAATACCATTTATTTCTTTGCAATTGTTCATACTTTTTTAGGGTTATCACATGCACTTCTCACTTCCAAAACATTAATCTGGCACTGATATACTTGTATGGCTTCCAGGCTTCTTCTGGTGGATGATTAGCCAGCAGCCTCACCTTCATAGCTGCCTCCTCTTTGCTGCTGTGGCAGATGTCATTTCTCTGACTGTCATTTTGGCTATATCTGTACATTAGGCTCCCCCCTGTCTTGTTCCCTAGATCATACCTCTTTATTTTTAATAATTCACTCTGTATAATGGGTCCAGGATAGAATTCTCTTTATCATAAATTGAATTTCTCATTCGTGTTGTGGTTGTCTCATTCATTGATACCTTGATCTGATTTTGTCAAATTCAGTCTTGCCCTGCTCACACCCACCTACATGGCTTGTTTTTTTGTGCACATCTGAAAGTGTTAGCTCTCTGTATGTTTCTGTATACTCCAATTTATCTGTCACATCAAACCTAAGATGCTTATCTTTGAATCAAAGCACTTTTTACCTTTTTACTGTGGTGATTTAACTATGTCATCAGCTTTTCTTTAGCACTGAGTTAGAAATAGGTGCAGGCCAGCTTCTGCCTCACTGTTCCCTCTTCAAAAGGAGTCTGTTGCTTTCAGGCCCTTCTTGAAGTTCTTGTCTAGGCCATTTCTAGGCTTCTCTAGAACTAGGCTACAGGCTAATCGAGGCTTCTTATTTTTGACCAGTATGGTTCCACTGTTTGCTTGTCCTCTGTCTAATTCTTTTTGTGTCTTTCTTACAAGCAGATGTAGGCTGCCCAAGGCTAGAGACCAATTTAATCTGCATCTGCACGGAACCTAAGAGAACAGAGCAACATCAGCTATAGTAGTAGTGCCATCAGTGCCTATTATTCATCTTACATGGGCTTTTTTTGAATCACAAGTATCTTCTGGGGTTAACCACATCATGAAAATACACTTTGAGTCCTTCTGTGCTCATGCCTTTTATTGAATTTCACTGATACAGTATTTCTCTGCCTGGACAGCTGAAAGGACATCACAGGGAAGACTGATTTCATTGCCTAGGGACAGGTCTGTCCTCTGGCTACCTTCATGCACTGAAAGAAAGGAGAACATTGACAGAAGATAGAAATGGCTCACATTGACAGAAGATAAAAATGGCTCATGTATGCATTGAGATTATGAATATGATCATAATCAGCAATATAGAAAGCATTCTTTTCTAGTTAAATTTACTGAAGAAAATAAAGAAAATCCAGAATAAAAATACCTAATTCATTTATTAACTCATCTGAGTCAGTTAATACCCAGTGATTTCCCACCTGGGCTGAAGTTTATATCTCACTGAAGAACTCAAATATTGTTTCACTTGGCAGGCAAGGGTCCAAGTAAACAGCAATAAATAATGATGCAATGTGGTTATTTATTAGCTTTGGTTTTACTGTCAGGGAGATGGGCAAATAATACCCTAATGCTCAGAATTTAAAAGGGTCAAACTATTTGCACTGCTTAGACTCTGCCCAACTTCTTTATAAATTCCTAGAGGAAGCTTCTCAATAGACATAAATTTGAGAAGTCTTGTTTCCTCCTTTGACATTTTGTGCAAGTTTAAGCACTTTTGAAAATCAAGCCATTCATCTAGGTTTTACAATAAAACTACTCAGAAAAATTTCTTTGTAGAAGATATTCCTCATTTAAACTCAAAGCTTTCACAGAATTACCAATCTGTTTGTACAGAGATCTGCCAGTTTGGACTGAATTGTTGTCCTGAAATGTCCAATGTTGACAGTCTAGTCACTGCAAGTGTAATATCTAAATATCCATTTGACATTTTAAATTCAAATACAAATATTTTGACACAGAATGCTCTCATAGGTTTTGGGGTCTACAGTATAAAATGAAAGAAAATTTTGTAATCTTGAAATGCAGTAAATAGGTGGCTGTCCTCTGGACAGATTTATTTACATTTGTTATAAATAACTTGTTATTTGAAAAACATACAGATAAGTCCTTGTTCACAATTCAAAGAAATAGCATTTAAAAGCTAATTAGTCTTTCTCTTAAAAGGCAAGTTTCCTGTGAAAAAAAGTACTGAGAGTGAAATATTGGTCCCACTGATGAAATCTGCTTTCCATTTCACTAGGAGAAATTAATTTTGAGGCATACCAGTCTTAGTTTTACAATGCCCAGCAGACAAAGGTATTATATCTCTACTTCTCCTCACTCTGCTTACTTTCATCTAAAATCCTTGCCGCAAACAGTTATCAGCTAGAAATTGCTCACAGGTCCTGAGAGTGTCAGTGCACCTTATCTACCATGACATATGGCTCTTTGTTGCACACCCTGCACGTAGAAGTAATGCAGTAATGCCTTGATTGTGCCTTTGCAACATTTCGCTGGTGGCCTTCTCTGACATACTCTATGTTTTAACTGGCTGTAGGAAATGGGAGATCTCTTATGTAATATTTATTTTATTTATTTTTATCACTGCAAAAACTTGTACCAACATTGTTTCAATGTTGACTGTTTGTCAGCAATCTAAAGCTTTGTTTCCTCAGTGACATTTTTACCAGGATGTGAATTAGGACACCTAATGTTGTGACTGTACATTTTTCAAGGTTTTCAGGCATCATCATTGCTTTTATGTAAGCTTTATAAAATGGTAGACTCTTTAAAATCAGTGCTAAAACTCCTATAGTCTACAATTTTAAATACAGCAAGTGGGATTAAGGCTAATCAACTGATACAGCAAATCCTATTAAAGTCATTTAGGTTAGACTTTAACTGTTACTTAGGTTCCTAATTCTCCTTTAATCTGAGTTAAGATGAGGAGCATAAATAAAGTTACCACTCTGGGTCTTAAGAGCTTTTGAAAAACCCCACCCTCCAACATGAAATCTGCAAATAATGATTAAATTTATTCTCAAGGAAATAAATGGGATCACATTGCCTGGCCCGCTCTCTGTCTGTCAGTCAGTCTCTGGCCTCTCTCTCATAACTTTTGAACCCAAGAGCTCATGTTGACCACAGACAGAAAGGCAAGGGCCCAAAGGTATTAAGTCCCTACATGGTATAACGCTTGGAGAAAGGCGATCTGCAGCACGAGTTCCCCTGCTCTCAGCTCTCTCCCATCCACACAGGCTCACAGGTCAGCACAGCACCACTGTCCCTGGCAGGCAGAGGATCTTATTTCAGCTCCAAGGAACAACCTACACAGAGGATGCAGCAGGCCTGCACCATCTGCCGAGGATGGTGAAGGAACTTGAAACACTGCTCTGCTGGAAACCAACAAACAAACTTTGATTTCATCATCTAAAACCTGTCACTTGCTAACTTGCAATAGCCAACAATGGACAGCTTCTGGAAAGGCACTCTTGAAAAACCACACATTTCCTCTGAACTTACAGCAATGGACTTTATTTTAAAGTAGTTGTTCTTTGGACCTCCACAATGTTTTTGTCTTGCAAAGGGCAAAAAATTTTGACATGTCCCAGTAACAGCATCCCTACTGAAAAGCTGACATTGGTGCCTACCCTGCAGAAAGTTCTCCAGTCTAGACTGACTCTGTGACATGCCGCCAGCCAGAGACGCATTATAATCCAACTTTAGTTCACACTGGATAGTATTTCTAATCCCTCAGGTTTACCCTATCATGATCCCAGGTGATCAGCAAAGAGGAGAGGTACCATTTCAGGAAGAATGCAAATCTATCCACAGGCTAGATTTTTAACCTGACTTCTCACACTTGGGCTCTTTTGTAAATAAAATATTGATGCCCAAGCCTGTGAAGCTTTATGTCATCAAGGCAGTGGACAATGTTTTTGCATGCTAATAAAAGTACATTAGGAAGTTCAGTGGGCATGATTGGCCTTCAGCTGGAAACAGAGAAGCTGGTGCTCAATGAGATTGTCAATGACTAATCTGAAAGTTTTCTATGTGTTAAGGCAATACAAACTTGAGGCAACATAGACTCATTTTTAATTGAGTATGTGAAAGGAAAATTATGATAGCAGAGTAGGAAGAAGAGGTGAGAGTTAAGGAGTCTACACAAGTCTTTGCTCCCTTTATATATAGTGTGATGAATATTCTCACAGTCAAGTGGCAGGACGGGGTTTACCAAGTCTTTGTTGCTTCCAGACCATGCTTAGAATTCGAGGGGATCTCCAAGAATCTGGCAGGGAATAAGCATCACTTTTGAAAGCAGTTTGGTGCAGATGATTCATACTCTTGCTACAGCAAGACAGCAGGATCAAACTCAGTCAGTCCTCGAGTGACTCTGCCAGTTCCTGGCCTTGAATGTTTTTCATTATCTCATCATCCACCGAGGATTGCAGTGTCTTACAAAGCAAAGTAGATTTAATTTAAGTAGAAGCTTGGGCTGTGCTTATATTACATATTTTTTAAAAAATATTTTTGCACCAAGATGGTTTTGCAAGTAGTCTATTGACAGACAAGTTCTCTGCCATGTACCTACCATCAACTGTCTGCTGAGATGCTGAATTATGTTACAGAGTAAGACTTTCAAAAGCTGTTACTAAGTCTCTGAGTCACCAACCAGCCTTGCTACACAGCATGTTATAAGCTTTTGGTTGGGTACAATAGAAAAAGGTTTGACATATTTCAAGCAATGCTATCAGCACCAGTGATAGCACAGTGACAGTGACAGACAACAGGAGGATGGGTCATGGAGAAATTCAGATAAAAAACTGGAAAGTATACACTGCAACTAGACCTGCTACACTTTAAGGTTTCAGTGAAAGGCTGACATCTTCAGTGCTGCTGTGCTGAAATAGTCCTATAGAATGGATTCAGAGAAGGGTGACAATGATTTACACTCCTTTCAGCTGTATAGAATGGTCACCTTTAAGATATGGTCATGACCTTTCAATTCAGTTTTGCTTAGCTTGAAGGATTTCTTTAACAAGAATATTCCAGTTACAAAGTACTTTTCACGAACAGATTCCTATGACAAGCTTGGAGTCCTACTAGTATGACTCTGACAAGTATGACTCACTGGAAGTTTGCATTTGTACAGGTGTTTGCTTGTACAGGACTATTGGTTTGGAGGGATTTTGAATTTTTTTACCTGTACATAATAAATACCAGAGTGATAGATAATTTTTTTTCATGTGCATGGAATGTCATGTCTCTCTGGTTAATAAATGTTATTGCAATTTGTACCAAAGGCCTGTTCACCCTGGAATACATGACAATCTTGAAGAATGAATACTTGTATTCTTTTGGGAGTATAGGGTTACTTTGTTTTAGCTGGTGTGCACTTCTTTGACTAGATAGGCAAGAGGAAAGAACAAGCTGTTTGGCACCATGAATCAACTCTCCCAATAATTATTTTGATTTCCTGACTCATGAGCCTTCAGTTACATGTTTAAAGTATATGATTTCTTAGCAAAAAAATTAAAGACCTGAAAATTAAACATTCTGTGGTGTTCCATGTTCTCTGAACAAGTTTAAGCAAGTTAAATAGAACTTAATTTATAGAGATGCTAACCTCCTGCAACCATCAGTGCCTGGAATTAAGTGTTCAGCATTTATGTAAGTTGAACTCTTAATCTTGATCCTATGGAAACTTGTATATTAATGTTAACTTCAGTGCATGTTCATGAAAGACAATGTCCTTCTATTTATCCATATCATACGCAGAAAAAACATACAACTACTGCTGTAGGATTGAAACTCAAAAACATTTTACAGTTTTTTACAGAATCTTGTAAAAGAAAGAAGCACAAATGCATGTGCATGTTATAGTCCATCTAAGATAGTTTCCTCCACATCTCTTGAGCACTTGTCACAGACCTGTTAAAGTATTATCTGGGTTTTACTCAGATGTAAATATTCTCTTGAAGGACTGAAAATTCCAGCTATCTGTTAAAAGTCTGTTTGTCACAGGAATATGCCAAAAGGAAACATCAAATAGCTGGTGTCACAATTTCAAGTCTTCTTTATAAGAGTAATCATCCTAGTCCAAGGACACAAACAAGGCAAAGTTTACAAACAGGCATAATTTATTTAGACAGAGCTTTCAGACACTTGAGCTCTTTTCCAGATGTAATTAAACAAAACAAAAACTTTACTTACAAGCTTCATCTTGCAACAGGTCTTAATTGCTCTGGTGAAGGGTCAAGTATACATGTTGGCAGCTCTGAAGGAACCTTGATGATATCACATCTTCATTATCAGAGAGAGGATTTATCATTAGTCTTAGAAATACAGCCTCATTTGCAGAATTTTTAACAAAAACCTCAAATTTACAGATATCTTTGTAACTCAGTCCTGAGGGAAATCACTGAAACTGCATGTATAACTAACTTTGTTCCAATACGAAGCCAAAATCACAACATGAATTTTGTGTAAAAGTTAGCTAGAAGCTATGACTTGCTCAGCTGACCAGTCTAGTGAAAAATATTTGTATTTTCTTGTCCTTTTTGTTTTCACAGATGAAGCACTAAGTTAGAGTAATTCCGAGATGGCAAAAGTAAGTGCTCAAAAATTGTGAAGTGGTGTTTAAAATCACTGTAGGATCTTTCTGTGATACCACTTTGTTGGGTTACCAGAGTTGGGTTACTCATTTGCATGCAAATCTTTCCCGTGGAAGCTCTATCCAGAAACAAAAGGAGTGTTTTTTTAAACCTGTTGTTAATGTACCCTCTACTTTCTTTTCTCTCTGTTTCTTGCTGTATTTCCAGGCTGCTTTTTCTTCTTGATCCAGGGTAGGTCCACACTTCCTCACACCTCCTTGCCCAGATGTCCACATCTAAATACTCTTGACTGGACACCTATTTCCCAGTTTTGATCCTTTCCTTCAATATTTTTTCCCTGCAAGTTTGTCTTCCCTATTCAGTCCCTCGAGTTTTTTGGTTGGTTTTTGTTGTTGTTGGGGGGTTTGTTTGTTTGTTTGGGTTTTTTTTGTTTTTGTTTTTTGTTTATTTTTGCAGATATACCCTCTTCCCACCCTTTACCTATCTGCATTTAGCTAGGCAGTTGTTTTGTTTTTTTTTTTACATTTGTAATTGCTGAGGGTGATACCTGTCAACATTTAAGCAGTGAATAACAGTCTGATCAAGAAGTAAGTATTAACTGTAGAAGACAGAAAAGGGGAAAGTAATCTGGAACAAAGTTTTGTAAACCTTTTTGCTAGGCTTAAGTATACCTTATTGTGTATTAAATTAAACAATGCTTTTAGCCTTAGTAGGCCAGAGAGATCTCAAAGGAAACCTAATAATAGGAAAAGAATGTACTAAAAATACTAATAACAGCAATGATCTCTTTACCTTTTGTAATCAAACTCACTGCTGGGCAACAAAGTTGGATTAAGGCTGAATTCAATTTCACCACCCTTTCTCCTGGCAGAGTGAATATATTTTCCTTACTGCATATCCATGTTAAGGATGAAGTTCTCCAAGGCAGTTTTGCGCCAGCAGCGATGCCCACTTTGCCCTTCATTTCCCAGCTGCAATGAAGTTGCAGCTTTGTACGATTTAGTATCTAAAGATGGATTATTATCGCCAAAAGGAGAGGACACCACCCTGAGCACGCTCCAGGGGTCCGGGATGACCCCGCTGTGGTGGGGTACCATTGTCGAGGGTACCAGTGCCGGCGGTACCAGAATCGGGGGTACCGGTGTCGGGAGTACCGGTGTCGGGGATCTCCCTGCCCAATGGGGCCGCCCCTCGCCCTCCAGAAGAGCAGGCACAGCTAACTTTTGGGGCTGGAAGCGAAAATCAGGAGATGGGCTTAAAGCGCAAAACTCTAAAAACGGGTCAAGTCTGTAAAAGCGGAGGAGGCAGCCCCAGGAGAGGCAGGGCCGGGGGCGGAGCGCAGCTGCCCGCTGCCGCGGCGGCCCGGGGGCGCTCAGGGGTTAAGCGCTCCGGGGGCGGGGGCAGCCCGGCCGGGCTCTCAATGGGAGCGGGCAGGCGGCGGGGCTGAGCTCGGCCGTGCTCGGGGATGTCGCAGGCTGCGCTCAATGAGCTGCCCGACCACTCTCCGCTGGTGCGCGGCGCCGTGTCCGAGCTGCGGCGGCGGGCGGAGGCAGAGCCCGGCCAGCGCTGGCCGCAGCCGCTCTCCGATGCCTTCCTGGTGCGGTTCCTGCGCGCCCGGGACTTCCACCTAGACCAAGCCTGGAGGGTGAGGAGCGGGCGGAGGGGCAGGGGGCGGTGGCCGGGACGGGACGGGAGCAGCTCGGGCTGTGGCTGCGGGGCTGTGGCTCCGGGCTGGGTCGGTGCCCTGCGCTGCCCGGGTCGGGCGAGGCCGGGCAGGAGTTGCAGGGTGTCACCGATTCCTTGTCACGCGTGTCTCCGGTGTGGCACCGACCCAGCGTCGCGGCTGGCTCAGGGCGGTATCGGTGTGGTAACATGAAGGCTGCGCTAAGTGCGGTACAGTCACCCGCCTGTACAGTAAGTGTGGTAAGGTCACACTCCGATTGGGAAACCATCCTTCAAAGGACACCCTTGTCATGATTAGCAGGCTCAGGTTACTGGTAGCCGTACTAGTTTCACTACTTATAATTACTTATAGAGACTTATAAAACTTACTTATAATTACTCTCAAACTGTGAGTAAAAACTTCTTTTTGCTTGGAGTTCAGTCATTTACAGCGCTCCTTACAGGCTTTGGTAACTTTTGGTGCTTTCCCAGCTCTTTGTATGCCTTTTTGCCACAGAGCACACGCATTTTTAATATCCAAAGGTACAGATTCTTATCAGCTTATTATTTTTTTGAAGTCATTAAACCTTTGGAACAGAAGGTATTTCCAAATCCTGCCAGGGCAAAAGGCATTCATTCGCATGTGCCAGCTGAAAGCTTGTTTCCATGGAATTTCATGTTGATCACACAGCATTGCCCAACAGACTTCACCTATTATTTCTGACTTCTCTGGAAATCTCTGTAGATTTCCCAAGTTTACTCACCATAAGATTGTTTGCATATGGATGTATTGCAGGATCAAATAGCTAAAAAAGGAATTTGAGAAATTGAATTAGACCCTTAATCATAAATAGCTTTAAAAATTGTATTTTTGTTCTTTTCGTTTGGCCATGAGATTTGCATCACAGTTTTAAACCTTTCCTCCTCAGCAGAAGAACCAAGGAGTCAAGTCAAGTTCCTATGGATTTTATGTATTTTATTTTTACTTGAAGTTCATGAGATTGTTTATATCAAAACTGTGCACTAACAATTGTAGGACCATGCCTTTTCTTTCTTTCCCAACAAAAGTCATCTTATTTTCTTGTGTTCCTTGGTTCAGAAATGCAGGGCTTAATGGGGACATAAGGACTCCGGAATATCCACTCCTAATTGCATTGCAATTGGTTGTTACTGGTCATTTAATAGACGGGACAGCGGCACTTCTGAATTTGTCCTGTATGTTTTTGCACTTTGATGAGATTGTGAGGTGTGTTGTAGTGTGGAATCTAGACTAGGTTTAGAGATGGGACTCTATGAAGTAGCAAATTTCCTATGCTCCTCTTGAGAATCAACCCTCTAGACTGCGGACCTGCTTTGAAAAAGTTGTCTTTTTAATACCTCTTAAGATTTTCTGGGTCTCCCCAGGCTGTGAAGTTTCTGAATTTCAAATCTTCCTTTGAATGAAGAGATTCTGATGTTCAAAAAAAACCTGTGTTTAATGTTTCTGTCTAGAATTTCCATTCTCCAAGTGCTGTAGCCACTTGCACTTAATCTTCTACATACCAGCTGGCACCATTTTCTAGAATGCTTCTCTTACAGTATGGGAAAAACAACACAGGAATGTGTTTATTGCAATTGGTATATCAAGGCCAAAGAGAATTATTGTGCAAAAATCTGTTGTGGTCATAAGTTGTATTTTCATCTAACCCAAGTGTGACTTCATGCAGAAGTTATGTTAGTACTTCATCTTAGACAGAGCCCTCCTGCCATCAGTCCAGAGAGTGGCTCTTCCCTCCTGTCCTGATTTGATGTTGCCTCTTGGTTTGCAGTTCAGGCTGATAAAACTTCCTTTGCCCACTGGGCTTTCATGTATGCTACTGCATAGTATTTGTAGAGCAGATAAGGGATAATCAAAATTCAGGGCCCTGTCAAAGCATATAAGCAAAGGCTGTCCAGCATCTTAGTATGGGCTTATACTTTGCCTTAATTATGAATCAAGAGTCTGGCAACTGACCAGAGTTTTTTATTGATGCATTTCTGGTTAATAACTGACACAGATTTATCTGATGTCAGTTATGAACATTTGGAAATGCTTCAGAAAAGAATAATCAGGTAGATTGTGTCAAGACATTCCATTTCTAAATCTTTTATGGTGACTCATAACAGCAATCTTTTCCATTTTTCCAGTCGCAATTCCAGGCTTGCTTTTAGCTACTGATATCTCTCATGCTAGAAGAAAATCCAGCACTGAAACAGGTACCTGGAATTGAAGGACTCAAAGAAGAGATAAAACTGTCTTAATTTCTTGAAGACAGTGGTTATCCAGTTAAGCTCAGTAATAGACTGTTCTCACAGAACCACAGAATATACTGAGGGGATCATTGAAATCCAGCTCCTGACTTGCACAGTCACCCCAAGAGTAACACTGTGTGAGAGTGTTGTCCAAGTGCTTCTTGAACTCTGTCAGGCTTGGTGTTGTGACCACTTCTTTGGGGAGCCTGTTTCAGTGCTCAGCCACCCTCTGGGTGAAGAACGTTTTTCTAATGCCCAACTTAAACTCCCCCTGACACAACTTCAGGCCTCATGTTTGGTCGCTGTTCACCTTAGACATCAGTGTCTGCCCCTTTTTGAATGTACCAGCCATGTGTGTATGTTTGACTTATTGTTACCACGAAAAATACTGTCACTTGAATTCACTAGTGATGTATGAAATCTGGAGAACTAGCATCTCCTTTTGGACTTAGATGTTTCTTCCTGTTTTATTATGGGTTATATCGTATAACTCTTTTATAGGACTGACTTTGTAGTAGGACTGTCTTTTTGTACCTGAAATAGATTATGCTCTGGGGAACAGAAGGAAAATGTTTGGGATTGAAACAATATGCAAAGGGTTTTCATAACATATTGTTGTAAGCATCACTTTTGTGGCAGTGAATTCCTCTAAATATCGAGGATCCTTTTAGGCGTTCTGGTTGATACCAAGGTTTATAACTAGACTTTTTGGTTTTGCTTTGCATTCAACTCATGGAGGAATGAGAATTTCCTAGTGTGTTCTGCTAGTGAATCATTTAGGATGACTATGCTGTACAAGAAGTGTTTTCTCTAGTGTCAAACACACTGCTGGCTGTTGGACACTATCTCTGAGGATCTTCACATCATTCAAACATAAATGCTAAGTTGAAATCAGTTACTTGGCTGCTTTTCTTCCATCAATACCGAGGAATTCCATGAAAAGGATGGAAGATCCTTTATTAGCTCTTTGAGCTGACCCTTGAAGAAACACAAATCAGTCATCCAGGCTTCCCATTGTGCTAAGCCAGCACGTGCCAGTCTTTTTTCCAGAGCCAGAGGCAATGCATGAGGAATTAGGAAAGTTCTGTGTCTCTATAAAATATTTTAAATTCTTTCTCTGTGTACACTGTATGTTTAAATTCTGGCTACGTTTGTACACACATATATAAACAGAGGTATAAAATGCATATACACAAAGGTTTGTATTCTGAAATTGGAGCTGTGGTTTCTCCTGCAAAGTAGAAAACATTTTTCCGCAAGCATTGTGTGCATTGGTGCAACTTCTGGCACAACGGAGGCCTAATTCTGCCCATCATCCACGTTGACAGAAATAAATAGTTAATAATCAAGAAAAATATAATTAATTTACGTATACAAGCACAATGTTTTCTAGTTCTTTTGCTTTTAAGCAAAGTACTAAGTTCACTTTGGTTCATGGGATGTGAATCTTGGTTTAATTGGTAACTTTGTAGTCTCTAATGTTCATAAATCTGGAACTATCCCCAACAGACATCACAGAAAAAAACCTCTTAATTAATGCTTAACTCCAGACACTGGAGTTTTTCATCCAGCTTTCCCCCCCTTTATCAAGTTATCTTGCATCTATTTTCAGATGCCGAGCAGATGCTAAGTAGGTTATTCAGTTTGTAAACACAGATAATTATACATTGAGATGTTTTTCTTGTGTCAGTAAGTGCATGAGCCATGTTTTTTACTGAGTAATAAATGTGTCTGTTTTTCCTGAGATTAGGTTGTTTCACCTATATCCAAACTGATTGTTATATGCAACATTTATGTTTTTCCCTGCTGAAAAAAAATCATACTTGAAAAAAGTTTTGCATTAATTTCTGTGTTTAAACAGTGCAAAACTAGAAAACCTCTAAACCATTGCTAGTATTTGAATTCCTTTTCATGTTTAAGGATTACTCTTTTAAGTGTCCGTGTGAGACGACTACGTCCAGCTGTAAGAAGGCGGTTGCTTACATAAATAAAAATGTACAGAGTATCTGCCAAAACTAGCTATAGATTCTGGGGAAGATTCTCCAATGCTAACCTTTACTTCAGAACGAAATGATTTTAGGTAATTAGATTAGATTTTCAAAATCTGAGGACTTTTCGGCACTTTTGATTTTCTTGCCAAGGGAAATATGCTTTAAGCTTAGCCACATTATGTGTCTGAAAGGTGCACCACTTGTGTGTCATGGAAAGTGTCCAAAGTGTTCCAGCTATATATTTACTCCTTAATGGGTGTCCTAGTAGGTTAACTATGCCTTCTATAAGGATCTTGAGTGCATCACAAGCTGAAAACACTACTCTCTCTCCCAAAGTCCAAGAAGTTAAATCCTTGTTGTTTCCAACTTGGAAAATGTAAATATCATGAAAATTAGAAATTACAGTAATTTCACGATTACAAGCCGCACCCTTTTCATTGAAGAATCCAGCCTACCCCAGTAGTGTGGCTTATCTATGGACAAATCCCAGTGAAATGCCAACTCGGAAGTGAGAGCTGGCCGGTAGGGCACCTGGGGCTGCCTTTAAAGGCTTCGCTGGTCTATGAAAACTGTTGCAACTTGAGTACCTGACACCAAACCCAGCTGGCAGTGATTCTGTTACTAATTGGTTACTTTGTTGCACATGTATCCTCGCTTTTTTAAAAAAAAAAAAAAAAGGTGCGGCTTATATTCAGGCGCGGCTTATATATGGACAAATCCCGTGGTTTACCCAGCTACGGGGGGGTGTGTGCAGCTTATAATCAGGTGTGGCTTATGATCGTGAAATTACTGTAACTGTATTGACTAGACAGGATTATTTAGGGTATTGAATTAATGTGTTATTTTTATTCTCATCTTAGTTTTGGCAGGTGTTTAAACTATATACATGTTCATGAAGTTGTGGTACCACAGATTTTAGGGGAAAAGTGACAAATGACAAAGCTACAGATGTTTGCATAGTTTTCAGGGTGGTTCTGTATTTTGCTGCTATTTCAGTTTGTTTTGGAAAGACCAAGAAAAAACATGTTGACATTGCTGGCTGGCACAAAGCAGTTGGGATTGCTCAAACAGTGCCCTTTGTAGACAGTCAAGTACTGACAGAGTGAGATAATCAGAGTACCTCTACAGGCCTATCCTTGCAATTATAGTGAATTTCTGTTCCACAAATTAACTTACTTTCCCTACTTCCTCCCTCTTTCCCTCACCTTGTTGTCTGTTAGTTTTTAAATTAGCCTAGGCCAAAACTGATTGAATACAGTCAAGAGACTTAAATAAAATTATCCTAATGGTTAAATATTTCTTTGTATAGTGATGATTTAGGATGAGGCTTTTATCCATTCTTTTTCACCTGCCAAATCAAGTGGGATTCTAGCATGGTATATATGTATTTTTAAAATTTTTTTCAACCTAAATGCATATTTATAGGCTCCATTGCCATTAAAAATATGGCTAATTTCTGATCAGTGTACCATGTATTTTTATGTAAATTTTGCTGATAAACAATAATGTTTTATAAATAGTTTCCTCATGGCAATTTATTTGTGAGACCCTCAAAATCATTCAAGAGCTTAATCTGAGCAGAAAAGCATTAAGCTGAAGAAAAAGTATGTTTTATGTAAAATGATGCAAGAAGCTTGAAAGCAGAGGGAAGGGTAAGAGCTAAGACATGCTGTGAGCTACACGATGGTGAGTTTCAGATCTCCCTCTAAGTGTCTGTAGGGATGAATTCAATTTTACTGAAGTTCCTTCTGATAATTCTTCCAATGAAAATGCTGAAGAAAATTATACTTGCATGGATACAAGAAATCTGTAAGCTTTTTAAGGTTATGTTATATTAGTTGGACTTGGCAGCTCTTTTAACTTTAGTGTTTCTGTTGCAAAATATGGAGTAATTGATAAAAGGAAAAAATTAATTTCTGTTAATACAAATTATAGGAAATAAACAACTTTTGGTTGATGCTTTCAGTGCAGTGAACACAATTTGTGAAACTGTGCTGGGGATCAGATTGGGTTTCCTTGTTTGATGAAATATATAAGTAATTTTAAAAGCTAGGTTGTGCATGCTACCTGTAAGATTTAAAGCTACGTTTTGGTTTGTTGTGAAGCAAGGTACTGAAAAATTCTGATTATCTTAGCTACTTTGAAGGTCTTGGGTGAGACCTCTTACTCATAGCCATTGAGGAAATTATAACAAAATGTGAATTACTTGCAGTAGCTATCTCTACTTTCCAAGCTAAGGGATAGAGGTGATACAGCAGAGGAAAATTTTAGTTCATGAGCTGAGAGGAAGCATTTTAGGAAAGTCTTGCATAGCTTTCTACTTATGCAAAATGTATTAAATTTTAGTTGCAGGGCATAGTTCATTTTCCCCACATCCACTTAATTTATATTAAAGGAGAAACAGTAATTAGACTTGAAAGTTAGAACTACTGCATCACCAACTTTTCACGATTTGTCTCAAAGATGACTTTTCACAGTGCTGCCTGTAATTCCTCAACACAGATGTCACCTCACAAAGGAACACCTTTAATTGCTTCTTCCTTAGTATTAGTCCATGGCCTTTCAACACACAGCTCCTCCTGTGCCTTAGAAATACTGGTTATGGTGCTGCCTCCCAGCCTTGGGAACCAGGGTGACCAAGTCCCTGGCAACACATGGGATCTCTGTTTTAGCCAAACAGGTTCTCATTGTTTCCCCTCTGAGGGAGGGAAGTTGTAAAATGTGTAATGGACCCACTACTGTGTTATATTCTCTCATTTCAGAGGGGAAGAAGAGACCTCATGAGCATGCCTGTTTCAAATAGTAAACTGGAGTTATTGATGGCTGTGTAAAAAAAATAGGGAGGAAGGGAGTGGAAGATGTTCCTCCATAAAATTCTTCATCTAAATTAAAAAAATTGTTGAATGAATCTAATGCAGTAGAAAATGAATAATCCTAAAGGTAACCTGAGCAGGGAAAAAATGGGGTTTTAATTACTTTTACATAGAATCTACAGGCTTATTGTATATTTAATTTCAATTTCTGACACAAAATGACAACTGCAGTCCATTAATGATTGGACTGGGTTCTAAATTCATCATGGCAATTTACTCACTTACTTGATCCAGTATAGCAAGCTTATGTTTCTAGGAGTGATCTGGTTAAAATATAAAATTAAATTATAGCTAATTAAATTAATTAAACCTGACCGTGAAAACATTTGGAAAACATGGTTTTAGCTGTTCTCTTCCTATAATAGCTGATGCTTACTGGACATCCACATTAATTTTTTCCCAGTTATTGAAGAATTATCAGAAGTGGAGAATTGAATGCCCAGAAATAAGTGCAGATTTACAACCATCTTCTGTTCTTGATCTTTTGCAAGCTGGCTATCACGGAGTCCTAAGGTCAAGAGACCCACATGGAAGCAAAGTTCTGATATACAGAATTGGTGAGTGACAAAATTGCTTGGAACAGTCTTAAACCTGATTCTGACACTGAAGTTTTGGGCTTTGTTTATTTTTAAATTTTAACCATTTCAGCAGCAAACCAGAAATATTTTATGGGTACAACTGCAGGTGTTGATAAAACTATGTCATATCAGAATATCTTAACTAGAAAGGTAATATATTTATGTTCCTAGCTAGAAATGTGTTTACATTAATATAAAGGTGAATTTACTGAGCTGTAACTGTTAATTTTATGTTAGTGTGGCTAAAGCTGTACAATCCCTTATGAAGAACCTAATTTTCTTTTTAGGGAAGTTCTTGTTGCATCTAAAGAATCTTGAAGGGTAAATCTTGTAAGATTATATGGTTGTTTGGCTCTGAGTGTCCCAGCTATCTTTGACTGCATGTAAGTTGTCAAAGCCATGGGCTAAGACTGTGGTATTGATGCTGACACAGCACAGAGGAGGGAGAACACAAAGGTGTACACCTAGTCATGTATCAACATTTGGGCTTGGATGAGCAGTTCACCAGGTTTTCACTGTTTACTTGTAGCTAACAACTCTTGGAAAAAGCTTGATGCATCTCCCAAAAATCTTTTCAAAAAGTACTTAGTTAAATGAAACACCATATCTCTTTATGCTTGTTTTAGACAGAGGCTTTATTTTTTCCATCTTTCAAAGAATTGTCTTGATATCATCTGATCTAGTAGGCAGTTGTACCCTCTAAAGCTTTCATTTAGAGTTTAAGGCTCATGCCATGCAATTTTTTGCTGAGACCTCAGGGAAAAAAATAAGCAAGATTCACTGAATCGTGCCAGAATTATGACACTGAAAAACAATTACAGTAATTTCACACTCATAAGCGGCACCTGGTTATAAGCCACACTTCTGGTAGCAGGGAAGACCACGGAATTTATCCATGAATAGGCCGCACCGCGTGATAAGATGCACCAGTTTTTTTTTGAAGTGAGGATCCATGTGCAACAAAGTACCAAGTCAGTAACAGAATCGTGCAATCACGGGGTTTGCTGTCAGCTGCTCAATTTGCAAACAGTTTTCACAGACCGGCAAAGCCTTTAAACACAGCCCCAGGCGCCCTCCCTGTGCTGTAGGCCCCGGCGCTGGCTGCCACGGCTCCCCGCCTGCTCGACAGTGACTGGGGCTCCCCACACTGCCCAAAAGCGGCAGCTCGGCGGGCTGACTGTGCAAAGCTGGCAAAGCGGCCGCTTGGCGGGCTCAGCTTCGCATGAAGCCAGCAGCAGCTTCCTCCCCAGCTGGCTCGCACTTCCAGGTTGGCATTTAACTGGAATTTGTCCATAAATAAGCTGCACCTGGTGATTAGCTGCACTTCCGAGATTGGCTCGATTCTTCAGTGAAATAAGTGCAGCTTATCAGTGTGAAATTACGGTATATTGATTGGATTGATGGTCTGCAGCTTCTGCTAGCATGACTGTTACTAAATTGTATCTTTTACTGGGTCTATGGCCATTGGTAAAACATGCTACATTACCTGGTGTCATCTACTAAAAGAGCATCAATGATGAGTGAGAGAGCAGGCACACCAAGTAACTTAAGAGTTTATTTCAGGAACTTTGTTCTTGCTAGTTAATTCTTGTTCCTGACAAGCACATTAGAAGCTGTAGGAAGAAAAAGTACAGGTGTATGGGGTTTTCTCATGGTAATGCAGGATAATCTCTCTTCAGGACAATGGGATCCCAGTTTATTTACAGCATATGATGTGTTTCGTGTAAGTCTGATCACGTCTGAACTCATTGTAAGGGAGATTGAGACTCAGCGAAATGGAGTCAAGGCCATCTTTGACCTTCAAGGGTGGAGATTTGCCCATGCTTTCCAAATCAGTCCAGCAGTGGCCAAGAAAATTGCTGCTGTTCTCACAGTAAGTATGACATAATTCTTTATGCAGCTTAATTGCTGTAACTTCCAATTTTTCAGCTCTTCCAAGCCATAGTAAATTCCCCTTCTGTAGGCCTTCTCAGACTATGCAACTAAGAACAACAAAATCCTAAATCCATTACAAGTTCTGCTTAATTTTTCTTAAAGTTTATTCTTCTGTAGCAGTAAATGCCCTGGAACTTTGGGTATTTTATAAGAACTCCACCAACCTGTTACAACACAAGAATTTCATGACTGGAGGAGCAGATGAAGCCTGGTTTTGGAAGGATCTCTTCTCTTCCATTCTTTTGGGCATTATCTCAATATTTAAAGCATTTATTCCTGGCTCAGAGAATATTAAAAACAGCATGCACTGTAGCAATTAAGAGCAAGACACTTGTTACCGGTGTGGATGATGCTTATATGATCTTCCATCTGCTAACAACAGAATGTATAACATTTATGTTCTGCTTGCTTTCTTCCCCACAACATGAGCATTGCTTTGTGCAAATCACTGCTACCTCAACTCCTATTTTTCACAAAACTTCTCAGGACTTTACTGTTTTTAAGACTTATTCCTTTCTGCCAAATCCAATGAACTTTGCCACTGGATTTGAGAGGAAAAAAAAATAAAGAAAAAAGGGGACAGAGAATTGACAAGCTACACTGTAGTTCTATAATCTTATTTTCCTTCAGAGGTTATGTTGAAAGTCAGTAATAAAACTGTTAGCCTGTGATGTGGAAATGACCCAGGGAGATAATCTCTTGCTCTAATTTGGTAAGGCTCATATCTGAGATTCAATCAAAGCTTAGTCATTGAATTAATATCATCAAAACTTCAGATGTTCTTCCTTTCTGGTATCTACTGTAAAACTTAATTGAAACCATTAGGTGTTCCCAACTTTGCACATCTAGAATAAGAACTCTTGGTGTTATGAAGTCTTGGGCCAAATCTCATGAAAACAGGACTAGTGGGAGGAGTGTTTCATTTGATTTCTGAGATAGTAAACAGATTGCTGGTAATGTTTTTTAACTTCGAAATAGAGCAGAAAGAAAGCAGAATAGGATTTGCAAGTACATCTAAAGGTTTCAATCCATTAACTCAAAGCAGGAAATTCTTTGACTATGTTTCCATCTTGACCTATTTCTGGTTTGTTCGATGTTTTTCAAACTTCTAAATGCTTATTCTAGCTATGGAAAAAGAAAAATTTTAAAAAGATGAGAAATAATTTTAACTCTTTTTTTTTTTTTTTTTGTCTCCTGATTCTTTTCCTCACTTATAACTGGGTTTGTATGTGTTATGTTAGTGTTATGTTAGTGTTGTTCAATATCATTGAACCATAGAATCATAGAATATGTTAAGTTGGAAGGGACTCATCCAAATCCAGACCAACTCCTGGTCCTATGCAGGACACTCCAAGAGTCACATCATGTGGCTGAGAGTATTGTCCAAACACTTCTTGAACTCTGTGAGACTTGGAGCTGTGAGCATTTCCCTGGGGAGCCTGTTCCAGCCTGTTCTGGGTGAAGAACTTTTTCCTCATATCCAATATAAGCCTCCTCTGACACAACTTCAGGCCATTCCCTTAGGTCCTGTCTCTGGTCAACAGAATGAAGAGATCTGCCCCTCCTTTTCCTCTTACAAGGAAACTGCAGACTGTGATGAGGTCTCCCCTTGGTCTCATCTTCGCCAGGCTGAACAGACCAAATGACCTCAGCCACTCCTCACATGACTTCTCCAGACTCTCCACCATCCTCCCGGCCCTCATTTGAAGCTCTCTAATAGCTGAATGCCTTTTTTATATTATGGTGCCCAAAACTGCACACAGTATTCAAGGTGAGGCTGCCCCAATGCAGAGCAGGACAATGCCCTCCTTTGCCCAGCTGGAGATGCTGTGCCTGATGCAGCCCAGGACATGCCTAACTCACTCCAGAATATGCTTATAGGTAAAAGTTAAGAAACCTTAGTTTTAGCCCTATGTTTTACTCAATCGATGTGTCTTGCAAATTACTACCCTGTATCAAGAAACAGAAGTTAATAGAAAGGAAGTATGTACTAAGGATTGGAAAGCATGGTATGAATAATTAGTGACATTATCTTGAAAAATCTGTTATCCCAGACAGAAAATGGTTTTGTTAAAATTGTGATAGTAGACTTCAAGTATATGATAACCATAATGACATTAAGTAGACATACAAGCTGAGAATTTTAAGGTCTTTATCATACATTAAAATCTAAAAGGAGTAACACTAAAGAAATGTGTTGGCTTTGAATTTTTGTTCCTTAGAACTACTGAATTAGTAGGGAGATATATTTGTGAGAAGTTCCACTTTTATAAGCAGAAAACATCTGGTTCAGAGGTAGTATCAGGTGGGATATGAAGGGAAGTTTTACTTTGCCCATTGCTTGTTTTAAGTACTGCCATATTTTCTTTTAAATTTCAAAGATCTGGAACTTTTAAATGAATGCAAGTAGAATCCAAGTTATTTTATATTATAAAGGCTGTGGAGCCGACATTTCTAAAATTTCATTAAAACAGTAATCTTGTTCAGTAAAGCTGAACTTCTGGCTTGACCAAATTCCTAGTATTTCAAGGCCTAGCTCTAAATTATAAATATAATTTACTTAAAGTTAATATATATTTGCATATTATCCCTCAGGCTGTAAATTGCCAATAAAGGCACATAGCTAGATAGCTTCTTTGTAAATTAGTAGCAGAATCTTGTGAAAAATTGCACTTGAGAAGAAAGGCTGAGTCCAGAGTTTGTGTACAATATTTATGTGCAATTTGGTGATAGTTTTCTTTTTGGTTTTTCTGTTTGTTTTTAATATTCAATCTCACCTCATACTGAGATGAAAAAAATTGGTGAGATTTTTCCCTCTAATGGGAGGAACAAGATATGATTTTTCTAAATGTTGCTCTTAATTTGCATTGCTAGAACACTACAAAATGTAGGAATTGGCAAGATCAGAAGAAATACTTTAACCTATGGACTAGACAGTTTTTACAGGCTTCTCCTTAGTAATAGAGATGGTTCAATAATATTTTCTTATTCTGTTTTCCATGTATGCTGACAGGATTCCTTTCCACTGAAAGTTCGAGGTATCCACTTGATTAATGAGCCTTTATTCTTCCACCCAGTCTTCGCTCTAATTAAGCCTTTTCTCACTGAAAAAATAAAGCAACGGGTGAGTGCACACAAATATTTCTTTCTGCCACAAAACCCTTATATGACAATCTGCAGCATTTTCCTTAGGCTCTGTTACTCCTGAGTACTGCAGAGCATAAATCATTTTTGTTTGTTGGTGCCATCCAGACCTCCAGAATCTAGCAATAAAGCATTTGGAGTTATTAATAGCATAAGAGTCCCAAGTGGTGCTGTTATCACTACTCTAAGGATAAAAAACACTGTGACACAAAGAGGTTAAATCATTTGCTTGAGGTCACATAATAATTCTTCTGCAGAACTAGAAAGAAAGAGGTCCTGGGTTTCCCAGTACTCTGCCTATAAATGATAGAGAAAAATTGTCACTGAACAGTGTTTTGTGGTCCAAGTTGTGCAGAATTACTAGAAGACAACTGTTTATCTCTGACAGGCCTCCAGAGGCATTTATACATTAAAAATTGTTCAGACTTAATTTCTAATTTTTTTTCCAAATAGCTCCGTAGTTGCTTTAAATAGTTTTACAGTTATAGATCTGCAAATAAATTTGTATTTGCATGCCAAGGACCATGGTTTATTGCAGCACAGGAAAAATCCTGGAGTTTTCAGCTGGCACAAAAGTGAAGTGGTAACAGCAGGACTGAAGTACAAAATAAGCAGCCTTGCCTACTGTTCTTCCCATTCTAAAGCCTCCTGTTCTCAGCACATGGATCTTGGGCATTTGCAATAGCCACTGGTTGCCAAGACAGTAGATCCTAGAAAAGTATCAGACTGGAAGTAATGGACAGGGCTTCAAAATAGCTACAACAAACCAAGAGGAGAAGAACCAAACCTACAGTATTGCAAGGGTTAAAGTGGAGAAGTAGTCCAGAATCTAACTCCAGTTGGAACTGAAAGATAAGGAGTGATATACAGATTCTGTTGAGTATCTTCCTTGACACCTGTCTGAACCTACATACATACTACATAATCTTGTTTTTAAATACATGTGGCAGGACCAGATAGTAATGGCTATGAGCCAGACACAGCTCTTTTCTTGGAAATGACTGAAGGGCAAGTATAAGATAGAATGACAAAACAAATCACCAGTCTTCCCATGGTTTAGCTCATTTTAGCAGTTTGGATGTAGTGTGTACTGTCATCAGTGTTGCTAAACTACGCTGAAGCAACTCTGTAGTTAGTTTTGGTTAGTTTGTGCTCACAGCTATATAAAATGCAGTTCTCAGGTTGTAGTTCATCCTTCACCAGCCTTCAGATTCAGAGCATGATAGAGTTTGAGCACCTAGGGTAAACTCACAAGGGTAGTTCCTCCTTTTAAGGAACTTGATGTGAATAAATACACTTAGTTAAACCAAGCTGATGGGTTCAGCTCTTGCAGTGAGATGCTCTGCTACCTGTTCTCACTCAATAGTCTAGCATTCATACCCAAGTAAATGCTTTTAATATTTTGGTTTAGGTGTACATGCATGGAAGTAACTACTTGCAGAGTCTGACCGAACACTTCCCCGTCAGCATTCTGCCACAGGAATATGGAGGGGAGGAAGTCTCCATTGAAGAGCTGGCCAAGGAATGGACTGACTTCATAATGGCATCTTCAGACTATCTTCAGAGCATTTCTCTGGTTGCCTAGGAACAACCTTAATACAGTATTTTATCAGTTCTTGAACACTGGAATTAGGAATAAGTTTAATATGATAACTTCCATTGTGAATGAAACCAGTATGTCTTTGCAGGGCACTCACAGAATGTTATATTGGCTGCACTTTCATACTAACTGGAGTCTATCAGTTTGTATGTCTGAAGAGATTAATGAATTTTACATATTTGCCACACTGCTTGTAATTGAGCAACTGGGTTTGCCAGAAAGCTGAAGAACGCATTGGGTATCAGATTGATGCTGCTGCTGTTAGGTGTTTGGAGACAACTCATCTGAAATAATGAACCTTACACTTAGCTCTTGTATCTTGGCTTGTCAAGACAATAGGATACAAAACAAAGAACAGACTGTGAAAAGGGTAGAGTAGCTTGTTGGAGAAGACTATAGGACTAACTTACAAGGAATGAAGAGGCTGCTTTTTTGGATTGACTCTCAGGGAAAAATGCTGTTTTGCTAGTTTGTGTCAAATTGAAAATTAGTCAGCAATAGTGAGACATTTGCGTTACTCTTTGTGCTGCTTGTGCAGCTTCCTTTTTTGTGCTAATTAACAGAGTGATCGTCAAGTTTTATAGAGAAAACACCACCTACATATTCTTCAAAGGACAGTGTGAATCAGGAGGAGGAACTGGTAAGAGTCAAAACAACTTTGAAAATTTTTATTTTTTCTTCAAAGTGATACTGTCCATGGACAACTGTAAACAACTCAGATTATTATTGTTCAATCCCTAGTGTAGAGGGCTGCAGAGGTCAAAAGTTTTCAGCTGTTTGCATTATCTGTTTGTTTCAGGGGGTAAAGCAGGTTATCCTTTGTGGATCTGAACTTTAGAAATATCTGTTGTACGTTTTAAGGGTGCTTTGAGGTCACTGTGGACCTCAGCATAGAAGATGCTTGGTATCATCATTTTATTTTCAGTACAGTAATTGACAACTTGCCAGTCTATTTGCTGCTGGGACTGAAAGAAATTATTTTTAATTTCCATTGAGACCACATCTTCATTTCTGTAGAGATAATAAAAAAAAACTAATCTCCATACATACAGAAAAAAGATTTTTGTTTTGTTTGAAGGAGCATTGTTGACATATGAACACTTCATATGTAAAAGCTGTCACTCACAATACATAGCAGTAGAATGCTGCAATCCCCTTTATTTAGTAACCTCATCCATTATTTTACTTTTTCTCTCAGCTTTTTCCTAAAATCTGTTAGTACACCAACTGCTAGAGTTCATTTACCCATTTCTTAACTCTGTTTTGGTTTTGCATAAGCACTATATATTTAAGCATTCCGTATGAATTTTTGTATAAATAATTCCATTAAAAATGTTTTTATCTCAGGTAGCTAGAAATTATAAATAAATAACTTCAGTTATTTTGTAATCTTTAGGACACTGGAATGGTATATATAGGTATGGGGACAGAAATGAAACTATCCTATTATATTAGAAATGTCTTATTTTAGATTGTTTAATAAGGCATTATTGCAAGAGTCATCAGAAGCTGTTCTTTATTAGCAAGAGGAACATCTATGAAAGACCTATTAGAGTACTTGGTGGTTGTAGTTTCTTCTGCTGTAGTAAGATCAATGCCAGAAATTCTTTCAAAACCAACAACTTTTTTTTTTTATTTTCTTCCAACTTCCAAATTTCCTCAAGTGCCTTTTCCATTTTTCTCTTTCAAAATATTTTTGATATGGGGCCTAAATTTAAAGAAATCTTTTTCAGATATATATGAAATACATTTTCATATAATTATATATTTCTTTTTCTCAGATTGAACTATTTTGTGATACAGAAGCTCCTTAAATAGAGTTCAGTGAACTGCAAATTCTTCTTTATAAGAAAATAGACTAAGTAGTCAGGTATTTGGCAATTGTTCAAGTGTGTAACTCAAGTTCCAAGTGATTTACCAGCTGAAGAAGCAAAGCTATTGTCTTAATATTGCAGTCCTTCAAGTTTAATCTGTGAATGTAAACTGCATAAAGGAATGAACCATGTTTCAGTGGACAAGAACATTTAAAAAATTTAAACGTTTCCTATGAAACTAATCTCTGATTGCTACTGGTCTATGTAGCAGAAAACTCATTTGATTGCATATGTATATGCATATTTAACTGTGGCTTTTTAATCTTCATTTGGACTTCACTTGCTCTATGAATATAAAGTCCTAAATGTCTTCAAAAATATCCTGATACTGTTATTAAGTGGTAGCATGTTTGCATAACTCAACAGAGCACTGAGCGCAGTTATTTTTTCTGAACTGTTAATTATTTTTTAATGTTTACATATTATATAGGAGGTGGGAACTCTTAATTGCCATTGCTGCTAATAACAAGGACACAAGATAATTGGAACATTTACATAATGAATAGTGGAGATGTTGGCATGATGCACGGTGCTGCTTTGAGCAGCAGTCAACAAAACAAAGATCCCTAAGTGCATTACTCTTTATGAACATTGGGAGTGACTCTACAAAAAATAAAGTTCCTGTTAAACGGTGCAAATATAATTTACTACTGACCGTAAGCATGATGTGATCCACAATTTTTAAGATTTCTCTCTTTTTAAAAATGTATCAACACATGTTTTAATTAATAAACCCTTCTGGTTGAACCAGCCTCATCTGTTACCAATACGAGTGTTGCTTTCCTGGAGGAGGAAGCTCGCGGGTGGCAGCGATGGATGGATGGATGGATGGATGGATGGATGGATGGATGGATGGATGGATGGATGGATGGATGGAGGGAGGGAGGGATGGAGGGAGGGATGTCGCCGGCGGGCCAGCGAGGCCAGGACTACATTTCCCAGCGGGCCGAGTCTGCGTTTCCCAGCGGGCCCGGACTACATTTCCCAGCGGGCCGCGCTGCGGGCGGCCGGCAGCTGCGTGCTCAGGGGCGGGCTCCCGGCCCGGCCCGGCCCAGCCCAGCCGGCAGCCGTGCCCGGAGGCGAGGCGAGCCCTGCCGGCAGCCGAGCTGTGCGGTGCCCGGTGCCGTTCGCTGTGCCCGGCGGTGGCCATGGGGCGCCTGGCAGGGCTCGGTCCCGTGGCGGCCACCGCGCTGCTCCTGGTGCTGCTGCGCTGCGGCTCCGCCGCCTCCCTGTCGCGGCGCGACCTCGCGGCGGGGCTCAATGACAGACCCATCATCGGTAAGGACTGATCCGTCATGGGTGAGGGCAGACCCTTACCCAGCGGTAAGGACAAACCCATGGTGGGTAAAGACTGCCGCTCTCCCTGCCTCCCTGCTGGGCACGGAACCGTCTCCCGGAGCGGAGGCTTGGCTGGAGCTGTTACGAGCAGCGTTACGGTGTCCGTGCTGTCTCTAAAAACCAGGCTTACCTGGGAGAAGTTACAGTGCTGGGCAGTCCTAGCAGGGAAGAAGCCGGGTCTTAGTCAGGTAATGTGTGTTTATGTGGCGCCTTGTAATTGATGCCCCGTTGTCTCGGTGCCTGCAGTTCCTCCGGGCAGTACATGTATCGCTGCAAGCTGGATATAGGAAATGGGAGCTTAGTTAATTAATGAATAGGAGCGCGAGGAAGCTGGGGGGTGGTTTGGTCAGGAGAAGAGAAGGCTCAGGGGTGACCTTATCGTTCTTTACAATTGCCTGACAGGAGGCCCGGTGAGGGTTGGTCTCCTCTCGGCAGCTGGCAGTAGGACAAGAGGACAAAACGTTAAGCTACCAGGGGGACGTTTAGGTTAGACTTTAGAAATAATTTCCTCATAGAAGGGTTGATTAGATACTGTAATGGACTGCCCAGGGAGATGGTGTAGTTGCCATCCTTGGAGGCATTTAAGGAAAGACTGGACGTAGTGCTTGTTTTATGTTCTAGGTGACATGGTGGTGTTCATTTGTAGATTGGGTTTGATGTTCTCAGATCTCTTTTCCAACGTAATTGATACAAGACTTTGTGACTTTTCTTTCAGTTGTGTAGTATGTTGCTAATTTTCTTCCTTTGGCCCTTTAGGGATATTGTCACAGGAATGTCACTTCGATGAGTACCAGCAATTTGGAAGATCTTATATTGCAGCTTCGTACGTGAAATTTGTGGAATCTGCTGGTGCTCGAGCTGTGCCAATAAGGTACTTTTTTTTTATCCTTAGAGGTTGATAATAATTGCATTATGTAAGGTATGTACCATTTTAGAGGCACAGAAATTAGTTCTGCTGCTTTTCTGAGCATTTATTGCTGCTCAAAGACTATTTGAAGATGCCACAATTCTCAGAGTTTCAGAAATTGGAGTAAAAGCAGAGTACATGTACATTTTAATACTTCTACTTACTTTCTTTGAAAAGTTCTAATTTTTTTTGCCAGTAAAAATGCCTTCTGTAGTTTGCATGCATAGTTTTTGAAGTTAGCTATATTCAGTGCCCAGTATAGTGCCCCACAAACACTATAGATACCTAGATACATAGATAACTATATTTTCTTTTCACACTTTGTGGCCCCAGAATTCATGGAGTCAAGGAAGGCTGTCAGTACTCCTTTCAGAAAACAAAGTCCAGTTCTGTTCAAACTATGGGTCACTGTCTCCTTGTTTTGTGGTTAAAAAGTAGCAAAGTAACAGCTGACAGTACAATACCAACACTTAGCTATAAAATACTAAGTGCACTGAAACCAGATGATAAAATTACAAATTTCGGTATTTAAAAACAATACTAATACAGCTGCATATAAATAAAATAGGATGTATCTACACAATCCAATAAAAGCACCAAGTAAGTGCCCAAATTTAGAAGCCAGCATTCCTCACATAGCTGCTGGAGCTTTCAGAATGTTTGTTGACCAGAAGCTTCACTGATGAATGGATGCTTCTAATTCTGGCAATTAAGCTACTTGCAGCAAAGCTGAACACTTTCACTAACACCCAGCAAGCATATCAGTTCTGCAGAAGCATGGCCATCTGTGCTGGTTTTGGCTGGGGCAGAGTTAATTTTCTTCACAGTATCTGGTGTGGGGGTGTGTTTTGGATTTGTGCTTGAGCACAGGGTTGATGATATAGAGATGTTTTTGTTATTGCTGAGCAGGGCTTACAACAGAGCCAAGGCCTTTTCTGCTTTTCATGCTGCCACACTGGCAAGGAGGCTGGGGGTGCATGGGTGTGACCCACTGTTTGCAGCTCTGCCCTTCTTGGAGTCAGTTGGAAACCGGAGCTGCCAGTCTGCAGGAAATAATAACCATGCCATTCATCTAAATAGTAAATTTTTCAAGTGTCTTGCTAAAGGGTCTCAAAGTACCTCATTAGGAACTCTACCTGACAGGGCCCTGTTTTCAATCTCATGGACTGAACTGTTTCAAGTGAAATATTTCATTTGATTTGTGTCCATTTTACTCTGTTTAAGCATGCCTTCCGCATATTTTCTGTGTCAGACATTTCTGTTCAGTAGAGAGGATATTTTCGTGGTCAAATAAATGTATGTCATATGTATTCTATAATTATTTTTTGGTGTTTCAGATTAAATCTTACAGATGAAGAATATGATAAAATATTCCACTCTATTAATGGGTAAGTCTTGAGCACTGTTTTTCTGTTGAAAGGCATGATGGTTCTGTTTTTGAGCTCTACTGTGTTCTGAACAACACGGTCTTCCTTCTCTCTTGAGAAGTTGTGCTGGGCACTGCAGACATGAAAATATATTCCAAGACACAGAATGCATTATTTCATCCAGTATTGGTGCTGCCTTTCTTTCCTTGAGGAACATGTCAGATAATCTGCAACTGTGCCAAGGCTCATCTTGGCATTCCCTTGTGTTTGTCTGCAGACAGAGAGAAGTGGCATTATAGTTATGAGCAATTTTGCAAGTGAGATACTCAACTTCCTCTGTGTTAATTGTCTTCCTCATTTGAGCTATCTCCTTCATTTTGATGTTTAAATAGGAATTGCTTGGTATTTCACCTCTGTTTCTACCCTTTCTTCCCTCTTTGTCCATTTCATATTTCCTTTATTATAAAAGTTTCTAATTTCTAGTCTCTTCTACTCTTTTCTCTATGTGTGCTCTTTCTCATGCTACTTGAATGGTGTGTCTTGCCTGTTGTGATTCTGTGTCTTAGGGCTTTGTTAGAAAAACTTCTTGGTTTTTAGGGGATCTGTGGCAATGGCCACTTCACTGTTCTTCCTTTTCAAATGTGAGGTAACGTGATCTTGCCTAACAGATTTTATTGTGGACTAAACAAAGTCAAAAACCTTTTATATTTTTTTAGCCTTGTGCTGAAAGTCCACTTCAGAAGAGTAAAATCAGCTGATGCTACACTTCACAGCTGTGATGGTCTGTGAGGCCAGAGCATGTGACTGGGCTACTTGTAGATGACCATGAGATGAGCATCTTAAACCATGAATGCATTTGTTAAGCTTATGCATATAACTGGAATGTTAATCAGCATGTGTAGACCTTGCAGATTTAGATCTTTGGCTGTCTGGGGAATGTGCTGTCCTCCTACATCAACATGCCCTGGCCAGTAAGACATGAGTCTTTGCAGTCTTATGCTATAAGGGAATGTGGAGACACTGATGCTTTTCTCTGCTGGATGCTGTTGGAGACAAAATGAATAATTTCCTCTCTTTTTCATGGCTACCATCTTCACTCTGTTTGCCAAAAGGGCTTTCCACCAATGGGGTCTCTCATTGTTTCTACCTCACCACCTCAGTCAATGTAGGAGACGTGTTTGGCAAGTAGATACACTTTCTTTGTCCTTCTGTCCTTGCAGTCAGAAGTCAGTTGAGTTTGTGCTGTGTTGGTGAGTGAGGATGGTCTATATTTCCTTCCCTCCACTGTCACCTGTTGGATTCTATGATTAAACTGTGTGTAAATAACAAGGAGGAGCTCTGGAGGGAGCTACTTTTATTCTGTGGAAATTCAGAATAAGGAGGAAATACATTGATCTTTCATATATTTTCTTTGAAGTTGGAAATTACTTATTATTAAATGCTACTTTCTTAAAATCATGACATTTACTATAGTAAAGACATAATTTTATGAATGTGCTCCTGAGGTCGCCATTGAAATGCCCAGTGGAAATCAGCTCTAACCAGGCAGTGATATTGGAATACACGTAGCTGCATTTCAATCTGCTTATGACAATGTCAAGCCATTATCATTGCTACTTAATGGGTTATTTCCTTTTTGCATTAGCAAAAATGATGATCATTATTAGTATAGTCCAGATTTTGGTCTGAACAGGTGGAGTGAATTTTCTATCACTTCCCGGTAAAGATCCTACACTTTCAAGGTAAAGATCACTTATCTAATTAGATCTCTGAAGAAACCTATACTCTGGCCTGTTTGAAAATACCTTTAACTGTATTAATTTTCAATGTTGACACTGGCAAGTAAAGTTTTTTGTATTTTTGTGAATACGACTTTTCCACCAAATACCTGATGGCTTTTACATGAGTCTTTGCATTATTCACTGAAAAAAAACCCTGTTCACAAGGGTTTTAAATGCATGTTTGCTCTGCAAATGCTTGGGATCATATAAGATGTTATTTGTTTCTAACTGCTTGTCAGTATTTCACTGATAGAGATTACCATTTTCAAAGCATGGAAATGTAGAGGAAATCCTATGCCCCTTTTGGTAAAAAATCAACAGCTAATAGATGTGACTTGAGAAAATCCAGTTGAGGTTCAGCAGTGGGTTAAAGAATGCTCACACATCCAGTTTTGTTGGTTCTGCAGGCACTGTTCCAGTTACAGTCAGAAGAGGCTTCCTTTATTTAATTTATTGATTCTGATGATACTTGATTATTTTCCATGTCATCATGTGTCCATTTGAATTGTCTGCTAGACTGTGCTGAATCTTCTTCTTCCATGGTGTTTTTTTGGGTTTGGGCAGCCACACAGGGAATTGCCATTCCTGTTTATATTTTGTGGTGGAAAAATCTTGTGCACTATTTCTATGAAATTGTCCCTGAGATTGTCTTCCTTAGCTCTGTGGGATACTTTGTGACCAAAGGTTATGGTCAAATGTACTTTTCTTCCTCTTTAATAGGAACATTTTAATCTTTGTTGTCTCCAATAAGAAGGTCACTATGCCAGGGCCACAATTCTATTTTTCTGAAACTGAACAGAAGCAATTATGATCTGGGCTGGAATTTTAAAGTGGTGGTGAGAGAGCCAGCTGAGAGTCAGGATAGGAAGTTACAGTCATGGCTTGCAACCCTTTTGTATACCAGCTGAAATTAGTGTGTTTTATATATGTTCTGTTTACTTTCTTGGTCTATACTTTGTGATAGAGTAAACCATTCTTCAGTAGAAGAACACTAGGAACACTGTGATTAAGTTAAAGACTGAAACACCTAACTTAGCTGTCTGCCTTTGCACTAGCTGTCTAAACTCACATAATTAATGGAAGGCTAGTCTGTCCAGCTAGTGGAGCTGACAGGGCTGTTCAGCCTATCCACCACTCAAGTGTCTGCTCTGGAAAACCTATTTGAATCTCCAGTGAATCACCTGACTGAATCCCTGCTGTCAATGACAGGAGCATAGATGCCTGTCTGTAAATTTCTGAAACTTAGACCTAAATTGTACCCTTAAAACTATCAGACTATTTCAGACTAATGCTAACAGACATTTCTCTGTGTATATTGTCCAGGTTTTGGGTTGATCACTGTTGCTAACCATACTCTTGGGATGTTGCCTTTCAGGGTACTTCTTCCAGGAGGTGGTGTGGATCTTAGGACTTCAGAGTATTCAAGAGTTGCTAAGATGTTTTACCACAAGGCCTTGGAGGTAATTACTAAGGAGCAGTTGGTTCTTGTTATTATCTCTGTTCAGAGATCAAAAAGAGGGGTTCTTATTGTTAATGGTTTTGCACTGTCATTCAGTGGGTTAACTGTAGGCCTGAAAATAGGTAGCTTATTTCTTGCTTCTGCATAAAACTTCTGCATTTATAGCTTAAGGTTAAGACTTATGACACCCACTCCTGCTATATGTTATGTTATGGTCTTAAATTCCAAAGTTCTTTAGATGAAAATGGTATTGTTTATTCATTGTACCTGAGGCTTTATGGCTCTGTGTGAGCTTGGCAATGAGGAATTGCTCTTCCACCTTTGCTGCTGACTTTCCAACAACAGGCAAGCAAAGTGCAGGCAGTGGCATTCACAGCACCAGCCACCTGCTGTAATTCAGTAATTGAGCTCCCTTTACTCTTCAGCCCCTGTGGCACCAATGTCTTTATTCTTTTGTCTCTTTATTTGTGGTGAGTCTTGCAAGTCACTTTTGTGTGAGACAGTTTTATTTGTCTGGACCTGCTCACTGTGTGAACTTCAGGCTATGCCTTGGTATTCAATACTGGGGCAAGGGTTTCTTGTGGTTTGTTGTATGGTTATGAAATTATGTTGACATTTCACAATGATGAACTGAATTGCTTATGTCACTTTATGATCAGAGAGACAGGTCTATTAGCTGGTGTATGTCCTACCGAAGAATGAAAGGCAGAAAATAATATTCAGTTCATCCTAGGTAACCCTTTCTAAGAAAGGAGGGTTTTTGCTTTGCTGTTTGTGATAATTTTGTGTTTTGTTTTTCATCTTTCAAATCTTAATTAGCACTATAAAATATTGCTAGTTTTACTTATGTAAGGTAAGCTACAATGGATAAGAGTATCCTTACAAGTACAGAATGACTGAATTTTATCTTTCTGAAACATGAGGGGTCCATTTCATTTGCAAATGTTCACAATGAGAAATTACTTTGATCTGGTGCTGCTTTAATATGAATAGAGGATGTGAAATGCTAATCCCCTTTCAAGTCAGTAGAATTTTACTAGTTAGGCAAAAATCTAAATGAAATACTGTTTTCCAGCTCTTAAATTAGTTTTTAAAATGTGATGTCTTTAATGGTGTTTAATATATGCTTAGCCTCTAGGCTCTAGTTTATTTTTTAAAAAGGGGGAGTGGAGCACAAAATCTTTGTGTTTTGGTTCTAATTGCTTTTAAACTGTAGTTTATTTTTTGCCTTCAGTAGTTTTAGTCCTCACTTGCACCTCCACTGTCTGTCTTTCATCTGAGTTCTGTGCCTCATTTTACATTATGGATGGTCATGAAGACTCTGCAGCCCTATCAGCCTTCTTTCTGTACATCTTCCTTGTTTTGCAGTGAGAAGTAGCTCTGTGGGCTTTTACTACCATGCTTCAGTAATGCAATAGGGGGACATTATTATTCTGAACCTACCATTTCAGCCTTCTCAAAAATGTCTTTGAGCAGCAGCTCTTCAGGGGTGGTGTGTGTGTTGTGATAATTTAAAAATATTCAGAAACAAGTTTAGAAAAATTAGCCAGATTTGACAAAATTCTGAAACATTGCATTCTCCAACGTGTGCTTGATATCAGATGCAAACCACTTAAAAATATAATTTCCACTGTGTGTCTGCACCATGTGTAGTTAGGTCACAAGAAACTAGTTGTGTTCTTTTTTTTTTTTGCTTTATTTTTCTCCCCTTTTTCATATTGTTCTCACACTGACCTGCCAATTTTTATTCTTTTGAAAATGACCGCCACTTTTTAATGTTGCCTAAATGTACATTTTGTCTTTTTGTAACACAGGTCTAAGTCTTCTAGGTAAACAATCATATAGGCATGTCATGTGTGACCACAGCTATGCTAGTAGTAGGATTCATGTTTTCTTAGTACAGTTGGGTTGGCACAGACATTGCAAAGATCCCTTGCTATGTGATCATAGCGTGCTTTGTAGAAAAGTATGAATTGTAACAACTATGCTTTCCCTCACAAGGGTGACAGATTTTCTGTGTCCCTTCTAATGATTGCTTCTTTTAGAGAAATGTTACCACATTGTGGTTTCTGCTCTCAACATTACTTGTAGAACAGAACAGTAAAATCAGTATCCACATTAGGCTCAGTTTGCTGCTTCAAAACACATATATATCCTTTAGCCTTTGTATTTTAGGAGTGACTCTAAGGGAATCTGTGCTTATTTCAGTTGCAGTTGAGCTGTTACAATTCCTGTGGTAGCAAGTCATATTACTGTAGTAGTTGTACTTCCTACCTACACAAAAGAAAATTAAAAGAGCTGGAAGTTCTTGTCAGTCAATTTTCTGTACATTTTCATTACTGTTCCCTTATGTTGTTGCTTTTATTTTCTAGGCTAACGATAAAGGGGATTATTTCCCAGTATGGGGAACATGTCTTGGACATGAAGAGCTTACGTATCTCACAAGTGGTGAAATTTTACTTGTTCATACCAAGACAAATGGTTTTTCACTCCCTCTGAACTTTACCTCAGGTGAAAAATTCATTACATCTCATGTCTGAGTTGTGCTAAGAGGTTTTGTGTTTTGTTAATGATAAATATCATGGGGAGAATGTCAGGTTCCTGATTATTATCTTTTGTTAAATTCTTTGTTATTAAATTGCATTGACTGTTTTTGTAAAGTTGGTGCAGCTGTTACTTCTTAAGCAGAGAAGTGAGCACACTTGAAACCAGCAGCAATCAGCAAAACCCAAAGTTGTGGCTCTTTGAGTAATTTGAAAATTCAGACCTACAAAATAATACCTGCTTTTTGTTATGAACTTGAACAAAATTCACAGCTTCAAAACCTATTAAACTTGGAGAGCAGGTGATTTTGAATTTTTCAAATAATGTCTTTCCTCATGATAAATAGTAGCATTACTGTCCCATTTGAACAGTATTGAAATCACAGAGATTCTTTGAGATAGAACTGTGGCACTTGGCAGTTCTTGTAAAGTGTGGCCTCTGGATACTTTACCCTTTGTGAGTAATAAAAAAAAATAAAAATGTAGCATTCACAAATTCTGTTGCTTGTGCTCATTGTGAGTGGAAAGGCTGCTGAAATGAGTGTCAAAAATGATGCTTATTTTAGTGAGAACTTTGCTACCTAAGTTGGATCCTCTCTAGGTCAAGACTTGTAAACAGTGGTAACAACATATTGGAAATCTGTTGATTTCCAACTGATGCTTCTTGCAGGATATTCTAAAATAGTAAAGATTTACTGCCAAAAACATTTACTACAGCATTTTATTAATTATCTTCTGTCAGTATATACGAAGTCCATCTGAGATCAGTTTCAGTAATGGAAAATACAATTTTTTTCTTTGTAATAGCTGCAAGAGACAGTAAAATGTTCAGGAATTTCCCTGATGATGTGTTACATGCACTTGCTACTGAGCCATTGACATCAAACTTCCATGTATGGAGCCTCTCCATGCAGGTATTTGATCTTTTTATTTCCTGCATATAAACACTTTTTTTGTTGTTGTTGTTAAAACTAGAAATAAATAGTCAAATAACACATTTTCCCTCTTCCCCCTCTCCTTATCACAGAATTTCACCAATAATGAAAAGCTTCGTAATTTCTATAATGTTCTGACCACTAACACTGATGGTGAAGTGGAGTTTATATCGACCATGGAAGGTAAGGAAATTAATTTTCTTTGAAAGCTGTGACTGTAACAACCTAGATCTTTAGGGGTGTTGTGGCATGGATGTGAAAGTTGTTAAAATAGCAGGGTGAGCACCAGCCCTGGCGGTGAGGAGCATTTCTATTTGCAGGGATATTTTATCTTTTGAGTACTGTGATCCTTATTACTCCTGCCACCCGCCATTCCCTTTCCAGATGTGCTGTTACACTTTAGCGCTGGTGTATTTGAGCGCTGTGAACTGCACAGCACTTGTGCTACAGTAGTTGGATCCCTGCTCAGTGCAGTGTGCCTCTGTCAAGCTGTGCTTTCCAGCCTGCTTAGGCTTGCATTTCCCTGGTGCTCTGTCTGTTTTCTGCATGGGAGGGACTCTCCAGGCAGCTGAGGGAACAGCAATAACCCTCATCCCCTTAGTGGCAATGCTGGTAATTGTGCTCCTCCAAAAGCCTTTTGCATGGCTTGTTTTGTCTGTTTCACGCTGGGCTTGCTCAGCTCAGGAAACAAGCTAGCTCTTCAGGGAGTGTTTTATCTTGATGAGTGCACAGTTAGCAGCCCTACCGTAGGGCCCAGCTGTCACCAATGGGATTCTTCTGTGTGGCATCCTGGCTGGCCTCCAAAAGAGAGGAATAGCACTTTGATCAGCAAACCTGATTAGGCTAATGACAAGCATCACCATGCCTGCAAGCGATTTGTCGCGGTGCGCTCATCTGCTTCTGTGCCGCTATTCCCTGGAAGAGAGCTAAGGACTGACCCCCCAAAATGTAGCAGGTCTGGCCAGAGCACATGGGAGCTGCCCCTGGATTGACTGGGCCTTCAAGGAGTTACTAAGACTTGGATCTCTCCCATGGAACTGGCATCCAGTATGGCTGTGAATGCTGAGCGATGCTGGCAAACAGATAGGAAGCTTTGAGACTGGTATACTTGCAAAATTATTTTTTAGTGTGTATGTACATTACTTCTGAAATAAATAATCAAAAAAGTTATGTACAAGTATTTTCTTGTGTGGAATGAGACCCTTCTTTCACAATATCAATTTCTTTTACTTCAGTTCTACTGTTACTTTAACAGTTTTTCAGCCTGCTGTCTAAGCTTTTGTGAAACTATTGATAAGTGAGGTATATTTGTAGCTTATCCTCTGAGTTTATTTTGCAGTAAGATGTAATTAATTACAGTAATTTCATGATTATAAGCTGCACCTTTTTCATTGAAGAATCCAGCCTACCCCAGTAGTGCGGCTTATATTCAGGTGCGGCTTATCTATGGACAAATCCCAGCGAAATGCCAACCCAGAAGTGAGAGCCAGCCGGGGAGGGCACCTGGGGCTGCCTTTAAAGGCTTTGCTGGTCTATGAAAACTGTTGCAACTTGAGCACCTGGCACCAAACCCCACGCTGGTGTGATTCTGTTACTAATTTGTTACTTTGTTACACATGGATCCTTGCTTTAAAAAAAAAAAAAAAAGTGGCTTATATTCAGATGCGGCTTATATATGGACAAATCCCATGGTCTATCGGGCTACCCGGATGCACAGCTTATAATCAGGTGCAGCTTATAAATGTGAAATTACTGTACATAATTCTTAAGGCATACACCTTTACACACTTTGTGCTTTGTTGCAGCATACAAATATCCAATTTATGGCATGCAATGGCATCCGGAGAAAAATCCTTTTGAGTGGAAGGATTCTCCAGGCATTCCACATTCTCCATCTGCTGTAAGAGCAGCGTATTATATGGCTGATTTCTTCGTTAATGAAGGTAAAAAGTTCATTATCTTGATGATAGTTGACTATAGTTATAAAGTATTGGGGTTAGAGTGAAGCATTACTAAAAACCTTTGAAGACAACAGACTTCCTTTTCAGCTGTCAGAGTTCAGTACCTCTTAGTGCTTTCTGAGAACATCACTCTGCAAGCTTTATAGGCTTATAAACACCAAAGGATACTAGAAGTAGAATGGCTTAGTGACAGTAACATCAAAAGGCCAAGCATTCCACAAACTCTTTTCACTAGGTTGGCTCTAAAATGTTGTTCTGTGACTTCCTACCATTTCAAAATATCCCTGTAGCATTTTGGCCTCTCTTGCACAAATACAATAAAACAAAAAAAAAAGTACTCTGTTCATAATTCCAGGGGCTTCTTCGGTTCCAAACTGGCTTACAATGTGTTCTCAATTTAGCTTGCAAAATGCATACACCAAGACTGTAAACAGGGCTTGGGCATTATGGGTGTGTCAGAGGGGTGCAATATGGTGCCTTACAGTTGTGTACTATAGACAGCACAAGGAGATTTTGGATTTGACAGAGCTGCTAATTTTTTTTTGTTTATACCCTAAGAATCTGGAAGTAACTAATGCGTAACATTTTGATAGTTTATGACACTTCTCATCTGTTTGCTATAAATAAGCAGGATATAAAAGAGGAGTATTTGAAGGAATTAAACTTTATTCCTTAATTTATTCCTACCAAATGATTCTGCGTCAGCTATTTTATGAAATTGTCTTATCTCCTTGATGGGGACTATGCAGAACAAGCTGGGTGAGTTTGGTCTCTAGACTTGGTCTCAAATCAAAAGAGTCAACTTAATGAAGAAACTAGACAATGATGTAAAGAAATCCTGACCTGTGCTGACCTGGTCAGTCAGAGTGTAGAACTAAAGGTTGCATTTCATACAAATTCAAGGTGCTTTTTTGCATAAAGTAGTCCTCCTCCTCTTTGTGAAAACGTAGCAAAACCATTTTGATAGGGAACTTAGGGCCAGGCACAACTGGGCCTCTGAGCAGCCTGGTCTAGTGAAATGTGTCCCTTCCTATGGCAGGGGATTGGAACAAGATGATCTTTAAGGTCCCTTCCAATCTGGGCCATTTTATGAGATGGCAGACTATGACAAAAATAAGGAGAAATAGGAGAAAATACAGTGTGAGTCGGGCTTTAATTTTTTAGTCTAATACTAGAATGCAGTGTGTTCTCTGGCTTTGTTTGCTACTTTTTTTGGTGTCTGTGTGCAGACAGTACTCCCAGTAAGCTTGCTCAGGCCATTATCCAAGTTAAGTAGGGCAAAACAAGTGCCAGCTCTGCTTGTAAATCCTGTTGAGACATAGCCTGTGAGTTCTGTTACATACATGTACACATCCAAGGAGCTTGTGCAGAGTGCCACACAGATGTGTCACTAGCTTGAGGATCTACTGACTTACAATTCCAGTAGAGAACTGTCTTCAGCCAGCTCTGTCTACCCCCATTTCTTCTACCAAATCTTAAATTACTCTTCATTGCCTCCTCAGTCTTTTGGGGAGGTACTGAAGCGTAAGCTGCTCCTACTGAGTACTTCATATCATAACTTTGCAATGAGTAATTGGCATTTGTAGCTAACTTCTTTTGTAGCTAATATCTTCCCTAACTTTGAAAATAAACTACAAGATGTAAAGGTAAAACTGCTTTCAGCTGGTAAAAATATACTCATGTATGATCAGTTAGTAACTAAACCATTCTACTGAAATACCATTTTTGTATCCATCCATGCATCCATCATTAATTTTAACTTCTGTAGAGTTGCCAATGTGATAAACCAGGGAAGGATTCAATTTTATTGTCCTCACCAGGACAATCCATGCAGCTTTCAGTAGGCTGATACTATGATGTATTTCTTTCAGAGTTAAAAGTACTGGTATTTCTGCTAGATACTGCCTGTAGCTCATGGATAACTGTTTTGTACAGTCTTGGCTTTAAATTCTCCCTCTCCAGTAATAAAATATGCTTAAACCAGTTTTCTGAAGGTGTATCTTCATGGTTCTTCACATACAAGCTACTATAATTCTATTTGTTGTTGTGCTACACAAAATAACTTACTTTGCTATGATAAATATTGTTGAGGAGGATAACTGTAAAGTGATCTGTACTTTTGCAATATTTTACAGCCAGGAAGAGCATGCACCATTTCTCCAGTGAAGATGAGGAAGCAAAAGAATTGATCTATAATTATAATCCAGTTTACACAGGAACATTTTCTGCATTTCAGCAAACCTACTTTTTTGATTGAGTATCTTGTCAAAGGTGCAGTGTTGCTATTTATAAATTGAATTATTTCCCAGCCTTGTGTAATTAAGCTGATATAGTGATAGAAAGCTAGAAGTTTTCCTTTACAATGATTTATTCTGTGTATCTGCTGCACTATTGAAACATGAATATATAAATTTACATTCAATAACATAATAATCATCTTGAATCGTACTTTAAGGCAAGCTACAGAAACATGTATTTTTCTTCCAGGAAGGAGGACTTGATTACGCTTAAAAACTTTGAAGTAATCACCTTCAGTACAAGGAAAAGTATTCATATATTTAAAATATGAGACTTACCTTTGTAAAATGCTGTGGACTGTAAGAGCACTAGACACTTAGATACATTGTGTAGTAAAATCCTGTCCTTTTCAAATGATTTAGCAAATGAGACTCTTGGATTTGTCATGGATATTGTATGCAGCCAAGTTCTTGACAGGGACTCCTTTGTCATTTCAAAAATTGACCAAAATAGTGAGGCATGATAGCAAACAGACATTCTTGCCTAGGAAGCACGTTGTATCCCATTTGTGAAACTGTTTCTCTTGTACACTGAGCATTATTTGTAGTCCTTATACCTTATGAGGCCTTCATATCACAAATATCACATAAAATAAGTAAGTTTGGAGGGCTAAGAATTTGTCTTGAAGTAAGTGGAGTCAGCAGCTGGATATGAGATACAGACATTCATTCCTTTGTAATTGAAAGAATGTAAAACTAAGTTTTTCTCGAAAGTGTCTGACTTTTCTGTAGCTGGATAGAATTTTCACTTGAAGTCAAGAGGTAGTTCTCAATTATATTAGTAAACAATACTTGTCTTGTTTGATAGTTCAGTGCAGCTAGAATTTAAACAGCAGATGAATGTATATGAGAAACCTTTTGAAGGTGACATAATGTGATAATAGCAGTTGCATGCAATACACTGGCACAATTTTTCCTCTGCTTTGCTCCAGACTTGGTGAAAGTTTTGTTCAGTGGTTTTGTGTGCTGTCCGAAAAGGAACTAAGATTAGACAATCACATGTAATTCTCCTCTCTAGCATAGCTTCCAAACTCTTGTTTTAACATTTACAAGGATTTTGAGTTTATGAAGAATTCAGGTTTATAAATGTCAGCTCTGATTTTTAGAACCTCATGTTTCTCAGGTACCACATCTGAATAAGTCTGGTAAGTTTCTCAGGTTTTTCAAGTAAAACACTCTCTAATTTGTTCTTTATCATGAAGCAACTGCACAAGTGTATGTGAAATGCATCAGTTTAAAAAAAAAACAAAACCTATGAGGAAACATTAACTCTGACTAGCAGAAAAACACTTCCAGGTAATTACAAGCTTGAACATGAGATATTTTTACATTTCTCAGTCAATTGTTATCTTTTTAATATAGGTAACTTTATTAACTGACTCCTGAATAGAACCGAGTTTAAAAAGAGGGTTGTGCTCTACAGTTGCATGTAAATGTAGCAGCTGTGATACTTTGAAACCAAGTCCAGTCTTCTACCTGTTGTTCAGGCTGTGTTCTTTGGAATTTGCCTAAGTGAGGTGGGCAGGTTTTAGCCTTAAATCAGAGATCAATCTTGCAAGTGAAATGTCTGCAATGGTAGTAATTAGTTCTTAAATGTGTAACTATAAAGAGTATTGTGTGTAATATAATGAGAGAAGTTTATATATTATAAATTTGTATGTGTCTTTCCTTTATACCCTTTATCTTGTGAAGCATTATTTGATGATATGCATGATTTTTCTATGATACATGAAATAAACTTTCATTCAAGCAGACTTGTATTTTTATCATCTTTCAGATACCACAGATGAAGTAACAGTCATTGTCTTCTTGTTTCCATCTGTGGTAGTCATAAATCAAGAGGTCACAACCTGTATCTACTTTCTGTGGTCATGCCAGCAAGTTGGGGTCAGGATGAGTGAGATCATGTCCCAGCATAGACATGCCCAGAGCACAGGTACTCTTGCCCAGGGCTTGAGATTTACTACACTTTAATGTGCTGCAGAGACCAGGGTAGGAGCTTCCAAGAAGGCTGCCCACAGCTCATATTCACAGCTCATTCTCAGACCAGGCTCACCCCAGGGGCAGTATTAGAACTTGCTCAACACAGGCAGCCAAACCCCCACGAAAGTGGGAAGGGGCTGCACCACTAATCGGGCACTCAGGACTCTGAAAGCAAAGAAGTTTCTGTGTATTCCTTATAAAACCCAATATCTTCCATCATGTTCTCCAGCTAGAAACAAACTCCAAGAACCCAAAATTGTCTAGCAGTTATCTAAAAGTGAGTTTAAAAGTTTATTTTAAAGAAGACCTCCCCTCTGCTCTGTGTTGTACAATATGGTTTTTATTGCATAGATAGAACTCCTAATACATTTTTTAGGATTAATGCTACAGAGAGAGAAGAGCCTGTGACCATACTCACAGTTCATTTGAGTCTGGTGTATGAGCCTAACCAGCTTGCTTGTTGCTGTGTGGGAAGAACATCCACTGATCAGCAAGGTAACCCTAATATGTGACTTGCAGACCACATTAAATCATCTCTAAGAAAGAAAAGTTTGATAGTTTCCTCCTTGGAGTATTCTGCTCTTCCCACTAGATGGCCTCCAAGAACCAGTATTTTCTGCTATTTTGTAATCAGGTGTGGTTGTGTCTCTCTAAAAGTTGAGTAAGATATTTACTGTACTATGGTATGTAGTGAGGTGTTTGGGATGTGGAGGAAGAAGGGAGGAGGCAATAGGACTGGAATGTTACTGACACAACTTGGCATGTTGGCAGGATTGCATGAGAGAGTCTATGAACATTGAATTAATTCAGCTGGGATTAAATCTTGTTTCCAGTGAATATTTAAACTATTCAAGCATTAGCTGGAGGTGGCTGGAATTACATCTGTCTTTTCAGGTGGTTGTTCCTCCCCTTTAGCTATAGAATCCGTCTTGGTTCTGTTTTCTATAAATATGAAAGTAGCTCATGCAGAACAGGACAGACAGCTTAGATGAGAAGAAATGAGAACTTGATCTCAGAAAGCCTTTGCCTGGGAGGCAGGAAGGACCAGTTTGAATTCCTTCAGGTGAGGAAGAAATTACAGGGAAGAAACATCCTGAGCAAGTGCTGTAAGTTGGAGTTAAAGAGTGAGAGGAAGAGCTTGACCTGCAAGTTTCATTTTGGGGGAAAAACAAATCATGAAACAACTCATCCAAACCCCCACCATTTTTGGGCGGACAAGCTATGCAAAATTCTCTAGCAAGGTAGTGGATCCAAAGCAGAGATTACTGTCCAAGCACTTCTATGTTGAATTCCATATTTTTAGGTTAATTTTAACCTTTTGTCCTTTAGCATTCATGCCACCATATTCATTGCAGTGGATGCTGCTCAGCAAAACAATATTGAAAGCTGGACTGGAGGGATTTCTATAGAAATTAATGGCCTGTTAGGAACAGTGAGGAAAGTATGGAGACAGTTTGAACATCGAGGAAGAACAATAAGGAACAATTTCCATTTATGAGTTATCCCTGCATTGGTCAGGAGCCCTGAAAGAGGAATAGCTGCGTGTGTAATCAGGTGGCTGAAGTCTGCATGCCAGGGCTCAATCAAGAATGTTTGAGTTTGAGGTGGGAAGGTGTACACAAGATTTCAGTCACTTTTGTCCTGTAAATAATATTTTATCTGGGGTTGTGAGGGTTCTTTTGGGTTTCTGGGTTTTTTGTTTTTTTTTTTTTTTCTACTCTGGAGTTCCCTTTCACGTGTCTGGTGCTGGTATTACCAAAAAAGCTATGGGAATTGGCTAGGGCCCAAACCCACTACGGTTTGTAAGTCCCTTTTCAAACTATTATGGTTTGAGTACTTACATGGAAAACAGATTGACAGATATTGTGGAGTGATTGATTATCTACCCTTGTTAACCTTGTGCCTTTCCCCAGGGCAGGCCTCTTCTCTAATCCACTGCTTATTTATAGAGCAACTACTGAAGTTTATCCTGCCCTGGGCCACCTGTTGATAAGGATACTGTTCCAGCACTCATCACTTCCTCATTATGTTTCTATCTGTTTCATAAAGTAAGCAGTATGTTTTAAGAGCCCGCTTCCTCTTTTAGTTCTTATATAACCAAAAAAATTTTCCAAGACAATTTAATCCGAAAAAAGTCTAGACCATTTAAAAATAGCTGTCACTATTTGGAAGACCATTTGAACAAAGCATTCACTTAAACAAAAAAATCCTCCAATTCTCTGATTTTTCAGAAATTTAGTGAAGAAACATCCCTTGCAACTAAGCTTTCTGTAAATGAAAAGCAAAAGAGCAGAATACCCAAAAGGTTAAAAGGGATAAATTCTTGCAGTTGCTGCTTCTGAACATCAAAACAATTTAGGTTGAATACTGTGGGCTGGTTTTCGGGTAGAGTTAGTTGTCTTCAGGTAGTTTGGATTGGACCGTGTTTTAGATTTGTGCTGAACACAGGGTTGATAATTCAGGGATGTTTTAGTTACAGCAGAAGAGTGTTCACACAACCTCAAGGCCTTTTCAAAGCTTCTCACCCCACCTGGTGAGGTGAGCGGGGCATGAGGGCTGGGGCTGCACAAGGACTCAGGAGGGGACGCAGCCAGGACAGCTGAGCCCAGCTGACCACAGGGATATTCCATACCATATGGTATATAGACATGGGGAGAAGGAAGGAAGGAGATGACATTTGGAGTGACAGCATTTGCCTTCCCTGGTGACTGTTAGACATGATGGAGCCTGGCTTTTCTGGAGAAGGCTGGACCCTTGCCTGCTCTTGGGGAAGGTGAATTAATTCCTTGGGTTGCTTTGCTAGCATGTGCAGATTTTGCTTTACCTATTAAACGGTCTTTATCTCAACCTATGAGTTTTCTCAGTTTTACTCCTCTGATTCTCCCCTCTAGCACTCTGTGGGGGGAATGAGTGAGTGGCTGTGTGGGGCTTTGGGATTAAATCACAGCAGCTTGTGACTGTGTAGCTCCCAAGTGCTTTGATGGTCTCTTTCACTGTGTGTATAACAAGTTCAAGAGGTGATGTTATATGTGTGTACTTCCTTGCAATTTTCCTGAAGAATAGATCACCAAGTTCAGAAAGACTAAAATAGCAATTTTCTAGCTAGAAGCACATTAGGAAATTAGTTTCTGCCTGTGACTTCTTGAGGCACCAATATAAACTGGTTTTAATGACCTTAATTCAACTGCAGATGTGGAAATTTGAAATTCATATCACTGTACTTGACCAGGATTTACTCAGCAGGTCTTGTACTAGTAACTCCTAAGGATCTCTTTTTTCAAAAGACAATGGAAGATACTATTGTGACTAATTACTTGATTATTATTGTATTAATTACTAATTTTTACTATATTATTATATTTAATTAATAATAATGTTATTAGCATTATAGAGGAGACACAAATTAAAGTGAAGAGGATACAGACAATTTCTGACATTTTTTCAAAGGAGCCATATCAGAATGGAAGTACACCAAAGTTTTTGGCCAAACCCATTCTCACCCTGGATGAAATTAATCCTTTCCATCCCTTGTAGTCTTCTAAATCCATTGCTGGCATTTAAACTGTTGTACCACTGATGGAGACCATCTGCAAGATCTAAAAACAGATCTAACCATGTCTTGGACTTCCTGAGGAAAAGAGAGAAACCTGAGGGTTTATTATCTGCTTATTATCTGCTTTGCTTTCATTTGAGGTATTTGTACTGATTGTTTCTCATTAGTATTTGCAACGAGCATCTCAGTCTTCCACTTCAACAAAAAGTACCATTAATTCTTTTGTTTCTGGACTCAAAACCAAAACAGTTTTCTAGGTTCTTTATGGCGTTAAGCTGAGCACAACAAAATTTTCCTGTTACTAGGAACAAAAGTTAGTTCACTATTTATCCCTAGGCTCTTAAACTTTGCAGAAGTTTCTCATCAGACTAAGGATGAGTTTGTTCCTGTTCCTGTAGTTTTCCCATTTTGGTTCTTGCAGACTGTACTACCTTGTGGCTCCTTAGGAAGTTTAATTACTGTACCAAAACTTTGAGCCAGCAGTTACTACTTCTTCCAGCAACAGCTACTATAGCCTTCCCAAATTACTGACAGTCCTGCTATAGGTGCTTGCAAATGAGGGAACTGGCTCCATGAGTACACTAGATGTCCGAGCAAGCCCAGTAGCTCTCTGGCCGGTGTGTGTCAGCTGATGCTGAAGCTCAAGCCGTCACAGCCCAAGGTAATACTTCAACATAAATCTTTCATTCCCTTTTATTCTTAACTGTCAAGAAAGACCCTTGCCCTCCCTTAGTTGCATTTGCAAGGTTTCCCTAAGAAATCTGCTCAGAATCTCTCAGCTGTTTTCTCTTTGTTTTCCACACCCAGGGAGCCAGGCACATGAAATGGATTCATCTGGATTAATCTCCAACTCTTTTAAAAAAAAGTGAAACTTGAGATAAGAATATACTGTAGCTTTTAAGCTATGCTTAAAAGGGAGTGAAGAAAAGTTATCATACAGCTGAAGTATGCATTTTTACACATTAATTTTATTTTAAGAGAAGCTGAATTGCATCACATCAGGGTGGGAATACCAGGCCAGACAACATCTGTGTGAACAGCAGGGCTTGCTGGGCATCTTCTGTTTTCCCAGATTTCTCACTTGCACATTTTGACTGCAGAGTCCAGGATATTGTATAATACACTATGCTTTTGGCAGCCATTCCTGCAAATACTCAGCATGGATACTGATGGTCACTCTAGGACTTTGGTGCTGAACTCAGTCTCCCTCTGAGGCTTGGCTGTCTGTGGCAGTCAGGCCACAGAACTGCATGGGACAGGAGTACAAGTCATGTGCCAGGTGAGGTTTGACAAGTCAGGGTTTCACAAAATATAGCACTTCTGTCATGTCTCACTCATGTTTAAACAAATGAGGAGAGTTTCAATTTCCCAAGAGAAGAGCAAGCCCGAGGCTCACATCCGGCCCTGCCACACCAGTGAGTGCAGACACGTGCACAAACTGTGTCATGTATTTGTGCTGTTCAAAAGGACTTAAAGTGACATTCAGAAAGGTTATAAGGTGCCAAATAATGCTCTTCTAAAATTCATTCTTTATAAGAGAAAATTAATATCTATGTAGCACAAT
>VRYO01001463.1:35307199-35317511 GCA_009812075.1 Sialia sialis
CTCATCCATGCAGTGGCATTGCTAACAAAGCCTGTGTATACTTTGAATTCCCAACCTATTTGGTTTCTGGATGACATAAAGCAGATGTTTGCTGAGATCAGTTGTCCCCAGGTTGAGGAGTGGGAGTATGTTTATACAGTGTCATTAGGGCTAGGGTTTACTGTGGGAAGAAAAAAAATCCTGTTTAAAAAAAACCAAAAAAACCCAAACCAAAACTGTCTTCAGAACAGAGCTTGATTGTCCTGCTCAGTTTTCAGATACAAGACAGATTGACCCCATATGGCAAATGAAGGTCTAGACTGATGTTTTTCTTATGAGCTTTGCTGCAGCCTCTAAATCACTACCACACATCATTTTTATTTCTTTAGCACAGTTTATCTCCTGGTAAGCTTGCCATGACTTCAGTGAAAATTTTTTTAACTCATGCCCATAATGCTGAAGAATATAATGCAGACAGATGGATGATTAATTGTATGAGAAGTAATTAAAATGAAACATGATCTCATACTTTCATGTGTAGCAGAATTTTTGGGAGTTATCTTGTTCTCTGAGTCCTGCAGAACTTCCTGATAAATTATCATCCAGATACCAAGACTTCAAACTGGAGAAGCTAAAAAGCTTCATTTATGCAATTTGAAAATAGACTAGCTCTAAAAAATAAAGGCAATTAAAAATTGGGATGTCTCAGCTGCCTGATTAAATATCTAACAAGATGCATGACTGACGCTCCTCTCAAATCTTTATTTATTTGTTTCTTATTAAAAAGCTCCTCAGATGTGTGTAAGCCATCTGCTGTTATCAGATTCTCTGAGCCTTGGTATATTACGCATCTGCAAAGCATTTTGATTTGATGCTGTTAACTATGGAAATATGAGAAGGAAAATTTCCAGTACAAAAAGCTGATGCTTTCTAGACATTTCTGATTATGGCCCAATCTTTCCTCTCTTGTCCCCAACAGCTCTATTCTGATCATTACAGCTAAGCTGCAGACTGCTTTGGTGTGATAAACAACACTGGCCAAATGACAGCATCCAGTCTGGCTCCTTCTCAACATGTTTGGGCTACTTATGCTGGTTATTTCCTCAGCTCAGTGTGGAAGCTTCCACCTGGAGATGGGGCCCTGGTGCAGCCATAGGACTACAGAGCAGCCTGGAACTTAGATCATGGTGCAGTGAGCATCATGGTCTAACAATGCCAGGATGGGCAGGAGAGCACCACAGCCTATGAGGAGTTTCAGGAGGAGGAGGATGCTCTGTCTACTGGTGTTGGTGTCAGCTGAGGGACAGATCTCAGCTGGCTACACACCTCTATCAACTACAGTAAACTGAACCATGCCTTAGCACTGCCCCTTCCCCTCCTGGAAGGGTGAGGAAAGCCCACAGTCATTCCTGGGCACAAGCATGGCTGCAGGGAGGTGTGGGAGTGTGCTGGTCTGTATTATTTTTTGGTAAGGAGGGAAAGGAACCATCAATCTAAGGATATACCCTGGTAAAGTCTGAACATGCTTTGCCTTCCTCCTAACTCTATCTCACAGCAGAAAAGGAGTAAACAATTCTAGTAATAAGTAAGTACAGTAATTTCATGATTATAAGCCGCACCTCGCTGTAGCCAGGTAGACCACGGGATTTGTCCATATATAAGCCGCATCTGAATATAAGCCGCACATTATTGTTTATTTTTTTAAAAAAAAACAAGGATCCATGTGTAACAAAGTAACAAATTAGTAACAGAATCGCACCAGGCAGGGTTTGGTGTCAGGTGCAACAAGTTGCAACAGTTTTCATAGACCAGCTAAGCCTTTAGAGACAGCCCCAGGCACCCTCCCGGCCGATTCTTGCTTCCGGGTTGGCACTTCGCTGGGATTTGTCCATAGATAAGCCGCACCTGAATATAAGCCGCACTACTGGGGTAGGCTGGATTCTTCAATGAAGAAGGTGTGGCTTATAACTGTGAAATTACTGTAATTCTAGTAGGTGCACCGGCGATTTGGCCAGCACTAGACCCACCACATAAATCGATACATTGGCTGGGAAACCTCAAATTAGAGAATCAAAACCCCTACAGGGAGGGAGCCCAGCCTGGGCCAGGTTCATCCAGACCTGCCATGCAGCTGGCAGTGAGCTGCCACCCTCTCCTGGCTCAGTTTGCCTTCTGCCTGCTGAAAGCTGCAGTAGGTTTCTACAGTAATGAGATTTGCTGGGACAGCTGCTGCAATACAGCAAACATGGAAATGAGAAGGAATACATCAGCACCATGAAAGAAAATGGCCCTTAGCTCCTGGATGGAAGCTGAAGCAAGACATGGCAGATGCAGTCTGTTAACACTGTTTTACTTCAGGTATTGGGCTTTCCAGTTGAGCTTTGTTCTTGATTTGAACATGTACCTGTGGCTTTCAGTCCTGGCTTGCCTGCCAGTGTCTGACAGATGTAAATCCCAGCCTTGTGTATGAGGATGGGATGGAATAGTTATCTATCATTTGACCTTCAGTGTTAGTTATCTCCTTCCACTAGTAAAATTCCAGGAGAATTCCTTAACTTTGCGCTGGTGAGCCTGCTATATAGCAGCAATGCTGTGAGCCTCTCCAAGCCCCCTGAGGGAAAAAGTGGTGGTGAGGAGGTACCATTCTGATGACTGAGGTGTAATTCTACCTCACCAGGCCCCATCACATCATAGAAATGTCTTTCTCTGAGGCATTCGCCCTCTACCCATGCACTTGTCACCACTCAGCTTCCCCACTCCATCAGTCAAGCCACTTAGCTCATGGAGGGGAAGTCATTGGTGCCACACAGCAACAATTTGATTTCACTAAAGAAAAAGGTGGGACTGGAGCATGTAACTTCTCATTTGTGAAGTATGAAACCAGTTTTCATATCAAACCCTGTATGACTTGGGCTTGTCTTTACCTACAGCTGCACCAGGGTTTCCCACTCAACTTGCAGGAGCGGCCAGGACCTAATGCAGATACGTGGAGCACAGTGAGCCAGACTCATCTGAAGAGGCAGATGAGAGTTACAGAAGCTGACAGGTGTAAAGAATAGCTGTGGAGATAATCCAGGTGTCTTGCTGGGTCCAGGTCTTGATCTTTATTACTGCCACTAGAGCTGATTTCAAAGACAGACAGCTTCCTATAGCTGCCTGCAGAGTTGCCCAAATAAGCACATGCTATTCAGCATTAATCATGCTGTGTCCAAGGCACACATGCCTTGTAGCACCAGACTTACTTTTACTGTATGTTCATACTGAACACATCAAGGGCTGTTTGGTTGCAGCTGGATCAAAGCAGGTGCAATTTCTGGACAAGGGGAAATGTATCTCCATAATTTAAATTCTTTTTCACTCTATTATACTGTTTACATAGTATTTTTCTCCACCTCTTTATCGAAGTGTGGTTTTTGACAAAGTCTTTTTGTCTGCTGTATAAAAACATTTAATAAACTCTTCTGTTTTTTGTTTGATGTTGCAAAAATAGCATCAGCAAACCAACACAGCACTGAGTTTTGGGAAGGGCAATAAGATGTGATGAGGTGTATCTTCAGCAGGTACACAGAGGACTAGTGCTCACTTTTTGACTAGGCACTGAAGTGGATGTAGTCTGTGAGCCTGAGAACTGTGTCAGATTTTCTTATAATATTTTTAATCTTCTTTAAGTGTTTGTAAATACTCTTAACTACAGTGAAGAATAGTATTTTCTAATTCAATCTGTTAACCCATTTCACGGGTGGTTTTGTGGCTTATAGTAGTTTTTGTTTGTTTGGGGGGTTGGTATTGTGTTTGTTTGTGTGTTTGTTTGTTTGTTTTGGTGGAGTTTTTTTTTACTTTTCTTTTTGTTTGGATTTTTTTTAATGTCTCTTGCTTTTCCCCTGAGGGGAAAAAAACCACAGGTAAAACCCACCCTGTAAATCACATGTTATTTTTGGTTCCTGAACTCTGCTATGCTTAATTAGTTTATGCAGCTGAAAATGAAAAAAAAAACCAAAAACTACTCCCCACAGCTATATGTGTTCATGTATAGCACCTAATATCTTAAATCTCTTCATTTGTCTCTAAAGACCACCCATTAAAGTTGTGTGTGAGGAAAATGGGAAAACCTGTTGAATATAATCCTCATACTTTAAAAATACCAGTATTTTTTATGTAACTAGGCAACTTCACTGTCAACCTGCACACACCTATAACTGGCTTGGAAACAGGCATCAGAAACCTAGATGCAGTACAGGAATCCCACCCTCTCTGTTGGTTTTCTCCATGCCTCTTCCTGTTCTTTTGTGTTTTCTCCTCTCACAACCAATGGATTTCATCTCTCTGTGACTTCCATATTTTTTTCTAAATTACATCTTCCTCTGAATATGGAATATTCCCTTTCTTATGTCTCCTTCTCCAATGTGTTTTTCAAAATTCTTGTCCCTGGCCTGTGCCAGCCTTGCCAGGACTCTGAGGCAGCCCGACTGGAAGCCACTGTGAGGAGACAGTGACTGTCACAGCTGTGGTGGACAAGGGTTGGAGTCCTGCACTGGTCTCTGGGTGATGCAGAGCCTGAACTGCTGCTGTGCCCTCATCTTTGCCAACTACAGATGAGGGCAAACCTGGCCCCTCCTCCAGACTAGACTTGGGGAAAGAGGGAAAAATGGAGGAATCTGATAACAGCACAAGTTCGCTTTTGCACTGAGGAACAGCTTTGGTCCTTTGTCTTTGCAGCAACTCGACCATCTGGAGTCAGTGGATGCTGGATCCAGAAGGTGGCCTGAGAACTGCTAGAATGGCTTCCATGTTTGGTAGTCAGCAGCTCAACTAAATGAAACAGACTAAATTTGAGTAACATCCTGTTTCTGTGAGCAAGTGCCACATAGCTATCATTATTCTCTTTTCACAGAGTGTGATACCAAGTGATTAAATATGACAGTGAAAGTCCTATGGTGTCCCAGCCACAATACAATGAGGGCCATGAGGATGAGGTCTCACTCAGCAAGCAGCCTTGCTGTTCCAGAGTGTCTGCTGGTCCCTTAAAGTTTCAGGGACAGATCTAGGCTAGCAGAACACCTTGCACTTTCCTAGCACAAAGACAAAAGGCCTGCATTTTCTTCTTGGTTTTCCAGTTAGGCTGGACTTCAGAGTAACAGCTGTGTTAAAATAAATAGTCACATCTACCAAGGAAGTTGAACCTTCATTCTTCTCCAGAAGGACAATGACATATCTACATACCATTAATTACTGATGCAGTGGCCAAAGCAAGTTTTCATCAGTGCTTTTGAATGTCATTATAGGGGATGTGAGCACTTTCAGAAGATCACTCTTGTAGTATACATTCTGGTCAGCTCCAGGAAGTAATCTGTATGTAATTTGGAAGCAGAAATTGTACTTATTAAGGAGTCCTCACTTCCAGCATGCTGCCTAATGTTATGCAAAATTATATGTCACACGGAGCAGATTGAGAGTCACAATAGTTACACTGGATGAACAGAACAAATCTCAAAATGTAGGAAGCAGGTCCTGCAACACATTATTCATGCCTGGCCAAATCAGCTCCAGAAGCTGGAAGTAAGAGAAAAAGGGATAATTTATAGCTCTCTTTACTCTTCAAAATTTCTAACTCCAATGTTGCATTTGCTTTGAGCATGATCTCCTTGCTTAAGCACCTCTAGAAAGAAGTTTCAAGGTGATTATATTCTTCTGCATTGCAAGTTTAAAAGTTTATAGTATTTTTTAATAAAAACATTACTATCACTACAAAAATTTTATTAAACAAAAGTATTTTTTTTTGTTTTGCTGTAACTATCCATGACTTCTGAGCAGGGAATAACTAGTATTTTTTTCTGATGAGGCTGGCATTTTAATTTATTTGCATAGTAAGTCATCCTTTAAGAATACAGACTTTCTGGAAAGACTGAGAAATGAGGATATCCCTAATGTATCCCTAAATGTATCCCTAAATGTATCCCTAAATGTATCAGTAATTTTGTGCTGAAGGTTAGTGCTCCAAGAAGCACATTCCCTGGACAAGAGGGATAGAATCCATCCATAGCCTTTCCAGACATATAAATCAAAAGTATTTTATTATCTCTGAGTCTCATCAGAAAACAGGGCACAGACCTTTTTTCAACTACATTAAATAAGAGAATCTAAATATTAAAAATGCAAACAGTGCTAGACTTTCACATTAACTTTTACAAAAAGTTAACCTATAAATCTCTTGCTGACAGATAATCCAGGTAAGATTTGTCAGGATGAAAGACTGAGGTTCTCTCTTGAAGAGGAGTTTTAAACTATGCAGTCATTTCTCATGCATCCTGGATAAGTCATCTTGTTTGTGAGTTAACCAAGTCATAGAAAAAACTCTGATGACCTAACTTTTTCATGCCTTATTTCAACTTCTCGTGATGCCATGTGTGCATACCTAATTAATACATTTCTCTTCAAATATTTTTTTACTTTATGTCCATTCCTCAGAAGCTGACCGTACTCTGAACTTTCTGCAGCCAAGTATGATTCATTGAAAGAACAGGAAAGTAAAATCACAGGATTTGGAAGTACAGTAATGTCACGACTATAAGGCGCACCAGACTATAAGGCGCACTGTTTTTTGAAGCAAGGAACCGTGTGCAACAAAGTAACGAATTAGTAGCAGAATTGCTGATCAGCGGGGTTCACTGGAAGGTGCTCAATTTGCAAACATTTTTCGCAGATCCGCGTAGCCTTTAAATGCAGCCCCCGACGCCCTTCCCATGCCACGGGCCCTGGCATTGCCACCCACCATTCTCCTGCACCCTGCAGCCACCCCTGGTGCCAGGCTGCCCACACGGCAGCTGCCCTTGCCGGGGCTGCTGCTGCAGCTCGCACTTCTGGGTTGGCAAATTTCTGAACTTTGTCCATATATAAGGTGCACCAGATTATAAGGCACACTTCTGGGTTTTGATCAAAATTTTAGTCAAAAGGGTGCGCCTTATAGTTGTGAAATTACTGTACATTTGTTTCACATTCATCTGACTTTGGGTTGGACTGAGATGCCCAAATTAAGAGCTTGATTGTCACAAATCTCATGCAAGAGCAAGAGATACACAACTCCTTTCCTCCTGCTCCTTTGCTAATGTCAGCCCACTAGAGTGCTAAACTTGAATACTTGGTATTAAAAAATACTCAAGCTTAAGTAAGATTATTTCTATTCATGCATGAGTCATCTGAGTCTAACCCCTTGATTTTAACAAACATATTCTCCAAAGTAACTTCAGTGTAAGAGTCTGGCCATCACCTAGGTGACTGTGCACTCCAGGTCACACCAATTCAGCCAGCTTCCATTTCTACTGTGTGTAATTTATTCTAATGGAAAAATGTAACCCAGTCTTTGCATGTGTACTGTTGACTCAAGTGAAAATCATAGTCTTCTGAGGTTCTGGATTTTTTTTTTCTTAGCACTTTTAGGTCATGGTAAAATCCAAATTCAGTAATTAAATGTATGCGATGTACACCCAAGACTGTAATTTCATGTTAGTTATCCAGTTGTAACTAAACATTATATCTTGTTGTTAAAGAGACAAAGAGATGCTTCCTGGAGTGAATAAGTGTGTTCTTATAGATAATGGCAACCTTCAGAAAGAAGCTAAACAGAAACTCCACAGGAGGAGGCACTTATGGGCTAGTACCAGGTCAATACTGAATTATATGTTATGTTAGCAATATATTTGCAGTAAAGCAGCAAATTCAGCTGTTAAAAGGAGATGTGTTTTACAGTGCTTTGTCTTTATATATAATTCAAAGATTTGATCTTAGCACTCTGCAGTGATTGATCCCAGTGGGACTTCAGATATTTCAGCAATATATCCCAATAACTAAGATGTGCTCCTCTTTTTCCTCTGCTGTATTTCTGAAACAGTACTGAGTGTGGTGGTATTTCCACCAGTAACCATGAGGTGGCATAACGTGCTTAGCCAAACCTTCCTTTTAATATTCCTTTGTACATCATATTTCTTGGCATATTAGGTTTTAATGGGGAAAGACAGGCTGTAAAATTAGTTGAGCTTTTAGAAACTCTACTCTATTACAAAAGCAGTGACAGAGATATGTATTTGTTTGCTTGTATTTTATGGTGCTTTTCATTCTAGTAAATAATCATTTTGAGCAGTCTGCTATGTGATGATGTTAAAAATAAAGATCACTGTTCTTGGGGTTTTTGGGTTTTTGTTGTTTATTTTTTTTTAAATTTTATTTGCTTTCCACTACGAAGTTCTGTTTTTAGTGTGCTGCCTTTTGTAAGTCTAATTTCTTTATTTTTCCAAATCTCTTTCTCAGGGCCCCTTTCAGCGCTTACCTGTCCAGCCTTGAATTTCTTTCCAGATTATTGTGATGTGAAATAGGTTTGATGAGATTAAACTAGCCACAAATCTAATTTCTTACTAAGTAGGCAGATTAATAGAAGTGCCTTTAAAATCAGATACATATTATACATCTGTTAGATCTATACCTGAGTTTAGTGTTTCCCCAAGCACACACCTTAGATGAAGTCCTAATTTAGGTAAGATCTTTATCAGGGTGCATGAATTTAAATTTCATCATCAAAAGCACATAAGGACTCATGTCTTGAGATGTTTTCTATATTTTGTTGAGGTTGCTGGCCAGGCATAGACACAACTACAGCACAGGTGAGCACCACAGCCCAGTCCAGGGCTTAAAGGCAGGTAAATAAATGCAGCCCCAGAGCACAGCAGGAGAGGTGTCCCTGAGGTTTCCCAGGGCTATTCCCCAGCAGGCTGCTGCAGGGAGCAGAGCCCAGGGATCAGACCTGCTGTGACAGTCACAATTTGGGCATCCTCCAGAGATGCCAGCCAGTGCTGGCACCAGGATGGGTCCTGGGGATGCTCCCATGGGTGGGCAATGATCACCACTGGTGTTCTCCAAACCTCCAAATGCTTGGAGAAAAACTTCCTGCAGCAGTGCAGACATATCCTACTCTAAACTTCAGGGAAAACAGATTTATTTGAATTATAAAGTCTTGATAAACTAAACCATGACTATTAAAATATATGTATCTCTAGTGTGTGTGTGTATATGTGTGTAAGTGGCATAGGTTACTCATTATCACACACCCAATGGTCTGTCTGCAATTTATAAACCCGGCAGCTTTACTTGCCATGAGAAAACCCAGACACAGCAGTGTGGATTATAAATATGAGATCAAGGCTGTTTAAACAAGCTGTTGGTGCGCATTTGCCTCAGGTCTTGGGACTCTACCTGCTTGCCCCCCTGGTCCTGGCTATGCAGATAGAACAGGATAAGAACACACCAGTGACATTTTATGAATAGTATGGACCAACACGGGAAGCTGATTTCTTTGCTCATGTGTAACACAGTTCTTATTCCAAATACATCACGTGCTAGGGGATGCTGTAACCCCTCCTTGTATATGATGCTCTACTAATTGGGCAGGTACGCAATGTTGTGGAAAATGAGAAATTAGATTAGTCTTGGAACCACATGCAGCCAACTTAAAAGTCAAGCTTCAGCAAGTCTGCTTGGCACTGACGTACAGGAGTGTTTCGAATTTATAAGAGGTTGCATTTGGGTGGTGTGAAATAAATAGGAAACTGGGACAGAAAGCTTGAAGGCATGATATTGGGTCCTAGGGGAATAAGCAAAACAAGAAGAATATTTTTTGCATTCCTGGGATTATTTATGCATGGCTGCTGCTTAGTGAGACTATCTTCAGTCTGTTGCAGGTTTTGAGAGGCAGTGGACCATGCAAGGGCAGCTATTCCACAAAGCTGTCACATCCAGGACTGTGTTGTGTGACTGATGAGCAGGTACTCATGTGGAAGCAGGGATTAAATCCAGATGTTTAATTTGCTTAAAATCAAAGAGAATCATTCAAACTATGACTTCTGTGAAGGAAGTGGAAATTATGTCAAGAAACCGTCATTTATCAGCAGATAAATAAAGATGGTTTGTCAGCCTGGGGAAACTTACATGTAGCTGTCAAACAGCAAGCAGTACAGGCTAGAGCTGTGTTCTTAGTTGCTAAATAATTATTTAGGTTCCTGAACAGCCTTGTGTCCCCTTACAGTGAAGCAGGGTGCTGCTGGTAATGCTGGGTGATCAGAGTTGACATGCTGGGAGCACACTGCCAGCAGGCAATGCAGACATAGTTCCAAGGGGCAAACACTGCAGCAGACTTGATATAAAATATCTTCTTTATGGGCCAATTTTCACAGATCTGAATTCCCTGATTATCTATAACACATGTATTAGTTTGCTCACGAAGCCTCTGCAAACTGATGAATCTTTCAGGCTGATCCCCAGTTATGGTTACAGGGATAGTCAGCTCCCC
>VRYO01001463.1:35318511-35346107 GCA_009812075.1 Sialia sialis
GATTGGCTCTATTCTTCAGTGAAATAGGTGCGACTTATCAGGATGAAATTACTGTACTTCTTCAGGGCTGCATTGATGAGGGCACTCTCCACCTTATGCAACCCTAACCCACTTGACATGACCTCACAATGCAATTAGGCCATCCTGCTGTAAAAGTGCTATTGTGGCACGTGGCAGCACAACCCCATTGCTGTGCAGGGCACTAAGGAGAAGGTTTCCATCAAAATGCCCATTTGTGAAAAACATCCTGCTGATATTGAAGCTTTAACAAGGAAGGAACATTTTTCCCAACCTGAAATTTTTTGTCTAAAAGAGCTGCCAGGTCGTAATTTGTTTTAATTAAACTAGATGAGGCTGATACTGGAAGGAGGCAAGCCAATTAGTTTGGGATGCCAATTTTTGTTTTCTACTGTCAAAGTCTGTTAAAGGACCTTGATAGATTGCTGGGTTGGCTTTTTCAACCTGCTAATCCCCACATGAAAGACAAGCAGACAGCTGGGTGCAGAGAAGCACATTGCAGTCAATGTTGAGACAAAGGTTGCATCTGCCAACAGGGTGCTTGGAGGTGACAATGGTGTTGCAACGCCTGAGCTGTGGGCAGCTGGAGGGAGAGGTGACACTCAGGATCCAAACATGGAGAAGAGTCTTGCACGGCAGCTATGAACAAAGAAACCCTACACTTGAAGTAGTTTGGCCTAAAAATCTGGTTTTTTTGGTGCAGAACTACAGGCTTCTTAGTGATCCAATTATGTGTTCTCAGGTTTTAAATAAGAAAAGTTAGTATTGTCTCGTGCTAGCCAGTAACCAGACCATTAGCCTCAAATTCCAATTAATAATATACAGTAAATACCATTGTCTTAATCACAGAATCAAACAGGTTGGAACAGACCTCTTAGATTGAGTCCTACCTGTGACCAAATACCACCATGTGAACTAGACCAGGGCACTGAGGGCTACATCCAGCCCTTTCTCAAACACTTCCAGGAATGGTGACTCCACCATCTCCCTGGGCAGCCCATTCCAATATCTTATCCCCCTTTCTGCAAAGAATTTGTTCCTAATGTCCAACCTAAACCTCCCCTGGTGCAGTTTGAGATTATATCCTCTCATCCTATCACCAGCTGCCTGTAAGGAGATGCTGAACACCATTTGGTTACAACCTCTTTTCAGAGAGTTGTAGAGAGCCATAAGATCACTCTTGAGACTCATTTTCTTCAGCTTTCTCAGCAGTCCCTCAAAGCCTTGTGCTCCAGACTCTTCACCAGCTTTGTTGCTCTTCTCTGGACAATGTCATCTGCACTACTGAAAGAAGTTATTGGGTAAAACCAGGCATCAATTCCCATGGGTTTAACTGATAGAACTCCATTGAAAATTATCTATAATAGTTAATATCATATGTTATAGTAGTATAAATAATAGAATATCACATCTTAGCACCAAAAATCACCCTTCAGCCAATCCAAGCTGTGAAGGCTTTCATTTTAGAGACTTCCTTCAGATCAAAATTGAATTTCAAAAAATTTCACATTTTATGTAAAAAAAAATCTCTATTAATATGAAAGAGTCCAACCAATTATTACACAAATTGTAATATATAATCACAATATGTCACTGCACAAGGCAAAAATCTGTTAATTTCTTACTACAGTTATTATTTTCAGATCCTCAAAACATCATCCACTCTTTTAAGCTGGTGGTACCTGGCTCAGTCCTTGGTGAACATGTAGTGCCACATTTCTGCAGTCTCATCCCCACTTTTACTGTCAGCTAAAGTACTCTGGGAAATTTCCTTCTCTAAAAAATTGGAACTAAACAGAAACTGAGGAAAAGAAAAAAAAATTTGAAGGACAAATCTTCAGCTGCTGTAAAGTGTAACACTATGACTTACTAATGCCACCAGAACAGTTTGTAGCAACTGATAATCTCTGAGGTTTTAAAATTGTCAGCAAATTATGTTTTGCAGTACAAACCTAGTAATTTCCTGAAATTGCATGGTTCAGTTAAGCTTAAGAAAACTTCCCAAGTTTATTTAGAGAGTCAACATTTATTTCCTATGTAGCTGGCTGATCTGGGACTCACCTAACACCTTACGGAAAGTACGTTTTGCAAAAATAAAGGAACTACTACTCAAGGCTTTCTATAAGAATGTTCTCCAATATGTCCTACTATATCACAGGACATGGCAATTAACAGTCAAATGCATTTATTATTCTCAAGATTTTTTTACAGGTTGATTGATACTATTTTGGGTGTCTCAGTTTAGAAAAGAATGACAGTTTCCTCTGGCATTTCAGTCTACATTTTGGCTGGTTCTAATGAAGACAAATTCTTCTCAATCAGGATTGTTCTGTTTGTTAAGTGAGACAGATGGCACATTCACTATACTGGTAATGATTTTGGTTTGTGTTCCCTAGCTAAAAAGGGATTGATATTTCAAATGGAAGAGAACTCAGGTTCTGTCTTTGCCGAATTTTTGTGACATGGGCACAGTTCTGAAGGACCTACAGAAAGATAGGTTTAAGACACATTCAGACAAATCTATAAAATGTGGTACAGCAGACATGCCTTGGCAGAAAATCAAACACACACTTACTTCCAAACCTGATGATTAGCTGCACTACTGGGGTACGCTGGATTCTTCAATGAAAAAGGTGCTGCTTATACTCGTGAAATTACTGTACATCATACTCAGTTTCAGGGAAGGTTGACCAAAGCCAGTGAGATCTATACCAGCTGGAAAGCAAGTGGATGTACCACAAGATCCTGGTCACCTGAAAATATTAGTCTCTACTTCCATTGTATTTTTTAGCATCCCCAATATGTTCATATTGGTAAATGACAGATTTTAGGAGGGAAAGAATCAAGACAAGGTTTTTTCTAGCTCTCACCTGCTCGGAAAATACACAACACAAGAGAAGAAAACAAATTTAGGAGCCAAATGTTGTTTAGATCAGCTGAAGATTTCTCAGGGTATCCTTGGAGGGACTTGGAGGACAGATCCTTGGGGATCTGTTCAGCCTCTGGTGCAGAGGTAGAGAAACTCATATCAGAAAGAACAGCCTTCCTGGCTGTCCTACCAAGGAAATATTTAAGTGAGAAAAGTGCAAAATCACACACAGACTCAAAACCCTCATGATGTTTCTGCTCAGTGTTGAGACACACAGGCTCTGTAGAGAGATGAGACTCTCTGGGGCATACAAATATACACAGTGCTTTATATTATAATTAAGATGAAAGAAACAAAGTGCTCTGTTAAAAAGACTGCCAGCTCTCCAGAGAAAATAGCTTTGTGTATCACTTTATGCTACTGGTGACAGAATAAAAAACAAAATACCACAGTTACATACATGGTCTTTGTCTAGAAGTATTTACAAATAACTTTACAAATTTTTACACACATTTTTCAGTTTTGCTTGTTTACTTTTAAATTAAGAGAAAAATTAGTCCCCAGAGGCTTCTAAGGCTTCAGTTGGTGCCTTGTACTGTACATTCATGCTTGGCTTCTTCCTGGGAGAAGGGAGGAAAGGAGTTTAAAAATGTGCAAATCACAGACATCTAAACAGCCCTGGGTGTAAGGGTTCCTAGAGATGGACATCCATTAAGCAGTTGTCTTACTTCTCTTCAAATCTGAGACAGCTGCTCGAGGTGGACTTGGGGCAAAGGAGACTGGGAAAGGAGGAGTCATATATGAATTGCAATAATTAGGTTCAGTACATTAGTGCTTGGGTAAGAAGAGTCATAGGTCAATCCCTACTGCATTCTGCAGTTCAAATAATGCAAGGAGTGGACATTGTGAATTCTAAAGACAGCATTGAAATGATGTCTTGAACACTGTTAGGGTTTGACTCCTGCTGCATGTTTTGGAGTCAAAATTACTGACACAATCTTGACCAGGCACACTATTATCCTCTCAGTCAAAAAATACTGATTTTTTTGAAAAAGACACATCCTCCTCCTAGTTTTCACAGGTTGTTTTGTTTTCATGCCTCAACACTAAACATTGTAAAAATAGTGAAATTAAAAAAGAAAAGAATTTACAATTTACAAGTGTCCATATAAGTAAATTATTTAAAAAGTCAAGATCATCTACAAGGATCTACGAAATAACAACGCTGATAATGACACTGAGCCTGTGGGAAGAACAATCCACATGCTGTGAGGAACAGATGTGGTAGGTTTCTTCCAGAACAATGAGTCACATTGGTCTTCTTTTCTAAAATCTGTTTCTTCAGCTACAGCAGCAGAAATCTTGAGTCCATGTTCATTACTTACTTCGACCTAAAAAACAGGATATAAGAGTTACTTTTTTTTTTTTAATCTTCTAATTAGTAAGCTGTAAATTCATACCAGCTGAGAGGTTAGTGACTACTGAACAAGTGGATAAATCTAATGTGGTCACTACTTTTGGCAGCTGTGAGACTCACCTATATGGTCAAGAATGAATGGCTGGGTATAAAGCAGTAGCTCTGTACTATGCATACCAAAAAAGCAAAAACTATTTGGGAGAAGTCCCATAGCTGGTAAAGCTTATCTGAAGTTCATACAATAATAGATTCATTTTAGCATAGTATATTTCAACAGCATGAGACATATTTTAAAGCAGTTATAAAATTCTGATCACGAACATGAGCATTTGAGCTGGATTCACACTATTTATAGTCCTCAGATTCACACTATTTATAGTCCTCACCACAGTGACACACCTGCTCAACCTATGTACTCTCACATGAATCTCTGTAACCATTTTCACTTGTATAATCTTGGAAAATCTATGTTGGTCTTTCAGAGCAATTTAAGATGGGTAAAGTCTCAGGAGAAGATATAAACAGGACAGGATCACACAGATGCATCACAGAGTGGTGACCTCTCCATCAGCACAGTTTCTCATACAGTGGATCAGTTCCACAAGCACAAATCAGTAATGTTCTTAAAAAGGCTAGGCACATCCCTAAATGGAATTAGGGATTCAGTGTCTGTCCAGATAGAGTTGGTCAAAGCTGTAGTAGCTTTATTTTATTATTATTACTATGATTACAATTATAATTAAAATTTTCATTATTATGTCAGTACATTGTTCTTATTACAGCATGATTATTCTATTATTAACATATAATAATTATGAATAATAATAACTTCTAATGCAAGCCAAAATGTAGCTTCTTATTTTCTCTTTTAGCCAATATGCTCCTCTTATTTCCATGTATCAGTACATGAAGCATTTCTAAATATTACTGAGTGACCTGGCTGTTGATACTTTGATTCAAACAGGCACAGCAGTCTTCTTTATAGTCTAAATACTTTAGTCCCAAAGAGAACACAACAATTCATTTTCTACTCCCCCTGTTTTCTCCTGCCTTACACACATCTTAATTGAAGCTGCATGGCTGAGGGCAAAGATCCTGCTGCTCCTTGTCCCATAGCCCAACAAAGTTACAGGCAGAGCAAAGAGCAAACAGGCAAACCATGATCATTCATAGCAGGATTAAAAATTGCTCCCCATGGGAACAAGTTCAAATTCAACTTCTCAGAGGTGAGAAGGAAAACTAATCTTAGTCTTGCTAATCATTAATAATTATGGTAGCACGGAGCAGGCATTGTACTGAATGATAAAAGCAGACTGTCTTCTGCTTAGTTTGGATGAGACCACAGAGCCTTGTATTTTCAATGGGCTATGTTTAGCTAATTTATGAATGAAATAAGGGAAAGGAAAGAGATGAGGAAAAGGGAAATATAGCCAAGCTTTCATCTATAAAGTAACATTTATAAAGGCTTTTAATGTGCTTTTACAAGCATTATTCATTTTCAATTCTAAGAGAATTCTATCAGAAATGGAGTTTTGCACAGCCTGGACACCAGGAGTCACTTTTCAGAGTTACTAAGAATTTTCAGACTGTATATAACTGATACATATAGCAATTAACTTACCAAAAGAAGTTAAGAAGGCTAATGTACTGCAGAGAGATAAGAATCTGCAAAGCTCTGGCACAATCCACTGACCAAATTATTTCCAGCAATTTGGCTTTTAATTCAGACTTTGATCATTAACTGATTTCCCTTACATCTTAGATAAAGGTCCTCTGTATCTTTCAGTATATGCACCCAAAACACAGGTAAAGAAGGAAACCCAATATAATTTCTGTCCCAGTTTTGCACACCTTGAAGCAATAAAGAGGCCAGTGAGGGCCCTCCCAGCAGTACAAGGATAGACATTCATAGGAAATGGGAAGATAACTCTTATTCTCCAGTACTGTAAGATCACCAACAAACCCCAAATCCCATGAGCTACTTATCAAAAAATCTCCTATCAAAGAATACATTATCAGATGCTGTGACTTTTCTACTGCAAAAAAAAAAAAGAATATATTATGCAGGAATGTATTTGTAAGTATTTCATGAATATGCCTTTCATTCTCTTTTTTAACTGAAGTAAGTTTGCTAAGAAAGTACTAAACATTTATGCACTTGATGCTTACAACGAATCTGAATGAAGGTTTAGAGATTAAAATTTTTTATGCAGAGGTATAAATATTGCAGAGCCCTCTTGCTCCTGAATATCTTTCAGCTTCAGCAGCTTATTCAGAAGGTTTAAACCCCCATTTTACAGTCACCTTTCTGACAAAAAATGCAGCAAAAAAGACATTTAATGAAAAATTATGAAAGAAAATTAAGCTTCAATGTAGAGCATGTACTTAGTCAAAAGTCAGAAGGTTCATAATTTTATTTAGTTGGCTTAATGTGTTTTTTGTTCCTGTTCTAGTATGCACCATAATTTTGGGCCTTCATAATCCTATGTTTAGATAAATTTTTATCTCTGTTTATTTCTACAAACTGAAAGCTGCATCATGAATAAAATAGATTTTGAAAACCTGCAGAAATTAATAAAGTCGCGAAGTTTAGATGCCAAGTTCCAACCCCAAAAAAAAATTTTAGCCATTTTCTATTTCAAATTAAAACTCCTAGCACATGTACACATGCACACACCAGGAAAAATCTTCAACCCATTGTAATTCTGCTAACTGATAAGTAAAATAGAGTAAGTCATTAAATTAATTTCAGTCAATTAGCTGTATGTGCATTTCATGCTGCATTTAAGAGGCATGAAAGGCCCAAAGGTAAATTTAAAGACAGATAGTAACATCACAACAAGTTCCAACCATAAAGAATTTCCAAGTTAACAACTTCTAGTTGTCTACTTCAAAAAATCATCCACTCCAAGTTATATGAGGTTCTGCCAAAAAACATATACCGGTAATGTCTCCCCATATCCTAATTTTTCTAAACAAAACTAATAGATATGCATTCAAACTTATTCATTAAGTAGCAAAGCAGGAAGAGTCTATGAAAATGTGATTTTCATGGTGTAAGCAAATAAGTGATGACAAAGAGATAATGAACTTTCAGTGAAACTCTACAGATAGATTTTAAGCTAACAAGCAGTTTTTCAGCAAAACCTTTTCTTTTAGTAGCTAGACAAATGTAAAAACTACTGCTTTTCTATAAATGGGTTAATCTCATTAAGGTTTCTGCAGGCTGCAGGAGCTATAAACCAGCTCTTTTCTTGCTAAAAATTCAGCAAGGAAGCAATTCCATCCTTCCGTGAGAGCCTCTCCTGTGTTAAGATGAGGCATGACGTGGCAGACATGGTGATACCTCCTAATCCTTGCTTTAGTGGATATGCCATCAATGACAACGTGTCCTTACTCCAATGTTTCATGTGGATTAATTTTTAATTAAGTTCTAATTAAAATATAATTAAATTATCAGTAATCTGATACCCAAATTATTTTAGGAGAAGGTTAGCTTTCAGTTCAGTTCAGTTAGAAGGATTAATGTGGTCCGTGGGACCAGAACCTTACCTACAGGCTTTACAGGCTTTAACTCAACATGTTCCTGGGGGGGCTGTCGGTAGGAGTATGTGTCAAGTCCACCTATGAAATCAACTGAAAATACAACAGTTCCAGAAATGAACAAATGGAAATGAAAATATGTCAACTGAAAAAGAAATGTGGAGAAATCGTGTTTTAAAAAAAGCAGGAAAAAGCAAGTGTGTGCACAGCTTTGCATACAAGAAATAAACCAAGTAGATAAAGCTGCTGTGGAAACTGCTTACAGAAGGCTCCGTGCTCTGTCTTCTCTTGGGGCTATTTAACCCCGTGCCTGGAAAGACAGGCAGCAGTTGGATGAGCAGATGTACACACCCCTGCCAGTGTGTGTGCAAAAGGAGCATTCATGGATGTGCAAAGGACGTAAAGAGAAACCACTATGGGGTAAAATAGCTGACTGTCTTTAGGGCAATCTCAGTATACACACACAAATATATATATATATATAACACACACAAATATATATATATATACACACATACATATATATATATATACATATATATGTGTGTATATATATATATAAAATTTATTTACCGATTCCCCTTAAACTCCGTTTTAAGTGTTTAGAAATTTAGGCAATGGAGACAGTTTAGGTTGTGAAACTAATTTCACCCAAACTCTTCAGGCTCAAAGGGGTTGTAGAAAAGCATCAACGCAAACCAAAAGTATGAGAGCTGAGTTAAGAATAAACAAGTGATCACTGAATACACAAAACCAGCAGCATCTTCTCTGGATGAAATTGTGGGGTCAGGACACCTTTTTAGAATCCTTCTTTCTATGTCAGAAATAATGTGCTCTTGAGAAATTTTTAGTTCCTTCCATGGTGATAATGATTTTTTTAGTCTGAGTATTGTATTTTGTTATTTTCGTAAGATTTTAAGCAGCCACAATTTCAAGCTATCCTAGGAATCTTAAAAGCAGGTATGTGGAAAAGACTATTCTATTGATTTCAAAAGGCCTTTTACAGACATGTCCAGAGCTGACAAATTCATGGTACAGCCAGATCCTTTGGTTGCATGGAAAGCAACCTTCTTCACTTGTTTATATAATAGTTATAAGCAGAATTTTTATTCTCATTATGTTAATTGCTGTATGAGCAATGAATGAAAAGAAGCAATCATTTCCCAGTCATTGTGTGCACTAGGCAGACCAACAGAGAGTGCTTGTCCAGGGTGAGGTGATGGGAAAATGAGGCTTAGAGATTGACAGACTAATGAAATACCCACTGAAATCTGTGGAAATACTCCTGTTAATTTCAGTTTACTTCTCCTTCCAAGTCCAGGAATGGCTGAAAACTGAACTTGATGTATTTCAATCATATAGCATCACCTCTTCCCCAAGACTGTTCTCCTAAAACTGTCTGAGCAGGACATAATGTGTTGAAGAACTTGCCCAGCCTGAGCGCCTGCCCCTGTCTGCACCTCCTCTTTCTACTGCATTTTTTCAAGTTTCAGCTCTTCTTCAGAATATTGTCACTATATGCCATAACATGCATCAAAATTGACTTCAGCACTAGTGGGATCAAATCCTTACAGAGGAAATAGTTGCTGATGAACTGCTGTAAAAGTTGATTTTTAAACCACACAATCAGAAAATGGTTTGGGTTGGAAAGACCTTAGAGATAATCTAGTTCCAGCCCTTCTGCCATAGACAGGGACCACCTTCCACTAGAGCAGGCTACTCATCCAATCTGGCCTTGAACACTTCCAGGGATGGGGCATCCAACTTCTCTGGGCAATCTGCTTCAGCGTCTCCTCAGTTTCACAGTAAAGAATTTCTTCTTAAAATTTAATCTAAACCTACTCTCTTTCAGTTTGAAGCCATTCCTCCTCATCCTGTCACTACACGCTCTTATAAAAAGTGCCTCTCCATCTTTCTTTTAGGCTCCCTTCAGGTAATGGAAGGCCATAATTAGATCACCCTGAAGTCTTCTCTTCTCCAAGATGAACAATCCTAATTCTCTCAGCCTTTCCTCATAGAAGAGGTGCTCCATCCCTCTAATTTATTTTGTGTCTTTCCTTTGAATGTGCTTTAACAGATTGATCTCCTTCATGTGCTGGGAACCTTAAAGCTACATGCTAGATGTCTACTGCATTACATATTCACTGAATCATTTTTTGCAATAAATCATGTCCACAGTGATGTTTGTTTGTTTGTTTGTTTTGAGTTTTTTGGTTGGTTTTTTTGTTGTTGTTGTGTTTTTCAAATGTGCTTTAGTTTTCCCCAATTTCCAATGCTCTGGAAGCTTTCTGTTTTGTCTTGTTTTTTTTTGTTTTTTTTGTTTTTTTTAAATTGAGCACATGTTAACACAAGGAGCTAAAATAATGTTTTTCAGGCAATTCACTACTTCAGAACCACATGTCATTCCTCTCAGCAATCACAAGCATTATCTGCAATTGTAATCAGAAAGAGAATTTAAAGTAACTAGCCTTTCTACCAACAAATCTTCTTGAGCAAGAAATGAAGTTGAGATGTATTAATGATTGACAGCATAGACGTGTCTTTGTTCTGACAAGGAGAATATATTTAATAGCACCATCCAGCAAGTGTTGAGATGAGCTGCTCAAACCTGTTTAGCCCAGGCTTTCTCTTTTGGAATCCAAGATATCTTATGCAGTATTAAAGCTGAAGTTCACCTTAAAATTTATGTGAAGCTCATTCTCAAAGCAAGAAGCTGTCCCATCACACAAAGTAATGGAATGTGCCATTCATCATTATGAGATCTATTTTATGCCTTATAACTCTAAATATGAAGATTGTCTGAATTATAAGTTACTTTTAGTTTTAAAAATTAATTTTGATTTTACCTGATATTTTCATCTGTTACAATTAGTAGTTTCCCAGGACTAAGACCACAAGAGGCCATTAAACACAGAAAATTGAATTTTTATTTTTGTTGAAGGCAAATACATTATTACATAAATTTCAGTGTAAGCAGGCATCACATATCTTAAAGCTTTACACTGAATGAACTTTTGGATGCATACATACCTCTATTTAATTGGCCAAAGTAAGTAACAGCAGCATTTATGTAGGTCCTCCAAGAGGAAAATAACGGTTTAAGGATGCTATAAAAGAATTGTTTTCGCTTATTTCTGCCTAGTTAATGGATTCTGGATAATTTCTGCCACAGAATCACATTAGTGAATTAATTAGTTTCAGAAAGTTGCATAAGCCTGGAAGAAAGTTCAATTTAAAAAGTGTTCTATACAGTTCCATAGTACTATGCTTTAAATTAAAAAAAAACAAAAACAAAACACCAAACTAAGAATCACAACTTGTCAGCAGTAGGGATATTCAGTCACCAAATAATGAACACTCCAGGTAGTCCAGTCATTAACTACAATCATGCAGAGAGAAACTTAAAATCCTAGGGAGAGGATTTTTTAGCATCCCACAGATAATAGCAGGTTACAGCAGAAGCTGGTTATTTTATCTGCAGCTGGCTGCAAAACATGATCCCTATTCCCAGGGAATTGCTCTCTCCTTGTGTCACCTCAGTTTTGTGGTCATGCTGGATGCTTAATGGCCAGTGTGAAATGCTCCTTTAGAGTTCACTACCTGCTGTGCTTGGAAGTGCAAATCTGTGCTGGCTGTCCACCGCAGGCAGTCCATTAAAGTGATGTTCATTCATTCACGGGCCATATCAGAGGAACAGTTGTCATAATCTGCCTGAGTGGGAAAAGTGCAGTATGCTGCTGGCTGAGGAAAGTGTATCCACTGTCATCAGTAATTTTGAGGGTTATTCTTTTCTAGACAGATGACATTTCAGGTTGCCTTACTGCTATTTATCCAGCGCATTCACCCATATGCAAGTTAAAATTTGCTTTCCTTTGAAGTTAGCATAAAAGAATCAGAGCTCAGAAAAAAAAAATAAAAAATCCTTTCTCCTTCTCCACCCTCTCATCTGGAATTCAGCTTCTCTGGCAATATCCCATTGACCTGCTGGCAGGCCTTGTGCAAACAGCTGCGAGAGCTTGTCAGCTCATCAGTATATTACTAATTTCTTCTTCCAAAGTTGGAAAATTCTAAGCATCTCTGGAGGTGCAGGGTATGAAGAAAGCAGCAGTATGGTGATAGCACGGTTCTTAGTAAATCCTGCCATTTCTTGGCCTGGAATACCTTAGATCCTATTGATGCTTGCCTTCCCATTTTATAAATGGAAGTAAGCCCCAAAGCTGATAGCTCAAATGGTTGGCACCTCCAGCTGTCCCCTTTCCAAGACAGAGGCAGACTAGCAGCTGCTCAAACTTGTAGTTCTATGTACAGGAGATTTTCTTAACCTATGGGGTGCCAAATACTATTTTGCACTGAGTTATTTTCCTTCTACTGAGATTTTTTTTTGAATGGCAATATATCAATGCAATTGCATTCATTAAGAAAAGGTATGCAACTGAGGAGGAGGGTGTAATGAGCAGAAAAGGAACCAAAATAATTCAGAAAGAGGAAGTAAAACGGAGGGATTGATGATAAGTCAGTGCCATGACATAAAGTCCAAACTTTGGACTTTCCAGTATTTGCGCTTGTAGCTTTCCAGATAAGTATGTTTTTTCCTGAAGAAACCTGCTTTTTCAGTTGCCTCTCATCCTCAAGAGATCCCATTTTCCCCTCCTTATACTAAGCCTGGGCACCTCAGCCTCAAATCATGTACCAGAAGAATCACACATTTCATTGCAGGATCACAGGAACAGCTTCTCACTTATGTAGAGGATTAAAAGAGGGAAAATGTGTGCAGGACAATTAAGAAAGTGAGAAGAGACATCAGTGATCATTTGTGGCACTCTGATTGCTGCTCTGTCTCTATAAAGTTCTGGCAGATGGTAATCAGGTTAAAACAGGATAAAGTGGTAGAAAATTACTAAGAGACAACCTTTTACTTAATTTTTTATTACTGGAAGCTAGAAGGGGAATATTTCAAAGTTCCACAGTAATTATTAAGATTTTTGCACCAAATTTTCTTCTTAGTCTTTAACATGGGATAGATCATAATTTTAGAAACTGCTCTACCTTGTAACATGTAAGTACCACACTTCTCTACAGGGCTGCACTGAAGGGAGGATCCTCTCAGAAGCTGTCTTAGAAAGGGCACAGGCACAGAAATCTTATCTATAATCTTTGCTACTGAACTCTCTCCTCATTTAACAGGTGATGTGACATCCAAGATATCAACATCATTTCTTCTCCAATGATATGATTGCCCAGTACCAATGAAGAAAGAATGAAGAAGATAAAAAATGTTACGAAGCGAAAATTGCTTAAACCTTCTTAACCCAGACCTCCCCAGTCATTCTAAATCTGAAAGTATCTTTCAAAAATCTTCTCTGTGCCATGCCTTTGAAAGCTATTTACAACCATAACTTCCCATTAGTGAAACTAAGTGACAGCCTGCCTGATTATGGTGTTTTGCTGGGGTTTTTTTCCCCTAAAAGTATTTTTCAGTCACTTTCAAGTCATTAAAGATTCCTGGCCACTACATGTAAAAGTCCCTAGAAAAGTATGGTTATCACATATAAGGCATGCAGGAAAATATTTACTATCAAGTAATATTTACTAATTCAGTATTTTATAAAAAATATATATTTTATGCTGCAGTAATGCATAAATTGTTTCCCTCAGGCTTTAGAAAACATTCATTTTTCCTGACATTGTGCTATCTGTCAATCCACATTCAAAGTTTAAGTTGCTGAGATATAGCTTTCCATTTTGCTTTAAAATGTTATGCTGTACTTTCTCTAAATACTTATCAGCTTGGGCATCAACCACCTCATAAATCTCAGCATAGCTGGCTGTGACTTACGTAATTCTTCAGCAATGCAATTCAAACTAAGTATGTCTGATGATACATTTTCTTCCTTTATGGGTCTCTATATTCTGTTCCTCATTTTAATGAAAATGCTGACACTCTAGTGAGAATACTAATATATGGAAGTTGTATTTAAAAACATTTCAAACAAATAAAGCTAGTTTTTTTTTTTGTTTTGGGGTTTTGTTGGTGGGGTTTTAAAAATTTGTTTTGAGTTTTTTTTTTGTTTGTTTGTTTTTTTCCCAAGGCTTGTTTTTAAAGGTGCTATGGCTAGTTCTAGTCTGGGATTTCAAATACAGTGAAGGGTAGTGTTCTTCCTGCATATGACCAAACTAAATTGTAAACAGCTCTAATTAAAATTTCCTAAATAATTTTTAATACAGTGAGAAAATTAGAGATGTAAAATTGGTAAAAATTAGTCTTCTAATTACTTCTAATTACTTCTTTTTCCCTTTTTGGCACCCTTTTTGATCTATTCCCTTTTGGTGCAGAATGTTCTGTGATTCCCTCTTTAAGTTACTATACTGCCTATGTACAAATTAAGCCTGCAAAGGAAAAATAAACCATACATAAAAGACATTAAACGCCCAGAAACTACATTTATCAATTATATTCACACAATATTGGGAGAGAAATAAGCCACTGAGTTCTATCCACTAATCATCCAATCTATCCACTAAAATGGCAACTAAAATAGTCCCAAGACTATTGTACAGAAGGCTGTTACAGCTTCAGTGACACCTCCAGACATGTGATCTTCACAATAAATCTGTCCAAGTTGACTTCAAAAGAGAGAGAACTCTGAATCTGCTTTTTGAAGTTATGCTTTGATCTTTTTTTGGTATTCTGATTCAGGAATACACACTATGTATTAGTGTGCCTTTATATTACTGCTGAGTTTGATGCCATAAATGACTGCGTTCTTCCAAAAATGTTCAGTGCAGATGCTCAGACCGATTGGAATTGATCTATTCCTCTTACAGTTCATTGCTAGGCTGCAGGTTAGTTGTTTTGTTCTTTCAAATTGTTAGGGTTTTTTTCCTATCAGTTGAGTCCCATGGGTCTCTGTTTCTGTCCTTTCTTTGCATCCATAGAATTTCTTTTGGCTTCAGTTATTTGTCAGTATGATCCAATTATTTATTTTTGAGGCAATACTTAAGTATTTATAACTGCCTTGTAATTATATACTCAAGAATATCACAGTTACTTTTGCTAACCTTAACTACAAGCCACTGATATTTTAGTATGAGAAATGAATATTGCCCTTTTTTAAAATTAATGCTGAACCTGTTCTACCCTAATGAATAATTAAAGATAAAATTCCCAGAGAAAAGTATTTGCAAGATCAAATACATGACATATTAGGACACAGGTGACATTTGAAGGAAAGGTTTTTCTATGTATTGAAGAAAGTTCAGATCATCCATTCACAACAGAACATTAATTTTATTTAATAAAAGTACGTTACAGGAGACTGGAGGGAACCTTCTTATCACTGAGTGAATCTGGATTTTCCCAGCTTCCCACCTTCCTAGGGATGAAGGACTGCTTCTGAAATTTGCTACTGTCATCCTCTATGACATATTTGCTTCGTGTGTTTGTATCTTTACTTGTCTCATAAAAAGTGAAGTGAACTGAGGACCCTTAGGAGAGTGTCTGTGTTCATGGCACAACACAGGGTGCAAGCCAGAGAGGGAAGGAGCTGCCAACCTGCTCCTCAAGCACAGACTGCAGTGGGGAGTAGGAAACCATGCAGGCCTTAGAGACAATGGAAAGAACTTGGGAAGCCAAGCAAACCTGCAAATCAAGAAGCCAGAGACTTGGCTGAGACTCAAATGGTCCTCCAACTACATAGACATAGAAAGCAATGAAAGAAATGCTATAAGCCTCTCATTTCTGTTCCAGTGACTTTGAGTTTTCCATTTTAAAAGAGTGCTAGTTTATAATGCAATTAATTCTGCCTTTTATGAGTTTTGTGTTGCAGTATTTTGGGGAAGTTTTCTATAAAGGGATTATACACATCCACTTCAAAGTGACTTTTAGTAGCTGACTAAAGCTCTATCACATTCAGCCTATGTTGCAATATTTCCTTTCTTTATAACTCTTTTTTATTTGCTCTAAAATCTGCCTAACATGCCTGCCTGTTTATGTCTTTTGCTGTCAGACAGAGAAGTCTCCTTCTTCCCTGGCCCTTCCTTTATTTGTAGCTGACTTTGCTAGGATCCAGGTACAGAACTACCATCTATACCTCAAAAGACTTGATATCTTGAACTTGCTATAGATGCTTAAACTTGTATTTCCAGTAGCCTGAGAGGTCAGGTGTCAGCCTTTTTAAAAGAGTACTGATCTGATGTTATTTTCCACTTTATGACATCAAACCCACTGACACTTTTTAACATTTTTTCCATTTCAGATGAGGCCGTTTCCATTTCCTCATCCTCCTTTTCATTTATCATTCTGCCTTTCCCTCATGACTATGAGTGACATTCTCAGTAGAAATCTTGCTTCACCACATGACATTTGCTCCTTTGGGAGCAAATGCATCCCCCCCCCTGCATCTACACTGCACTCACAGCTACACCTCTCTTAGGGGTGTGGTCTGCTTCAATCCTTGAGGTAGCAGACCTCAAAGTTTTCTACCACAAACCTCCCAGGGTTTTAGTGTCTTTAGATCCAAACTACCTTTTTTCCTCAGCTAAGCAGAAAATGTTTCCTCCAGAACTGATGGAGCACTCCTCCCATCCCAGCAGAACATCCCACCCAGCAGAAGCCTGTGGTCCTACTGTGCATTCTCTGAATCAAAGTCTACAGATAGGAAACAGAAGTGGATAAATCTTTGGGGATCTCCAGATTCTCAATATCTTCCTTTCAATTTTTTATCTCTGTGAGTGAGTACAAATCAACAAGCTCTAATCTTCTGTTTCTTCTTGCTTTCAGTTTTTCAAGGTGAGGAAGCCAGCAAAACAATCTTTTGTTTATTAGTGTCATGTGAATGTTTCTCAGCCCCAGTAAATGCACTACCAAGTTCTTCTATGATACCTTCCTTCTACCCCAAAATATGTGACCATCCAGCATTTTAGAGCCATTGTGGATACATCTGCTAAGTTTACTACTTAATCACTTCCAAGTGCATCCATGAGTCTCTGTGAGTGCTTCTCTGCAAATAAGGAAATCTATCGCTCCTCATGTTTTTATTGTTTTTTTTTTTTCCTGCTCTATCTTCACATTCAAGTCAACTTTCTCATCTCTTAATATTGCTTTTGGTATTGCCATCTCTTTCACCAGCTCAAACTAGCTCCTTACCACCCCAAAACTTTCTCAGCTTTGAAAACAGACTTGAGAAGGTAGAGTATTACAAAATGGGAGCTTACAATAACCAGGGGTCTTCTCATATATGAAGGACTGAAAAAAGAAATATCACATGTGTTAGCAAACATGATGGCTAGGAAAATGGTTTTCTCATTGTTAGAAAGTGGTATAATTTCATATTAGGAGAAAGATGAATGTCTGGAGTAGAGTCTGAAACAGGATTAATACTCACTTTGAAGCCACTAGTGAATCAATCTCCTAATGAAAAAGAAAGATAATACAATATTGCCCTCATCCATAAAAAAACCATCCCTGGAAGAAAGATGAAGTAAAAAGACACTTTTCTGAAAACCTTGTAACTCTAGAATTTCAGTTCCCCAAAATAACACATTGTCACGATTAAGAAGGAATTTGAGAAAAACACAGATGAACTAAGATTAGATTTCTGATAGCAAATCCAACTGTATATTTACTGATTCAAGGCAAAAGAATGTCAAATGAAGTTTAAAGTGAGTTCAGCTATGACCCAAATCAAAGAGCACTGGTAAGAGAGAGACTTGTTATGATACAGAGTTAATAAAGCACATCAGCAATACAGACTAAATGCAATAAATATAATGTAGCCTTTTTGAAAAACAGCTTTTCTAGGAACAGGCAATATATTTTATTTGACCAACTGGCCCAGCTGGAAAACTACAACAGCTATATCTCCTGATTTATTAAGATAACACCTCTTGCTATAAATCTTGCTTATCTTATATAAAGAAACCATTAAGGCTGTTGAAATAGCACAGCTAGAAAATCCAGAAAGGACAACATATAGACAGCAAGTCAAAGTTTAAAACAGGAGGAACTAAAAAAGGTTACTTTATGAAAGGCTGAAGTTGTGATGACATCAGAGACACAGTAAAGATTACTAAAGAAGAGATAAGAATTTCACAGTATAAAGAAAAGTGTTTACCAACCATCACTTAAATTAGTTTCAATATTTTAATACAGAATATTCTGAGTTGGAAGGTCCCACAAGAATCATTGTGTCCAGCTCTTAAGCAAATAGCCCATACAGGGATCAAACCTACAGCCTTGGTGTTAACACCATGCTCTGATCAACTGACTTAATAACTTCTCCTTTCTCTTGCTCTATGACTGTGGTTCTTGTAAGAAATTCTTATGATACTTTATTTGCAAGGGTCTTTCTCTTGCTTTGACCTTCTCAGGAATCATTGGTTATCCCTTTCTCTTCCAAACAAAACTGAAAATTTTTCTTGGTGGAAGATGCTGCTTACCTTTAGATTTATGACATTCTGACTTGAGATTTTCAAAGATGTATAAAGTTAATGTTTATTCAACTTTTCTTAAAATTTTGCCACGTCTTGAGAAAATTTACACTACCAACTAAAATTATCTTCATAATTTACTTATGACCTGAAATTCATGGCTTGGTTTAATGTACTTCACCGACTTGTGCTGGTTAGCCATCTCTTTTTGAATTTATAGTACCTGCTTTTCTAGGTAGTTTGAATATCCTCTAAGGCTACAATGTATGATTACATACATTGGAACCCATTAGATAAAAAGGGAGACGCACATTGTATGATTTTTGTCATGAGTACTCCATTAAAACAAGAGACAAGCAGCTTTGGCTTTTCTACTGATGTATTTCAAAGCCAGAAATTAGGCTAACCTATCCACATGACAGTGACATTTGGGAGAGATTGCATTTACACAGAAGACTGGGAGTCTGAAAAGTTTCTTTTTAAGCTCCACAAACCTAAAACAGACACAAGGCTGCTGTCATTCAGAAATGAAGAAGTAAGAGGATTGCCACTGGAAGTGGAAAATGGATTTGTAAAGAGGTTTCATTTTAATGGAGCAGCTGGATGAAAGGTACAGACAGGAATGGGCACCACTTAGGCCTGTATGTGATGTTGAGCGGAAAGCTCTAGAGAGCAACGCTGGACGCTGGAGTAAGATTGATTTAACAATAGATGCAATTTAAGTGAAAAGGCTAAGGTGCTGGCAACTGGGGGTTGGGATAGCATCCATTTAAAGACAGATTTAATTTAAACAGAAAGGCCAAGGAGGTGGAAGGTGGAGACTAAAACAAAATCAATATTAAGTTAGGCTAGTAGAAACTAGAATAAAATGAGCCAGTTGGAAAAAAGGCATAGGGAGTATTTGGGAGTAGGGAAGCATGCATGGATCTAACAACAATTGAGGAACTCTCATTAAATGAAATAGCCCCTAAAATCAGAATTATTATCTCATTTTAATAAGAATATTATTGATTAGAGTAGCAAACAAAAAAATCTTAAAGGAAGGTACAATCTCCAGTTTAAAGGAAACAGCATGATAATAAGTATATTCATACTTGAATATAGTTCTCTTCTATCACAAAATCAGACTTGTTGGGGTTGGAAGTGACCTATGAAGACTGTGCAGTCCAACCCATCTGCTAAAGCAGGTTCACCTACAGTAGGTTGCTATTGGTGAGTAGATACAGAAAGAGACTCCACAGCCTTTCTGGACAGCCTATATCCATGCCCTGCCTCCCTTAAAGATTTTTTTTCCCCTCATTCTCAGGTGGAGCTGCCTGTGATTTGGTTTGTACCCACTATCCCATCTCCTGTCACTGGGGACCACCAAGAAGAGTCTGGCCCCATCCTCATGACACCTGCCCAATGTATTGTAAAGCATGCATTGGTACGTTCTCCTCTCATTCATCTCTTCTCCAGACTGAATAGGCCCAGCTCCCAAAGCCTTTCCTCACAAGAGAGATGCTCCAGTTCCCTAATGATTTTTGTAACCCAGTTCCAGTGGTGCCTTTTCTTTCTTGTCCTGAGGAGCCCAGAAGAGACATAGATAGCACTCTGGATGAAGCCTCACCAGGGCTGAGGAGAGGGGCAGGATCAGCTATCCCAACCTGCTGGCACTGCCCTTCCTAATGCAGCCCAGGACACCATTGGCCTTCTTGGGCACCAGGGCACTGCTGGTCATGGACAGATGCTGTCCACCAGGACCCCAGGTCCTTCTCTGCAGAGCTGCTTCCCAGCAGGTCAGACCCAGCCTGGGCTGGTGCATGGGGTTATTCTTCCCCAGGTGCAGCACTGTGTATTTGCCTTTGTCAAATTTGTACATAGTTGCACAAATGTGTGTGTGTGTGTGTGTATTTATTGTTTTTAAAATATGTGATACACATACAATATTCATAGAATCACTGAACCATAGCATAATTTAGTTTTGAAGAAATCTTTAAAAGCCATCTAGTCCAATCCCCCTGCACTGAGCAGGAACATCTTCATCTAGATCAGTCTGCTGACCTTCAGTTTTGTTTCTAGTGATGGGGCACCTGGCACTTCTTTGGACAACCTCTTCCAGTATTTCATCATCCTCAATGCAAAAAATTCTTCCATATGTCTAGTCTGAATGTTCTGAAATAATGGTGGAAATGCTTAACTTTAGTTGTATTTGTAAAACAGAAATTGATCAGGTAGTAGTGAACTAGCCTTTGAAAACTCTCTAGCTATCAGTCTGGAAATCAATTCAAAGTTAAGGGGAGTTTAAACCAAAATATGTAGATATGTATGTATATACCCATCCATATGGATGTACATATCCACTTATACACAAATACACATATATATTCATGTACATATTTATCAAAACAGGTAAAATTGTCTCTTGATATAATACCATTCTGACACATCTCTGCTCAGAAAATTGTGTCAGTGCTTTCTGAAAATAAAATCTATTTTGCTTTCCTTACATATCTTTCTAAATACTTAACTTGGGCTCCTGAAGTCTTTTAAATGACTACATATAATATATGTGCATATTTCTAGAGTCAGAATCCAGAACTATAGATGGAAGCTAGTGATTGCAGCTCTGCACCTTTTGGCAGCTGAACACTCACACAACTCGTTGATATAACAGAGACCTTTAAAAAATAGTAAATTTTTCTCTCTCCTGAGGTCTTCCTCAACTTTATACAAAAAAGAAAAAAATATTGGAGAACTCCAACTTGATCAGAATGACCAAGAATCATTTCAATGTATGAAGCAGAGGAGAATATGCCTCACCCTGTCTGCAGTGCCAGACACAGCACTGGGCTCTGGGCACTTGGGACTTCCTCACCCACAAAAGAACATTTCAAAACTCTACTGTGAGTTAATCACAACTGCTGTGACTTAATAATATTCTGGAGAATATCCAATAATATTATGTTTGCTAAAGTGATCGAGGTTATTCTTTCCTACTGAAATTCAGGAAGAAATTTCTGACTTGTGCTTCAGGGAAGGAATTGTGGGAAATGCACTGAAGGTACTCTTACTATTTGAGTGATTCATCCCCTTCCTTAATGAAAAATCAATGAGCTGCTGGCTTGCATGGGAATGGTGTGTTAACTATTATCTCCATACATATTCAAGCAACCCAACTTTAAGAAATTAATTCTTTACTGAAGACAGGCTAAAATATTTTACTGAATTGGTTTAGAAGCTCAAGGTGGATTTCCTCAAATTATTTGATTCACACCTTAGAGTAAGCTATGTTCAACAAACGAAAAATTGGAATTACCTTACACTTCATTTAGATGATGCCATTTCCTCACTCTTTGCACCCTTTCTGGACAAACCTTACATATTGCATTTCACAAGAAACATATGGTACTTTCCACCGGGTAACTTCTGCTGCTGCTAGAAATACTCTTCAGTTAAGACACCCTTTTCTGTATACTATGCACCATCTATTATTTAAAGACAATCTCTTAGGACAGTGTTCTGCAACAGTCAATGGAGAATACAACTGGAAATGAAGACCATTTTGTACATTTTGGTAGGGGAAGGTAAAAGCAGACAGTTGCATGAGTGTGTATATATATATATATATATATATTTTAGATTTGTTTTCCTGTGACAGATTATTCATCCACAGTTTTTAATAAGAAAAAAAAGAAGCAGGATCATGCCTTTACTGCAATTTTTTGACAATAAACTATCTAGAATCAAGATTTTATTCCCTTGTATTTATATTCATATTGTTTAGTTGCTTTTATTTTACACCACCTCAAAGATTTTACCCTTGGTGGTTGTGTGCATTATATCTATGCATATGTTTCCATAGGAACTAGAACAAATGCTTTCTCAAGGCAATGTATGTAAATGTATGTATGAATGTAAAAAAAAAAAAAAAATAGAAAATAAAAGAAAAAAGAAAAAAAAAATTGAAGCAGTATGTAGAGGAAATTTAAAGAGTGTAACATCCCTGAAATATTTCTTCCTTTATTAAATGCTTCAGAATTCATTGTTAGTTTAGTGCAGGAATGAGCATGCATTTTCAAGTAATTCAAACACTAAGGCTAATGATAAATAAAGAAGACACCAATGGTACTGTGGGACCATACAGTGTTGTTAAACCATGAAGTGTTTTTAGAACACATCCTTTATATTTCCAGAAGAAAGTGGAGACAAGTATAAGTAGGGTAGTAAACAGATGAGTCTGCATCTAATCAACTAACTCCAGCTGGACAGACCTCTAGAGTCTACAGAAACTGCAGCTTGACATCTGTCTCCATTAAATGTCTGGTGGGGTTGTCCTGAACTGAGGAAGTCCCCTGGATGTGCCTGGTGACATGCCTGGTGACTCTCCCTCAGTTCATGGTAGGTATCTGCAAGATGATGACAGAGGCTGCAAGCAGGGAATGAGCCACCCTGAAATGTGGGCAGCACCTCAGTGCAAGGAGCAGCAGGAAGCACCTGTGGCATTGGCTGGGCTCCCTGGCATTCCAGATGCCACAGGACTCCTTTGAGGACAGGTGTGTTGGACAGCTCTTCTCTGCAGAAGGCCACTTTTTATTTTCAGAAAACTGTTCAGCTGAACTGTAGAATACATCTGGTTGTGAATTCACTACTATACATAGCAATATGTATACCTGGCAAAAATACCTCGTTCTGCTGTTTTTCCAAAACAGATGAATAAAAATTCTGGCAAACTGCTTTCAAGCCTTCCAAAAATACTGGTAGTCACTCCCATTTTCCAGAATGCTGTCAGCATGGTAGCTTATAGTGCTGTTTCACTGCCAAGCAGTAAAACTTACAATCATTTAAAAAGTCTGCCTCAAGCATACTCATCCACTGGACAGGAACAATGCATTTTGTTCAAGTCATTATGGTTTAAAGGTGAGAGTGGTGAGTGCTAAAGCCCTGTGCTGCTGTTTGACAAGATTAGTTAAGTCCTCATTTTCAAGTAGGTAATTTAAGACAGTTGTTGACTGGGGATGTTTGATTCTTGTATTGCCCAACAGAAGAGTAGTTCAGAATCCTCTTTCTTGGTGATCTTTGATATTAAAAATTTGAACACAAAAATTCTCTTCTCAGAAGGTAAATGGACTCAACCGCATGTACGATTGCAATTCATGCAAAGATAGTAGTAGTGGGTTCCCAAAATCTCCTTAGTTAAGGAAATTTAGATACTTGCACATAAAGGTAGTCAAATGTTTTTTAATATTAGCTATTGCTACCTAGTTCTTCATTCACTTTGCAAAAATATAGCCTATTTATAAGAAATTGTGTACTGCTGAACATCCTGTGTGACTATAAATATTATATTAAATGTGATATAAAATTCTTTCTTGTTTGATTACTGACAACAGATGCTCAATGGTGTGTATGAATCTAATGCCATATGTCAGATAAGGCAATGCAGCAGTTTTTCAGAGGAAGTAATAATGTATCTTCCCTTACTTAGTATCTTACTAATGATAGCATATGGAGGTCATATTGGTAGCACAATTTGGGGAAACTTATAATTTGTAAAAACAAATTCTGAGCTCTGAACACGACTAGCATAGAGAACAGACAAAAAGAATCCTTTTTTAAAAATTAATTTTGTTCTTGTGTTTTCATTTAGGGGATAAATCTTCATGGTGAACGGGAGCCCTTTCCTTTATTTTTGCCCATGCACAGAACAGGTTTAAGTTACACTGGATTTGTCTTTTGGCATTTCAGCCTCATTTTCATAAAAATGCTGAAATCACAGCTGTAGTTTTGTGGCAAATCTTCCCCTCTGGTTTCACTGTTATTTTGCTTATGCAATTTGTTTACAAATCAGTTTCCACTCCACAAAATCCAGTACAATACAGAACTATCACTTCTGACATGTGTCAGTGTCATATTTATGAAATGGTATTCAGCAGTAGCACTATCAACTATCTCTCAAAAAAGTCCAGAAACTATTTAGAAATTTAATCATGCTTTTAGCAATGTATTTTGCCTAGTCTCCAGACTCCACTGAATTAAAACAGTAACTCTGACAAGGTGGAAATCAGCTTCTGACTTCATTTTTAGGAGAAAATGATTCACAAACAGGATAGTGACAGGCTTTTATGATTACAGATTTCACATATTCTACTCCTTCAAAAGGGCTTATAGAGATTGATAGATCTACAAAGAAAGAAATGAAAAAATGAAGGGAAGAGATATAAATAGAATTTATCATTAGGATGAATGATGGAAGGTGTTAACCCCACTACTGTAGTAGTGCCTTTTATATGTCCCTTTTCTTTTTCATTCTTTTTGACCTGCTACCATCTTCCTTCGAAATAAAAGTTAACTACAGTATGAAATGCAGGTAAGGTGAGCAATAGCTGGAACTAAATGTTTCCTCAAGCATTATTACTGTTCAGAAAAGTGTCCATCAGCTGAAATGTCAGGCGCAAGATCCATTTAAGCACTGCACAGAGGCTAAACAGGCAGCTATTATTAATTTTTAAGTCTGCCTGATGGGTTTTAGACCAAGAACTGGAGTTAACTCAATGCAGTGAATATTGCAGAATATATTTAATTAGGGAGGCTCTGACATTCAGATGGCTGAGGATTTATTCTGTGCAAACTACTGCTAAAATATGAAGAAATAGCTGCATCTACCTAAGAAAAAGATCTGCTGCATCATGTTAAAATGCATAAAATTGGTCTTAATTGCAGGTTTTTGGACTTTTATCCTAACGTAAACACTGTCTACTTTCAATCTGTTTCAAAGTACCACTGTGCTTACATCTAGAATAATTTTCTGTCCATTATGCTGCAAGTTAGCAATGCAAGTTTCTCCAGAATAAATTCTGTTCTTTTCAGCTAGTTATCAAACCAAACCATTTTCTCACTGTGCCCTAAACAGATGTTTCTTTATTCAAAACGTACGTGTGGGATTCCTATGAATGTATTTATCTATAAGCATAAAGGGCTCTAAAACACAAACGGGCACTAAGACACAAATTGAGATATTAAAGGCCTGTTTATTTGCTTTTGATCCAATGAACCTTAGAAGGCAATAAAAAAGTAGCAAATCAGAAATTACTTCTTTCCAATGGTTGTAAAATCTCATAGCTGCATCTATTACACTTCTTTGCTACTCTTTTTCCTTCCTTTGTGTACCGCTCTTGCCTCTGCCCCAGGCCATTCTCTGCCAACCAAAAAAACCTATTCACACAAGAGTACACATCAAGTGTAAAGATACAAGTGAAATGGGAAATTTGTCCATTCCTAACAAAGGACATTGCACCATATTTTCCCAGATAAGTGAGGTGATCTTCACTTGTAACAGAAAACAAATTGTCAATGACAGCTCTGAAAGACAAGCAGAAATTAAATGCAGACCCCTGAGTCATTTGAGGAGAATGGGAACTGGGTTAGTTCTACATACTGGATAACCTTAGCAGTTGATGTGTTTCATTGGTTGATAAATATGTTACATGTTCTCCATTCGCAGTAATTTAAATTTCCATCTATATCGCATGGCTCAAAACCCTCAAAAGACAATTAGGTGGGCTCACCATCGGAGGAAAATTAATCAGCTCCCACCTCTTCTGAAATAGATATGATTTCAAAGTGAACAAAGCCCTTAACTTGACAAAAAACCTTTTCATGAGGCCTTGAATATGTAAACCACTCATGTTCTGTAGCACATGACTGCAGTTTCCACGAACACGTATTCTTTGCTGGGAGTTTTGCCTTTCACACATGCCTAAAACAGAGTGTGTGAAGCACACTACAAAGGGCTAAACAAGCCATAAACATAGTTTATGTTATATTACTGTTATTTGTATAAAAAGAGAAGAGTCTGTCCTCCCTGGTACAGGTGCATATGCGTTTGCATGTGGATGTGCATGTGCACACATGATTATTCTTCAAGGGCACTGCAGTTTTTGTCTTCTACATCAGTCTGCAGGCCTCCCCCAACACCTGATGCAGCCTCCCTGTTCCAGGCATGTAGGTAGTATCTGTTTCATAAACAAAGTTCCAGCTATCCCCATGGAGCCCTGGCTACTGCCCTGACTCATCACAGCCATAAGGAAAGGAGTAGTGTTTGGATTTCACTGAGCAAAGACTGTGTTTATACATCCTAAACTATGCAGCCATCTGCTGATACCCTGTGTCACCAGTTCCTGCCTAACTGCCAATTTCCAGCTTTCCAAGGAAGCATTTTCTGGGCTTTTTCTCCTTGAGCCCTACATTTTATGTTTCTTCTCCAAGTGTTCGTATTTCTCCTTTACATCACTTATCTTTATCCATCTTTGTCTTTCCACAGTACACAATGTGTACAACATGCTTATGGCTCCTTACCATTCAATGATATCTTTGATAAATTTTCTTCCTAACAAAAACCTTTAAAGAAAGTGTTAAAATATATTTAATACTAATGTCTGTTGCATTATGATGGAGAATTGAACACTGTGCCACTTGTAGCAATGGAAAAATATTTTCCATATAGTCCTTCACACTGTTTCCAGTGAGCAGCTTTTCCATCACAGACATGGATTACTCGAATTATGTTTTCAATAGAATTTTCTAGGCATTATCAAATATTTTCCGACAAACTAAATTAATTTTTCCTATGATATTCACCCACTAGACCTATACTTTGAAGAAACAAAACAACAGTGTAAATATTTATGAATTAAAGGTTATAATTTGGTTGCACGTTATTTATCCTATAACCATAACATGTTATTGACATTCATTTTTTTTTCCCCTAGAGAGAGCCATTTTACTGTTTACCTCCTTAAAAAGAAGAGGAAGTAATTTAAATGATCACATGTTGTCCCTTTTTACATTTGTTCTTGTATTTGCTCCTCTGCTCATCCAATATTTTTCCATTCTCTCTACTGCTTTGACCAATGGCCATCCTAGTCATGTGGTTATGGTGACATCCACAGTTAATTCTCACAACCACTTTTCACACAGCATCCTACCAAAACGTTCAGCATATTCAGATTTTTCCAATACTTTGATGACAAATGACTTTTTGAGAAATAATTTCTTAAGGAGTGCACATTTTCAAACTTTAGGAACCATATGAGTATATAAGGATTTCATTGACAAAAGCAAGTTAAGAATATGGGGTCAGAATTTAAAATACATGGTCAAGGTGCCTGTAAGCATAGATCAGGTTTACCTAATTATTGATCAGAGTGATACTGCACACTCTAAATTGCTTGGTCTGTCCTCTCCATTAATTTTAAAGCTATCATTTGGAAAAATAGATTAAGAGGCTTCAGGAGCTTTGACTCAAATATAAATGTACATACATAAAGACATACATATATA
>VRYO01001463.1:35347107-35367303 GCA_009812075.1 Sialia sialis
TATGGAATCCACTAAGAGATGTCTTTTGGTGCTGCATAAAGTGTCCCAGTGAAGAACTGTCAGGCAAAATTTTTAAGTGATAGCTGAATTGTGTCGATGTAACTGAACAGTAAAGCTGGGTTATAATTCATTGACATCAGGAAACACCTTACTGTTACCATGAACAACAAATGAACAGTATCATTTACCCAAAGAATTACAACAGTCAAACCATGCCATTATTTTAACAGCAGCACCCATGAAAACATCCTCCTTAACCCAAATCTGTGTCACCTGTGGCACCAAGAGGAAGAGATTAAGGTCTTAGGATCAAGAAATAGAAACTCCACTCATTCCTTATCCAAAATGTTTTCTTATGACCATGACCAAAGATGAAGAAAATCCCACTGGGCAAGGAAATCTATTAAACTGCACGGCCAGACATGTCCAATCTTGAGAAAATATTGTTTGTGCAGCTGTACACAATTCACACTATCTGAAAGCCTTGAAAAGACTTCTCATGAGAGATTTCAAAAATAGCCCAGAGATTAGTTTTAAGAACACTCTTTTTTCTCTGGTCTATTCAAAAAATCTAATTAAAATAGTTATTCTAAGGATGTCACGGATCAACCATCTGAGAAAGAGGTAATTTAATAGTATCTAGACAGGTATAAGCTCCTTCAGAAGCAGAGAAATCATTCCAACCTGCTTTCTGGTTGGATTGCATGAGGAGCTTTACAAGCAGCTCTAAAAGCCTCTCTGCAGACAAAAGCTTGTCCACGCAAGGGAATTCAGGGAAGTTAAGATGAATTAACTAAAGCTGTGAAATCAATGCACATAAGATAAAGTACATTAAATCCCTGTGTGGCCTTCCCCATTCAGAAATAAAGTGGCCCTAGTTCACTGCATCTTAATCCTTCTCCAAGGGATTAATCTTCCCATGGAGAATTAAGCTACAGTGTGCTGAATCTGAGCTACTTGTGAATGAGGGCTGTCACAGCACTGTGGCACAGTCCTGCCAGAGCTTCCTCTCCAGGGCATTCACCTCACTGGTGCTTTGACAGTGACTTTAATCCAACTTTTCTCTCATTCTGAGCAGCCTATCAGCAGCTTCCCTGACTTCTTTTTTGTGTCCAGTTTGCTGCATGGTATTGCCCCAGCCTCTCTCAGGTGAGCAGCACTTTGTTGCACTGATGCTCTGAGCCAGCTAAATGCAATCCAGCTCTGGAAGAGGTGCTCACTGGAGATTGCTGGGATGGATCCATGGCTGAGCTGCACATCCCCCTGTGCCTGTGCCATGGAGGCTGCAGCAGGATGGCACCCACAGACACAGCAGGGCTGGCTGGGTCACCGTGTGCTCACTTTACCTGCTGAGAACTGTGTGGGTGACTGGCAGCAGTGCAGCTCCTGCTGTTGATGACAGTGGGTTCTGTTGCCAGCACATCCAGGGCCAGCATTGCCTTACAGTCTCCTTGACAAACCAAGCAAATTTTTCTCCTAAACTTCACTTAGGGCACCTTTCAGGCATGACAACTAAAACAATACAAAATAAAGGCTTCCAAGAGATCAAAAGACAAATCATATCTGAGATGCAGTGCTTGTGCCACCTGAAGGCTACATATAATTTTCAAAATATTGCATTAGTACCATGGAAAAACCAGAACACAGGTGTTTTTTTTATAACAGGGTATCACCTGTTTATTTACAATGTTTCCTGATCACTATTTGTGTTGTGCAGTTTGACTAATTAAGGCACTTGGGTTTGCTTCTTTTTCCTAAACATGACTGAAATATTTCAAAGTATAAAACTCCTGCACCAGTAATGAACATGATAGAAATGAATTGTAGTACTGTTTGTAGAAATGAATTGCTGTGGGTTAAGCATTTGTGAAGGAAGATCAAATATTAAAATTATTTACTCTTTCCACAACCTGTATTTGTTTTTTCTTATTAGTAGTATTCTGCTTTAACTTTTTTTTAAAAAATAAATGCAATTCTCTCTTTATATGTACATGTGTAGTCTATATCCATGAATATTATAAAAGACTTATCGCTGTGCTTCCAGCAGTTTTCTCAAATGTCTATGTTGGACAATTGGATAAAGCACAACAAAACTTCCACTCTAATGAGTAATAAATGACCTGACGCAGAGAAAGCAATAGGGAAAAGTGCTCAAAAAAAAGTCTTCCAAAAAAAGTGGGTCATGACAAGCCTGAGTTAAACAGTCCTACGAGCTTATATCTTGCTCTTTCAGCAGACCTTCTCCTTAATCTTTTCCCACTCTATTGAATGTTTGAAACACACTTTGCCTAAACTATGACCTTCTTGCAAAATTAGCAGCCATTCTCTACTTCTCAGAAATATATTTCTTTATATTCCCCTGCATTAGAAACCACTGCTAGCTGTTGTATTTATGATGTATATTTGTTTAAAGACACGATTTACCCCATCCGTTTAGTTATTAATACCAGGATAAATAAAATAATACATATATATTCACCCTCTTTCAATTTCATGGTCATTTCAAGGGTAAAAAAAAAAAGGTGAGGTGACAAAACATAATCCTCCATAATCCCGCAATATCTTTCTATAGTTAAATGACAGAATATGTGCTTCTGAAAGAATAAAGCAACAAGGAGAAAAAAGAGCCCTTTAGCATCAATTGTCAGGTATTGCTGCCCAGGGGGTCATCAGTGCTTGGCTTTTAGCTAAAAAACAAGTAGTTATGGTTGGGCAACTGATATCTACAGCACCATTAACAAGAAGGGATAAAGTGGGAATATACCCTTTGACATATGAGACCTGTTTCCCAGTCCTCAGAGTTACAGCCACCACTGTGTGAATACTGTTGTAAATGAATTAATTAAAACCTCTTATTTTGTGCTATTGATGGACATGCTAATAAAATATTTATTCCAACAAATTCCTTTTGGTATCTTGATTAACACAGCTGCTGTTTAATTAATAGTGTTAGGCTCATGTGAACCCATCTAATTGCTAATATTGGTACCGGAAATGTTGGCTATTGGCCTGGCGCCGAATGATAGACTTGAACGTGTGTTGCCTGACAACTAAAGCAAATATGACACATGTCCAAAGCATCAAAGATCACTAGTAAAAGTATAAATAGGAGTATAAATAGGAGTCTCTGCCCTGGTCCAGACAGAAAAATAGACATCCAGGAGACCTTGTCTTGGTAACATTGAGTCCAAGGCATGGAAACTTGGGATCCCTGCGCTGTACAAGACTGCCTGTCTGATCTGGAGAGCCCAGTCTAGTGAAGCATCTCAGAAGACACTATCAGTGCTGTTCTGCAGAAAATCAGGTGGGAAATTGTGGGTAGAGGCTGCTGCTTCATCCATCTGCTCAGTGGTTAGGGTACACTTTTCTCTAGGGAGAATAAGAAATACCTAAAATACTCAGCTATTTCAGGGAACAACAGAATGGTTTTGGTTGGAAGGGACTTTAAACCTCTTCTGGTTCAACCTCCCTGCCATGGGCAGGAACATCTTTCACTAGACAAAGTAGCAAATTTCATCCAGCCTGTCCTTGAACACTTTCAGGTATGGGACATCCACAGTTACTCTAGGAAACCCATTCAAGTGCCTCACCACCCTCATTTTAAAAAATGTCTTCCTTTTGTTCAATCTTGATCTATGCTTTTTCAATCGACAACTCTTACCCTTTGGCCTCCCACCACAGACCATGGTAAAAAACCTCTTTCTATCTTTCTTATAAGTCCCCTTTATAAACTGAAAGTTTAGATAGCTCCAACTCTCTCAGTCCTCCAAATATTCTCATGGCCCTACAAGTAGAGTACCATGAAAGCATAGTAGAGGGGTAGAATCACCTCCCTTAGCCTGCTGGCTGCACTTCTTGTGATGCAGCCAAGGGCACAATTGGCTTCCTGGACTGCAAGTGCACTTTGCTGACTCGTGTTAAGTTTGTCACCCACCACGATCCCCAAGTTCTTCTCAGCTGGGAAGCCTGCTGAGAAGAATCCACAAAGGGATTTCTATTAGTGGAACATGGGTACATTGATATGATGATACCATCAAGGCTTTTGGCATCATTTGTTTTCTGCTGATATCCTTAGGTAGAAATAAAATAGTACTAGTGTCTGTTATTTTTCTCCTGTGCAGGCAGCAGAGCCTCAAGAGGACCTTAATGCTTTAGTCTAAATAAAATCTCCAAGCTTAAAGCTATGGACATCTGCATGAAATTTAAATGCCTAGTTTAATAGAAGTGAAATTAGATTATATAATTGTCCATCATTAAACTGACAGAATCTATTAAAACATGTAAGAAATTAAAAATCTAATCATTTGAGCAAATATATGCTGTGAGATATAATTGCTTTAATAAATGCCTATTACTAGAATACATCCTATTAAAAGTAAGAATCAAACTGAGTGCAAAAATGTATGTTTACTTGCTAATTAATGTATTTTAATAGTTACTACTTATGTGGATTAACCTTTCCTTGGGAAAGCAAGGACAAATGCAAAATAAAACTAGAGAGATGATTTAAATCGAGGCCATTTTCTGCAGACTGAAACACTTTTTATCAAAATTGATGATTTGGATAATGTTGATTTAAGTCTTCCTGCTTTGCTTTGTCATGATCAGCTGTGGCCTTTAAATACACTCTCACAGTATGAAACTACTTTCCGATCAGCTTCACATACTGCAGTTCCACTGGTTCAAAGTAGAAATGGAAGTCTTCCCTCAGTATTTAAGATCACACAAAACAGTGCCCTGGGCCATCAGGTTAATCTTCAAGGTCAGGTGTACAACAGGTCACTCTCCACTGGTAAGCAACTACACAGAGTTTTGTAGAGATCTTGTTGCAACATCAGAGAACCATCCACACCAACAAAATAAATGTACAGTACTTCTGGCTCCAAGAGAGTGTTTGTGACATTGTAGGGAAACTAGATTTGGAAGATTTCTCCAATCAAAATGGAAACTGTGCTTCACACTCTTCGTTATACACATCCAGCCCACCCAGATTGCCATCTCACTGAATATGGCTTTTCCTTGACTTCTTTTTTGCTGATGAGAACTGAAAATCATTATTTCTTATATATTTCTGGGTTTCTTCAAAACTGTAACTTGGCAAAAAATTCCTTTTTTTCCTGCAAGGTCCTTCACTATTACCAAATTTCCCAGGAGGACTGAAGAAGTATGAAAGGAGAAGAAACTTTAAAAACTGAATCTTTATGCATAAAAAATTTGTAGGATATAAAGCTTGACAAGATGTCTTAAATTCAACTTATAAAATGGAAACTGCGTAGCAAGAGTGAATTTATTGAGCAAAAAGGTGAAAATGCATTAAATTACAAAGCATCCTGACTATTAGCGTCTCCTGATTAGAATTTTCAGAAGAGCTAACAGCTACTGAGGAAAAGATGAAACATGAGTAGTTAATCTTCTTAGCTACCTACTTGCCACTAACACCTTTATTACTCTGCAGAGAGGACCATAAAGGCTTTTTCCTCCATTAAAGACTAGAAACATGCTAAATCAGAATGGGAGATACACAAGGGGAACAGGGCATTATCCCAGTATCTGTGTGTAGACACGATTCAGCAAGATAGAAATATGACTAAGATTATCAGGCACAAAGAAATCATAACTCTACATATTTCAAGAAAACAACAAAGGGAAACAATCAGCAGTTTATAGTTGGAGCATAATAATAACCATTTACTACTATGGTGTATAGTTAACCAATTCCATGACTCTGTACAATTATGCACTGTATCTGCTTGATTATAAACATTTTATTAGAGACATATTGTAAAACTGTATCCTTATAGATAATTTCAAAACTGAATGCAATTTTTTAAATTAAAGAACAGACGTCTCAAAGGTACGTCTGCATTTTCCAGAATTAGATTATGAAATGCATAACATTTTACACTGGTAGCAGGGGGAGGCTCAACCTGGAAGTACTTAGAAATCTAAACGCATAAAAGCACACAAACAACTGCAAAAATGTCCAGAAAACATAGGAGGAAAAGGTAGTAGCAATAGCTGAATGTTGTCTGATTGTTTTTTCCTCTCCATCTTCCTAAAATCTATTTGAGTAAAATCCAGGCTGTAGAAGTACTGTCTATCAATTTAATCAGCGCAGCACAGAGCTGGTCTGGTCCAGCTGTGCCAGTTACAAATGTAGTGGAGAGCTCCTAAACTCTGATAGCCCTTAAAATGTGCTAAGGACTCTAAAAGTGGGTGACGGGAGCTTGCAGGTACTTTTGCTGTATATTTACCACGGAGAAACAATTGAGCAGATACTGAAATGTCTGTTCTTAAAATACATAGAGGTTGTTGTTGGCTAGTACTGTAGGAGACAATTCTTCTTGAAGCTGGCACCTAGCTGGCACTGGGAGCCCAGCAGCATGCTGGAAAAGACTACCACACCTGTTAGCTACTGTGCTTTTTGAAGTTCTACCCTCTATTTGCTGTTCTCAAGTCCTGTTCCCACTGTGTCTCTTTGGCTTTAAATTAAAATTATATTGCCAATCTAACTTTCCCAGGGCAAGATCAGAAATTTTGTTGCCTGCACTTGGTCTGGGAATTTCTTTCTCCAGCAGCACAGATGCATAATTACCCCTGTTATCCACTTTCTCAAAACTTCACCAGTTAAGAGGGAAGACTGAAGATGCATTACCTTGCCAAGATGTGTCCCAGCTTTGTTAGGGCTGAGAGCAAGCAGGGAAAACTTAGTGTGTTCTGTTTTCCCTGTTGCTCTTTAGCGTAGCTATGGATTATTTTCACTCCTTTGTTTTTTGCTGCAAGTCCTTAGAAACAATATTTTGTGTTCTGCGATCTGAAAGACGGAGGATTTTGAACATACTATGTCATCCAATCTCGTGAATAGTTCCATAGGCCACAGAATTTCACCCAGGTTCTCTGTTAACACTGATAATGTCAGAGCAGCCCTCACAGACTACACCAGAGTACTGGTGCTCCAAGATGAGTTATGGCCACAAAATGATTTGGGAACCTTTGTCCTTTACACAGAGAAGAGATTAGAAATAAACCCCAAGCATTAATTCTTATATATTTCCTTGTCTACTGTGTGATAGAGATCTAAATTTCCTATTTGGAACAAAAAGGAAATCTCAATATGTAAAAACACTGAACATAGTATTTAAACATGACTGGTCAGAACAGTGGTTATCTTGAAATATATTAATTGCTTGTTAATGATACAACTGGATATAGTGAAAATCAAAAGTGTAAAATTAAGCCAACCTTAAGCACTGAAAGTTTAAGAGTGAAACAACAGAAAGTGAAGGGGATGAGGGTGCTAAGAAGGAAGAGAAAGGAGACCTACATCTGAGCAGACTTTTAACAAAATCACCAAAAGAGAGACAGATAAACAAGTGAGACTTCAGATCTAGCTTTTCTCCAGTGTGTAAAGAAAAGTCATCTTAAGAGCAAGGTCAAAGTTCCCATATTTAATTTAATGATTAATTAGTTTGTCAGCTGAATAACAGGAACTGAGAAAACTCTTTACATCTAATTTTACAGTAAGCAGGCTAAAAGATGACCTTCCTTCATTTCTGCAAACTGACTTTGTGTTACTTGTTTTTATATTTTCTAAATACCTGCTTTTATTTGCTTTCACCTTTACTTATCAGTGTTAAGGATTTCAGAACTACTTGCAGATCACACTATATTCCACATCTTTTGATATAACAAAGAAATTCAGGTTTGATGGTGCCTTGTAACCCCAAAGTATTTCCTATAGTACTCATTAGGTAATGACTTTACGTCCACCTAAGCTGCCCTGTATCACTTTGGAAGCTGGTAATGAAATCAGAAGAAAGAATGAAAGAAATGTCTGCCAGTGACTAAAGCCAATGTAAATCTCTTTGGCATGTGACAAGGCACTTAGGAAGGTTTTTGAATCCCAGGGAAACTGATTATGCATGCAGCGGGTACAAAAGCAAACTGTTTAAGAATATTGCAAATCTTAACCATTTTTATGCTAATACTTCTTTTAAAATTGTCACAATTTTTTCACTGCTTATACTGCAATTATGAAATATGTTCTTTGTTGATAGAATGCCAAAACACACTTTTTCCCTCCTTATAAGATATGAAGGCACATAATGAGAGTATTATTTCCACTTACTTCTTACAACAGACACAGAGAATGTATTTTAATTCCAACAATGCATTAAAATCTGTAAGAATGACTTCTTTTCTACTGAATAATTTCTTTCCCTTCACGCACAATGTAAATAGCACATGCATGAAACAATTATATTACCATGAGGCAGTACTCATTTAAAGACAAAAAAACTGTGACCTGGAAACAAAAATATCTAGTTTGAGATTTCAGTGAATTATGACAGACTGATCCCTACTATTAGCTAAGCACCTTTATAGATATATCTTAAATACCTAACTAATAACAGCTAAGACTGAGCACAGTATTATTCTGGCTCCTGTTAATCCATGAAGATGGCTTAAAAATCATATTAAAAAATTGCAAGGCTTTTGGTAACAAGAGTTATGCCCAGCAGTAAGTCGAGTGAGGTGATTCTCTTCCTCTCTTCTTGCAAGACCCCTGGAGAGCTGTGTCCAGCTCAGGGGCCCCCAACATAAGAAGGACATGGACCTGGTGGAGTGATTCCAGGGGGCCATGAAGGTGGTGAGAGTCTCTCATGTGAAGACAGGCTGAAACAGCTGGGGCTGTTCAGCCTGGAAAAGAGGAGGCTCTGGGGAGACATTAGAGCACCTTCCAGCACCTGAAGGTGGCTATGACAAAGATGTAGAGGGACTTCTTACAAGAGATAGGACAAGGAGCCTGTGTGAGAGCGTTGAGGCAGGGAAACAGGCTGCCTAGAGGAGAAGTTGCAGATGGAAGTGTCAAAAGCAAAGCTGGATGGGGCTTTGCGCAGCCTGGTCTAGCTGGAGGTGTCCATATCCACAGCAGGGCGTGGTGAATCTGATGATCTTTAGGGCCCCTACTAATACAAAGAATTTTATGATACCTCAGCAGAGAATAAAGAAAAACAAAAAGCAACCCAAAAAGATAGACCCAAATCCATCACATCATCTATGCTGGAAATTCTGTATGATCCAATGAACAGAAAGTAAGAATTTAACTTCTACCCTTACCAGTCTGCTCATACTATTTACCCAAGTGGAACCTTCTGAGAAGACTTTCAGGAGTGGCTGACACAGAAATGCACCTCAGAAGTAATCTCCAAAGCCTGAATGACATGCAGTAGCTTAGACCAGCCACTAATTCACATCACAAAGAAATAAAAGCTTTGAATAATAACCAAGAGCTGGTTGAAATTCACAAGAGCATAGAAATTCATATAAGGCAGCATGAAGGAGCGCAGGTTGTCTGAAAACTTTTCTTATAATCTGGTGTGCAGTGCAGGGGGGAAAAGCAGCATTCAGTATTTCTCTCTGTGGGTATCAAGTCCAAAGTATTTTTGGACACTGCATAGTTCTTTTCCTATTATCGTTTTGTTTAATATACGCAAGGAAAATCACACCAAAACCCCCCTTCTCCGTCCACCAGACTTTGACCTTTTTTTGCCTTTTTTGTGTATGGCTGTTGAAATACTAGAGTGATGAACAATATCAGATCACAGATAGAGGAGGTGGCAATACAATGATGTTTCTTGATTAGCCCTTTGTTTTTTCCTGATCAATTTTCCTCTAACAGCATATTTAGTAGATGATCTCTACCCCACGTGTGCTTTTGCTTGTGTATGAATATGCCCTATTTAAGCCATAGAACAAACAATTTAATTTTGAGTCACAGTTGCACTGGGGTTTTTTTGTCTTTGGAAGGAACAATACTATAATTAGAAGCATGGCAGAATTTATGTTCTTGGCAGCTAATATAGCAGCCTCTTCCCTCAGCACAAATTGTAATTATTCAACATGAGGACATGGGGACAAACGTGACAGAATGGTGTAGGATGAAAGATGGTGGAAAGGGAAAGCCATGTCTTTGTTTGATCCTTCCCACTGTAGTCCTCACTATGGATAATTCACTCAAGCTGCTACCTGAATGTGCAGAGGGACATACATAAACACACACACACCCATATCCACACACATCCTTATAATCCTTTGTGGAGTGGTGTGCTGTGGTATGTGAGAAACAAGAACACCATAGAAGCTGCAATGTTATCAGTTTGCTCAGGTATTCCCAGTTAAACTGTGTGCTAAAAGGCTTTTGTGCTGGATTCCCACTGGGCAGAAAAGCTATCAAGAATTGCAGTGAAGCTTTGCTTTCTATCATTGCCTAATAAATTTCCAAAGCTGCTTCTCCCATCATGTCTGACCCAGTGTGATCTCTCATATCACATGTCCCTGGCACAGTTTATTTGATTGTAGTAGATGGTCCCTGTATAAATGTTGTGGCTTCATGTCCTATTCACTCCTGTTTCTTAGCAGCAGCTTTCACTTCACACTGCACCCCACTGCTCCCTTTGTCTTCCTGTGGACTGATCCTGCAGCCTGAAGCCCAGGGTGCATCCTAAAGCAGTATTTCCTTTCCAATGTGTCTAAGCTGAGCCTGTAATCAGGCAGATGCAAATACACAAGCAACACTCTAGAGCCATTCTAGAAAGGACTTTTCTGTCACTATCAGTGCAAAACCACCACAAGCATCCTTTCATGGCCCGTGAATGTATCCCCACATTCCCCACATTTTGGGTGTATGGGAGGAATTTCCTTGTCTTGCCCCAGATCCAAGCATCAGGATGTTTTGCATATGGGAGGTAGATTTGCCCTAACTCCTGCCATGAGGCTACTCCTGCAAAGAAAGGCAAATGCAGCAAGCAAGTCTGGCACCTGGCAAAAGGATCTGCTGCATTGAGAGTATGTCCCGACTGGAGACAGGCTTTACCTGGAAGTGTCTTTGGACTCGCTGACTCTGGCTCATCTTACAGGAGATAGTTTCTTTCTGGGGAACAAGCTCAGGTTTAATCCAGGACAGAGGTGATGGTGCTTATTTGTGTCATGTTCTGGCATGACGAGAGACTGAATTACCCAGCCTGAAGAGATTATGTCTGGCAGAGAAAATGTTAACTCCTTCTACTTGAATCCAGAACTGGGATGGATCTTTGTCAAGAAATCTTCCCCTGTGCTTGAGGGGCACCAGAGCCTCAAGAGCATGTCCTTAGTCCTTAGAAAAAACCTTATACATGGGGGAAGCTGAAGGTATCACCAAACAGGCACATTTAGACATCTAGATTATGTTTCTAGGATTCCTGTGCTCTTGGACAGGATGTTTGAACTCCCTTTCTTTTCTTCTTTTTGGGTACAAATAAGTTTAAGCCTACTAAAACATGCTGTGCAGCTCAGACTAGCTGAATAAATACCTAGGAGGTTAAACTTTATGTCACTCTTTCTCCTGCTGAAAAAATTCCCACATATTGTGAGCAGAAGTTCAGCTGGCCCATTTAAAGGAAACTTAGGTAGGTCTATTTTAATGGCAACTTTCACAGTTCTTTGAAATGTTAACTTTTACAAAAGCTAGTTTAGACCAAAATGAAAATAAAAGAGAGGCAGATCGGCTTCTGTAATAAGCAAATTGGCAGAAACTAATTGTTAATATGAGGACATGGGGACAAACATGACAGAATGGTATAGAATGAAAAATAATGGAAAGGGAAAGCCATGCCCCATATTAAAGCCCTTTGGGGGATAATTCAATTGACACAGAACACTTACACCTCCAGAAATTTCTTTGACCAGATCCCTAACCACAGCTTCTCTGTAATTACATGCTGTCATGGAATAAAAACTGTTAGTCCCTTGACCTCATAGATGAGGACTGGGCTGTTTCAAACAAATGGGACCCACAGTGATCATCTAGTCCAAGTGCCTGACCACTTCACTTCTGACCAAAGGCTAAAGTGTATTGTTAGGGGCATTGTCCAAATGCCTCTTACACACTGACAGACTGGGGGCATAGCCCAGTTTTTCAGGGAGCCTGTTCCAATGTTGCACTACTTTCATAGCCAAGAAAAGCTTCCTAACGTCAAGCCTAAACCTTTCCTGGTGCAGCTTTGAACCATTCCCACACGTCCTATCACATGATATCAAAACTGAAGAAAAGATTGGCATCTGCCTGTACACTTGCCGTCCTCAGAAAGCTGAAGAGAGTAGTGAAGGTCAGCCCCCAGCCTCCTTCTCTCCAAACAAGCTGAATGTTCTCAGCTGCTCCTCACAGGATGTCTTCCAACCCCCTCACCAGCCCTCCTCTGCATGCATCCAGGGACCCTCACATCCTTCTTAAACTGTGGGGCCCAGAGCTGCCCATTGCACTCCAGGTGGGGCCACATTGATGCAAAACACAGTGGTATTGATGAATAAGTTTTAGCTTTTATATTTTTCAGATTCTCTGCTGCCTGGTACATAATTCTGAAATGTCATTTCAGGTGTTAGTAAGTTCTCTTCACAGGGTAGTTAGACAAAACAATCTCTTCCCAGCTAGAGAAACAAGGATAACTGTTAACTTAAATGCATAAACAACAGTGAGAGAAAGAGGGCAAGCCAGGGGGGTTGAGACATCATAGCCTGAAGCTGCAATTTGACAATTAACCCCAATATGTAAATGGACCAAAACTTATGAAAGTGTAAAAGCTCATGACCAGGATCCATCTTGGATCCATCCTGGGTGTAGCCCTGGCCAGGCTCTTGTACTGCCCAAGGTGTATCCTTTCAATAGATACCTATTTCATTCTTTTAATTGTCTTTCAACTGTCTCTGTTCCAGATCAGCCTCTCTAGGCATCAGTATAATCACCTCAGCCTATGATGCTGTATTTGATGCACCCATGGGTGGAGTTTGCCCACTTGGCTGCCTGGCCACACTGCTGATTCTTCCTGAGCCTGCTGCCAACCAGCATCCCAAAAAGTATAAGGATATATAAACCATGTATGATTTACACAATGCAGCAAAGCAAAATAAAAGTCCACTGCAAAATGTTGTAGATGCATCTCACGGCATTGAGTGTCTGGGTGTAAAATTAGAGCTGAAATTCTATATCAATAAATGCAAAGTAATGCACATAAGGAAAACCAGCTGTAACTACACATATAGAGTAACAGGTGCTAAATTTGATATTAGGTTTCAGGAAACTTGTGAATAGCTCATTATAAACCTCAGCACAGTGCTCAGCATCAGTCAGAAAGGAGAATCAAATAGTAGAAAAGCAATAGAAAAGGAAGTAGAATACATCATTATGCCACCATACAAATCCCTCATGTCCTGCAACCTCAATGTGGCACACAGTTCTTTCTCTTCATCTCAGAAAGAAAGCAGTTGAATCAGAACAATTACAGAGAAAGGTGTCAAAAATAATCAAAGATATGGGTGGGTTTAGAAAAGGGAAAGATTAGACAAATTCATCTTTGGAAAGGAGACAATTAATGACAGAATCACAGAAAAATAAAATCATGAATGGCTTGGAAATGATAAATACAAAATAATTAATCCCTCATTTCATTCCATGAGGGTTATGAAAAATCAAACCAAATTATCAAATCCCAGACTAAGGTGTTGCCTTTCATCACGAACTAAAGAAAGAACACTTTCCACACAAACCAGAAACAAACTGTGGAACCCAGTGCCCTGAACATGCTGGAGAGGTTAGTCCTATAGATAGATCAAAAGCTATTCTTTTGAGGGAAAAATGTTTATTGAAGGCTATGAGAAACCAGACTTCCCACATGACAGGAAAGTCCCAGCCAATACAGCCACGAGATGTTAAGCCCTCATTTTTGCTGTATTGAACATGTCAATTTATTACTATTTGCATTTGCTAAATTCAGCTGTAAATTATATAGCTGGAAAATTAGGAGCATGGAAATCTAATGCGCACAATGGAGAAGAGATTAAAATATTAACTCTAGGCTTAATGTACACATTATAATTTCAGCCCAATATTTGTTGAATTGAAATGAATAACTTGGAGTCCCTTGGAATCAGGTTTGAAATTCACATGGAATGGTTTACTTAGGTATACTGCCTATTCCAGATGAAAGGGAAGATGTGATGTTGATGCTTCCACGTAAAATATTGAGAATAGATATGAGTGTGATCAGTTATATGCTAGATTTCTAGGAATACTCTCAGCAGTTCATAATCTAAAATTCCCTTGCAACCTCACTCATTGTGAAAAATAGGGGTTGTGATTGGAGCTGGGCCAGGAAAACATTTGTTTAATTAAGACTAGATTGGCTATTACAAAATGTCAAAATACTTTATAGATTTCTTCTGAAATCTTTAAAAAGTCAAAAAGTCATATTAATCAGGCAATCTTTGCAGTAATAGAAAAATTAATACTTAAGAGCAGAAACAAGTGTAAGGAAAAAAATCTCAAATTTAAAAAATGATGTTACATTGATTGCTACATTTCTAAAATACTACTCAGTTCACTATGGGACCCATTTTCACAACCACCTCTAAAACTGATGTCAGTCTGGCAAGTACTAACCCATGAACTCTCATTTTTCAGATTTATCATCCATTGTCAGTTCAGTAAATATGGTTCAATACATATCAAGGCTTTTGACATTGTCTCCCACAACATCCTCAGAGGTAAGCCCAGGAGGTGAGGGTCAGATGAAGGGACACAGAGGTGTGAGTGTGAATGGCTGAATGCTGTTGATGATCAGCAAAGCAGAGTCCATGTGGAACCCTGTAGTCAGTGCATTCCCCAGGGATCAGTACTGGGTCAACTCTCAATTTGTATATCAATGACCTGGATGAAATGATAGAATGTACCTTTCAGTTCATCAAATTCTTATGTAGCTTTTTATAATTATTAAACTTGGCAATTTGGGGAACCCAGCGCAAACCTAATAGGTGTTATTTTTTGCAAATCTTAATATTTTTAGATAAATATTGTTATTTGTTTTAGAACATCAGTCATTTTGACTTATGTACAGCTTCTCTAAAAATCTGTATCACTGTAAAGAAAAAAATGAAGTATTTCTTACATTTCTTTAGAGGTAAGTCCTACTACAAAAACTTCAAAATTGATCTTATTTTCATGAAGAAAGTCCTGAAAGAGGAATGATATTTCCTTTTGATGTTGTAATACATAAACCAAATAATATCTTTAAGAAATAAAATTGGATGGTAAAACAGCTTTCACTACAGCAGTCCTGAACTACTAGAGATAACAATTCTGGGAGCAAAACAGTGTAACAAGGACATTAAACATGCAGGAACCAGACTGCAGTGGCCTAAGATGGAATGTAGCTTCCAGGGGCAAAGAGGTCTATGAAAAAGAGTTCAGGAAAGTGATCAGACTGACTGGAAGAACACACACTGAACAAGTCCAAACTTTCCCAACCAGAAAAAAAGAAAATGATGGATTTGGCTCGATAATGGTCTTCTGGACCTGCATACAGATTAGCAGAGAAAAATATAAAATAACACCACAAGTGTATAAGGATGAGCTCAGAAAGGTCAAGACAAAGTAGAACTAACATGAGAATAAAGCATAATAAAAAAATAGTCAGTGGCATAAACTAATAAAGGGCAAGCTCAAGTAATGAGCTGTCACAATCCTCAGTGATGCAACCCTGCCTGAGGCTGCAGGTTCATGTGGCAGCACTAATTATATTCCAGATGGAAACGTCTCCAGGATTGGAGGCATGGGTTTGGGAGGTGGATGTAAGGTTTGGCTATGTTCTACGGCATTGCCTTCAGGGGACTACAGACCTTAATGTGGCAAAAAACTCCAATGTCTTTTCTCTTTATTCCCTTCTTCAGCAGAAAGAAGTTGGGGAAGTAATGCAACTGACATTCATGAAAGACTCAAGTGAGAATAAGGAAGAGTGTGTTATTGATCATCTGCCTAAAAAAGAAAGCTGAAGAAATTCGGATGTACTAGTCCTGGTAAATTCACTTCAAAACATGTAGAGCTCTGGCTAAAGCAATCTCAAGCAAGTTAGAACATTTTTGTAACAATTTAATGAGAACAGGATAGGCCAAATAACAGAAAAATGAAGAGACATCTCTTTATACAAAGACAGGAAAAAAGAAGGGAAAGAACACACAGAATTCTATCCCTAACCTCATTTACTATGAACTTCTTTATAAAAAAAACCAAACATATTAGTTTGTAAATAAGCTTACTAATATGAAGACAAGGTGCTAATTGTTGTATCAAGTCTGCTCCTTCTTAGGAGAGATAATGGGCTTTGTAGTTAGGGAAAAAGAATCAGATGTGACAAATCTTGATTTTAGTAAGCATTTTGACACTGCTTGGCATTCTTATAAGCAAACTATGAAAATATCGCTTAGACAAAGTGCTGCCGTATAGACTGAACTGGCCTGAAAACTGCACACAGAAATAGCTACTCATTGTCCTCCATCAAATTAAGAGACATCACACTGATAGGGCTCTGTGCAATTCCACCTGGGCCCAGTGCTACCCAGCAGTTTCAGCAGTCACTGGGTTATCTGCAGAGGTACTATGCCTTTCACAATTCCAAATGGAGTAAGCTGGCAGTGGTTAGACACCTCATTGTGGACAAGAACAGAATTAAAGCAATATTATATTGGCAAATTGACAGTGGGTTTGGAGAAAAATATAGTCCAAGTGCAAATTATTGTACTTGAGTGGGAATAAGGAATAACCAACTACCTGAAGACAAAATAGGGTGAACAGGCTATGTAGCAATTCCACAGAATAATGAACCACATCCAGGCTGTGACTGCATAACATCATAGTGTAGGGGAAAAACCCCAGACATCATGCTAGGATGAAAAACTGAATTTCAAGTTGAATCAGAAATGCCCTAGAATACAGCAGCACTTTGATATCAGATGATAGGTTATGTATATTTTGTAGATTTCCCCTCAGCAAAGAGGAGAACCAATCAAAGAGATTTCAGATGAGAACTATAGGGACAATTAATCATCTAGAAGACATGACCTCTTTGGAAATCTTATGATACTAAATTACACACTCCTTTAAAACTTCTGGACCTGGGAGTCTGCATTTACAATGTATTATTAGTTTTCATTGTTCATAGAAAAATGAAGTGCAAAGGTCTTCTTCAGAATGCTGCCACCTAACTCACTTATCAAACAATTTTATTCTAGAAATAATAAGTTACTGTCAGAGGATAAAAATCTTAACAGAGCTTTTCAAATTCAATTACAACATGAAGCAATTACTAATATCAAAAGACTCAAGGCTTTTTTCGTTAATATTTTAAAGCAGTGTGACAGATTATTTTGAGTGTGTCAATAATGATTCATACTTCTTGTTGAGTACCCATTGTAAGGGGAGACTGTTAAGACAGTTGAACTGTCTTTTCTGAGACCAATATATGAAAAACATAATTAAAGTAGTTATGAATCTAGACAGGGTATAACCTTGTCTGACAGCTGCTAACGAGAGCAGATGAGATGCAAAGCAGAATCTGATTGCTTCAGGTTTTGTGCTGGCTACTATGTGGGCAAGGTTCAATTATCACAAAAAAAATATGACACTCGGGAAATCTGTCCAAAGCTGAAAACAGAAACAAGTTGTGTGTGGGTGTATTGTTCTCTGATGGTGAAGAGATGCTATTCAAGATGTGATAATACCTGCCCAACAGGCTAAATAAAACATCACCATGAAACAGTAAATATCTTCAACATGGGGAAAAAAAAATAAATTACTACTGGATGCTGGGCTGTACATGAGCATAACTCTAATTCTCAGAAACACCTTTGAAACATTGCCAGATGGATGTCCAAATGTCCACACCCACCCAGAAGGTAAATAGACATCTAACATATGCATCTACTATAAACTTAGGAATCATTAAAGAGCTCTGCCAAGCCTCCAGCTGCCACTCCAGGAGGCTGATACCTTGTAAGTCTAACTTCACACCCCCTTACCATATATAGAAATCTAAGGCATTTAAAATAGCCAGTTAAAATCTTGGTGGGATAGGACAATGTCACCAAATACTTGCATTTAGAAGCCACATGGTATTTTCCCAACTGAGAATGAAAAACTACTGCAAGAAAAACACATAGAAACAAAGCTGAAAAAAAATAGCATGATAATAAATAGAATTAGAATATTTTATAGTTAGTGCGATTCTGTTACTAATTCATTACTTTGTTGCACCCGGATCCTTGCTGCAAAAAAAGTGAGCCTTATAGGCCGGTGCACCTTATATATGGACAAAGTTCCGAAATTTGCCAACGACCCAGAGGTGTGCCTTATAATCCAGTGTGCCTTGTAGTTGTGAAATAAATTCAAAGAGAGATTTAATGTATCGGAAAATCATTTTAGGTACTAAGCTACAAACAGAAACAGGTATAAAAGATACTGTCTTATGGGCAGTTAGGTAAGCAACTCTACCATGCAATTTCCTATATTTTTAATAACATCTTACTAGCATAATGTATCCTTTGTGCTAATTAAGTGCTTTACAGACCAAGTTCCATCTATTCAAAGTATCCTTATTTCAGAACAAAGAATTATGGTAAGCGCAGCACATATGAAAATATAACTTTCTCTTAGGTAAGTGGCTGCAGTTTGGTCTTCTGGCCAGCTTAGGTAGTTTAACACTAATACACAACGGCATTAACAGCTTAGTTCACCTTGTTTCCTAAAGATTTTATGATGCATGATGAAAATTGACATAAAAGAGAGGTATATGAAAAGAAGAAATATTAAAGTATTAAATGCCATGGGAAAGAAGAGATACTAAAATCGAACCAGAGGTTGTGTGGGAAAAAAAGTCTGCCTAAACAAGAGCAAAATCCTTCATTACGTTTCCTCATTCCTTGCTTGCATGAGGCCAGCTGACTCCACAAAGGCTATGGAAATCGCTGTGGATAATCTGCAGCTTAGCAAGGATTTCAGACTAGCTGTGCTTTCTAATGCTATTGCCTTGCTTATTTTGCCCTTCAAAGGAGGATTGTTGGGGGAAAGTTTTTTATATTACATAAAGATGGCATGCTTTGAATATTATGGTTAGTGTCTCCAGCTGCAGAGCTCAAGGACATACTCCATCATGGTGCTTAGCAATTTTCTGTCGTCAGCTCTCACAAAGATAACTTGTAGTCAGAGCAGCAAGTTAAGATCAGAAAAAGAGAACCCAAGGCTCAGGATTTATTTAGATCTCCCGGCAGTCAAAACTCAGCTAAATTCAAAGAAAAGCAATTTCTCTACATTGAAAAGATGCCTCACTCTAGATCAGCTTGGCAACTCTTAGGAGAGGCACACCTGGGGCTGCTGGGGTCCTTGGGGGAAGCACAACAAATCTCAGGTGAATTCAGCTGCACTGCTCTAGTGGTTGATTAACAGAAGAACTAATGACCATAGAAATTGCTTTCCCATAATACAGGAAAAACTTTTCTATTACTAAGAAATGGTTTACATCTTCCTAAAGATGGTTTACAATGCCTGACTATAACCTGTTTGACCTATTTTATAGTATATTATAAGCAAGTGCTTACTAAGAATAAAGCACCTATTGGACAGAGTGAGTATCTAAGCTGAATTAAGAAAAAACCCAAAAACCTGACTAGATATTGCAGATGAGGCAGCTGAAAGAGAATTAATTTCTTCAGTGAATAAAAGCCAACACTGAGAGAGTATTTATTGGATAAACATGGTAGCATTCAAACATGGGTTTATTGAAATGCTATTTTAATACATTTAGAGATCAAATGATTCCAGATGGTTAATCTGGAATCCCTGCAGATGGGCCTGTCAGATACACCAAAAGTTTAATCAGACTTTGTACAAAACGATGGGCTTTGAACAGCCTGGAGTCTTGGGGAGAAAAAATCCTTAGTAACAATCATGAAGAGATTGATGAAGATATCTGAATAATAGGCAGAAGCCATTACGAGCATCAAGAGAATGCTTGAGTGCACTAAATTCAGCCAAAAAGTAACAGCATATAAAAGAAAAGCAACTGCAGCCAAGAAAATGTGCTTCTAAGATAGGAAGCTGTGCTTTTGATTTTCCCTACCTGTTTGAGAATTCAAATCTTGAAAAAAAAGCCACATACATGAAGGATTAGCAAATACTTATTTTAATACTTTGAGCAACACTTGCCTTTAAACAAAGATGACAGTAATCACTATCTCTAACATTTGACTACTGACACAATATAGCAAATGTCTGTCCCTGTTTTGCTATGAGCAGAGGCTCTTCAAACTAAATTACAGTAATTTCACGAATATAAG
>VRYO01001463.1:35368303-35382981 GCA_009812075.1 Sialia sialis
CAAGAATCATGTTTACTTCTATAAGCACATTGCTAATTAACCCTCATAGAAGCTACATACTGAAATATTAGTTTAATAGTTATGGAATCTGAATGGTTACAGAGCCATAGAGTTTTGGGTTGGAAGGGACCTTAAAGATCATCCCATGGGCGGGGACACCTTCCACTAGACTTGGTTCCTCAAAGCCCCATGCAACCTGGCCTTGAACAGTTCCAGGGATGGAGCATCCACAGTTCCCTTTGTGTAACCTGTTAACCTGTTAGACTACCTCACCACCTGCTGTGTAAAGAAGCCTATGGAAGTATAACTCCCCCCAGCAAGCATCACAGGGAACAAAAATAAGGACCAAGACCTAGCAGCTTATGCATTTCCACAGCAAACCACTTAGACCTCATCTCAGCTATTTAAAAGCACACAGTGTGTTAAATGGTATCAAGTTAAATAATGATAACTCATGAGCATAGTTTAGAGCTTTTCTGATAAAGGCCCAAAGAGACACAAGGTCTTAAAGTCACATGAAAAAAAATTAGATAATGCAGCTTAATTAAACCATAGTACAATAAGAGAAACATAAACCTGATCCCATGTCACATACTAGCCAACATCTCAAATCCCATGTTAACATAAACAGGGTAAAGAAAACTTCCAGGTGAAAATCAGGTCTCTAACCCATCCTCATCTGTTTTCCTTCACTTTAAAATAATTTTGATAGTACTTCACACCAAATTTTTCCAAAGTGAAGCAGATGACAATCTAATGTCATGACTAATAAAGACACTTCAAGTAGCATTTCTGAGTGGTTTTGAGATACAGAGAATAAGGAGCTTTTCTGACATCAAAGAAATTTGGTTTCTCTGCCCAGATCTGCTAAATCATCCCACTGTGCCCTTCATGTTTCATCTATGGTATCAGCGAAACCAAGTGAAAGGGTTTACCTCTCTCTTAAGATTGTGTCAGTCCATCATCACCTGAGGCTTTGAAAACATCTGTATCTTTCAGTTACTCACTGGAAGTGCAATTCTTCTGAGAACAGCAATTCATACTGCTCTGAAAACCTTGTCTAAGAACCACTCTCACACAAAGGCTCTTAACAGCATTTCTGTGGCTTTCCAGAGGCTGATTTGAGGTGGTTCCACACCACCCACCTATCCCAGCTCCCCAGAGGAAAATCCTCTCAGTGCAGGAAATGGAGCCACAGGAATCCTCCACAGGCATGCAGGTGAATAAGGATGCACCCCACAGTTAATATTGGCCAAATTAATGTATCAAAGTCCCTAATAACAGCATGCAGATGCTAAAGCCCCACAGAAGCTCTCCTGACCACTGGTAATTGTTTCTGCTGTGGGTATTTCTGGCTTCACAGGGTGATTATAGCATGTTCTCTCATTATTAGATTTTACAACTCCCATGTCAGGTCACAGCCTAATTCTCCCCTACATAAAACTCATTCAGAGCAAAATGAGGGATCTCGTGTCATGACAATTATTGTCTCAATTAGTGACATTAATAACATGCTCTAGCGAAAGAACAACTGCGCTTTACTGCATTAACAGGTGGAAATATGCAATTCCTAATTAACATTATGGGACAGAAAATTATTAGACTACATCTAGAAAGGTCAAATTAAAGGGTAAGAAAGGAACAGAACTACACTGTAATAAGTGTATCCAGGAAGCCCATTTCAAGTTGTGGACCCCTTTGCAAGGAAAGGAAAAGTAAAAAGAGAAAATCTCATCACATGGGGAAAAATTTCTGAAGGTATATGCTGTGTTCTTCTAAGAAATCAATACTGCATTTGTAGAACAAATTACTTTACAAATGCCAACGTGCAGATGCACTGTTGGCTGCCTCTGCATTTAGAAACTCAGTCATAATTCACAGTAACAGAAAAAGCCTCCCCAAGCTGCTTTTTCACTGACCATTTAGTCAGCCATGCTGCAGGAATTCTTCCACCTTTCAGACCCTCTATCTTTCTGTTATATCCCTGGTTTCCACCCTCCTTACCTGAGGAAATATGATCTGAGGATGATTCACAACATAACAGAGAAGAATGCAAAAACAGCAGCTTTTACATAGCACTTGCAAATAGTGCTGAAACTTCAAAACACAATACTAGGCAAATCTAGGGACTCTGAAATTACCAGGATTCCAGTGAATCTTTTTTTTTGCTTTTTATTTTTGTAGTCCAGTCACTCTGTTTTTCAATATTTTTTCTGTCCGTTATGTTTTGTTTTGCTTAAGGATTATCTCATATAGTGCTAACAGAATTAGCAAGTGGGTTTTCAGAATATCACTAAATAGTGTGCTTGTGTGGAGGAATTAGTCTTTAAAGACTGTTTTCCTTTAATAAAGCCTGTTTTCATATTTTCAGTCCTCACAGTTTCACTGCAATGGAGCTAAACAATATGGTATTTCACATGCAAACTCAGCCATGGAAATCCAGAACAAAGTCTTCACCCTTCATGTCTAGGAATCCAGAAGGTCAAACAGTCTGAGAGGGTCCCAGGGCACTTTTCCAAATTATTTTGCACTTATTTGTTTTGTTTAATTCTTTATTTGTTTCTTTGCTTTGTATTTCAAAGCGGATTCAGATTGGAAACTCACCTTTCTCTAGAGTTTTTGATAGATACTATTAAATACTTAGACATAGTGGTCAAATCACTAAATAATTATATATTTAAGAAGATTTATAAGTATTTTGTAAAATCTTATGTCCTTGCAATAGACATTGCCTGCTCTGCTGAAAAGTCTCTCTAGCTGACAGGGTGCCAAAGCTGCCTTTCAGATTTTGCGTGGCCTTGATGAAGTTGGCCACGAAAGGAGGACTAACAGCCAAAGAACAGGCACAAAAGGGAAATAACATTTTGGGGATGGGAATAACACAAGACACTCTGTGAGGAGGCTGAATTGATATGAAAGTGAGCAGAATGTGGTGTTCAGTACTGATTGCCACACTCCTGGCAGCAGACGGATGTACTGAGTGAAGAGCTTCTCTCCCTTTATCATTATTATAGTTACTACTGCTGTTGAAAGGAAATGGTACCTGAAAATTTATTGCAGACTGATGTGCTATTTCCTTTTCATTAGGTGTTGTTAGTACTTAATCAAAACTACACTTATCACCTAAATTCTCAGCACTTTTGATTTTTAAATAGTATTGCAGAATATATTTTGTATATCTGGTAAATCTCTACCAAAAAAATTTCCTTTATTTAAACTTCAGTGGGAGTTTTGAGATTCATTGCACCAAGGCCAGGCTTTCATCCACACTCTTAACTTCTCTCAGATGCTTCCTTTTTGTTTTGCTAACAAAAGTGATTTCTAAAAATAATTTCCTATCTTCAGAAGCAGCTAACTCGCCTTTTCTTGTTAACTGCTTCTCTTTTTTTTATCTGACAAGGGAACAAGAGGAATGATTTAAAGACTTTGATTGTCTTCATTTATATAGAAAAAAAGCAAAACATTTTGCTTTTGAACACCCAGAGTACTTAGCAATGGGGGCTGAAATTACCCAGCCACTTCCATCACCAGCAAAGTGAATTCCTCATCCTGAATCCTGGAATCCTCCTTGTTTGCCTGTGGCATGATCTGCTGCTTTCCTCTCACCTTTGTGTGCTCCAGGCTCAAAGACTGATGGCAGAAACACTCAGTCACAGAACTGTTTAAGTTCAAAAAGACCTTTAAGATCAAGTTAAAGACAGGATTAAGACCTTTACGGTCAAGTCCAGCCTAGCACTTTCAAGTCCACCACTAAACCATGTCCTAAGCATCACATCTACATGCCTTTTAATTACTTCCCGGAATGGTGACTCAAGAATTTCCCCAGGCAGCCTGTTCCAATGCTTGACAGCCATTCTTGATGAAGAAATTTTTCCTAATATCTAACCTTTTGAGATTTCTGAGCTTTTGAAACAGGTGAAAAAATTCTTTCATAAACAGCAAAGAAGACTATTTAAAATAAGTCAGCAGAAGAATTTCCATCAATAAAGACATGGAGTTGAAGCATGCTGGGTCAGAGCTCTCCAAAACTGGCTTTCCCACTCTGAAAGCAGATTGCTATTGCTATGCATGAAAGGACTGCTCCCACTTGGAAAACTCTCCCGGTGTGTGAAGGTTGAGGGTCTCTGTCAGCACTGCACAAGCAGTGATCAGCCATGCAGAGCACTCATCCTGGATTTTCATTCCTTGTTAGCCATGACCCTATCACATTATTTCTTTATGGGAAATATTAACTGAATTGAAGTTTTGGATGGATTTTGATGTCTGATTTTTTTTTTTTTTCCATCAAATCCATAGCATATTTACCAATCCAAAAAATAGCAAAATATTCCCCCCATTTCTTTTCATATCCATTATTACTCTGTTGACAGGTTAACCTGCAGGATACAGAAACCTAAATATCTTTACTTTGAATTGATAACTTTCAGGAAGTGCACAGAGCCTCTGGAAGTCCGTATGTAAAAGGTACATTATCTCTTTTAACTTAACAGAACTTTCCTTTCGAATAAATGACCTATGACCTCAGACAGTTTTCAACCTACATGCTTTCCACCCTTTCTTTTTTCTCTACTCAAATATGGATTAAAATCACATTTTTGTCTGATACTCTTTCATCATGACTTTGGATGAGTGAGAAACTTTCCCTGGAAATAAATGATTGTGTTAATTTTCCCACAGTTACTCAGAAAATGAAAATGTCTTCATAAGCCTTGTCTTTATAGATCTGATTGAGAATCTATTTTCAGGTAGAAGGGAACAGTCACATTTATTTCAGAGTTCCCCAGATCAGGCTCTACTTTTCCTTTTTCTTTTCTTTAACTCTCTAAATATATGTTTTATAACATATTAATGTCATGATACTTACTGTCACTATTTTTAATCCAACAGATTTATGCTTAGACCTCTAGCATGATAGTATTAGGTTGGGAAAGACCTCTAAAACCATTGAGTCCTACCATTAATCCAGGATGGGCAAGTTCAACACTAAGCCATGTCCTGAGTGCCACATCTACACATGCTGGAGATGCCTCCAGGGATGGTGACTCAACTACAACAATTTAATATCTCATGTGGTTTATGCTTAGAATGGATATTGTACCTCCCTGCAAGGGAGCATACTTTGCTTCCAGTCTTACCTACAGGATGAAAGCCGTTTGGATTTATTTATTTATTTATTTAGTCTTTTCTGGTCAATAAAGAAAAGCAAGAGACAGCTGCTTAGTTTTACAGCTCTTGTCTCCACTAACATCCTCATTTGTTCTTATGGGAAGATTCATTTTCTTCCCTCCAATCAGAACCAGCGGTCAAATGCAAAATGTGAATGGCACATAACGAAATAAATAAGGCACTGTGTGAGGGGAAATTTGGTTGCTTAGAGCACAGGTCTAGGATATAAGGACAATAATAGAGCTCTAAAAGTGCCATATGGTGACTAAAAGGCTCAATTTGTTTCAGAAGCGCTGCATTACACTAGATAAAAGATCTTTTATATCAGCTTCTTTATATCTTGTATTTGCAAATCGACCCTGCTTTATTCCTTCACTCATTTACGTATTTTTCTGTTGTTAATAGCAAATGAAAGAAAGCTCCAAATTTCTCAAGTTCCATAAAAATCAGATTTATTCTTCACAAGCTTGTAAAAGTATGGATAGTCTTAGAACTGGTATATATATATATATATATATTACCCTTGTGCCCTAGACAAATATAATAAAATAGGCTGTATGGATGGTGATAGGAGTTACCTATGAAGTCAGATTTCAGTAACATATTCCAGATGGGATTTTTAATCAGCCAGACTGTGAAATAAGTGTCTTACATTTTTTCACTTTCAATTGACACACTATCAGTTTCATGTATACATACTAAAATTTGTGTTATCTATAGTTCAGATTTACAGAAAATAATGCAAATGTGGTTTAAGAAAGGAAATTAATATCTGCCTACAAAGAAAACAAATTTGCTAGTTATATACACCCTTAATTTAACCAAAACAAGCTTTATATCTAAGAAATTGATATGGATTAACTGAAGTCAGCAGCTAAGTACCATGCAGCTTCTTGTTAACTCCTTGCTCTTCTCTAGTGTGGAGGAGAATAGGAAAAAAAACCCTCATTGGTTGAGACATAAACATGTTAATAACTGAAGCAAAATATAATACTAATAATAATACTAATGACAGCAATGAAATTAATAACAGTGGTGATATACTTATATCACTGATGTAATACTAGTAATACTAATTATAGGAATAAAGTTAATAATAGTAATGAAGAGGAGAGAGAGGGCAATAAAACCCAAGAGAAAGGAGTGATGACAACACAGTTGCTCACCATGCCCTGATGCCCAGCCCATCCCTGAGCAGGGATTGGTGGCTCCTGGGGAACTCCCCCAGCTTGGATGTTGAGTATGATGTTCTAAGGTATGGAATATCCCTTTGGCCAGTTCAGGCCAGCTGTGCCAGCTGTGATCCCTCCCAGCTTCTCATGCAATGCTCAGTGGCAGAGGATGGGAACCTGAAAAGTCCTTGACTTTGGGTAAACACTGCTTAGCAACAACTAAAACATCAACTGTTCTCATACTGCATCCAAAACACAGTACTACACCAGCTACTATGAAGAAAATTGCCTCTATCCCAGACAAAACCATGACAGTAATTGAATTCTTTGTGTTTTCATTTCTGTACAAATAATAAAATATCCATAAAGCCAGCATTTGACATATATAGGACTTGGTTTTAATCTTCCTTAGCACAAATCAAAGGTTGCTCAGCACTAGAAATACAGCAATGTATGTGTGAAGTGAGAATTAGGCCATATTCTCCTTTTGACACAGCTCTTTTTTTTTCTGAGATGTAGTATGATGTGCAGTTCTCTTGGCAGCAAAGGCGCTATTTTTGCCAAGGGCATAAAATGTATTGCCTGGTGCACCAAAAAACTCCTCATATTAATGCAGAACTGATGCTTTAGAGTAGGAATTGGTTTGCCATATACTCCTGAAAAACATAGTAAAGGATAATTGCTATTTTCATTAACCATCTCAATTACTGAGTTACTTGCAGTGGTTTAGAAAGCCAGCAACCTGGGCTGATCCCAAAAAATCACAGCTAGATGTTTCTTTGATACCCTGATAGCCAGAGGCAATATTCAGTTGCTTCTGGCAGACATGCAGTATCTTTTAATTGGACACTGGCCTTTCTTTATACAGCCAAGCAAAAATCTGGGAAGCATGCAGGAGAGGGGATGCCTGGGGAAATGTTTTGAGACAGAAGTGTATCATAAGAACATTTAGAAAGAGGTGCCAGAAGCTCAAGCACAATAAAAGACTCACTAGACCATAAAAGTACAGAATACTCTATTCTTGAACAACCAGTGTTCTTAGAAAAAAGGGTGAGGAGTCACTGCATAGCCATTTAGCAGTGAAAGCTGGCCAGAGAAAAATAAAATAAGAGTGTTAGAGAAGACCAACAGAATGTCTCTTCCTTTTCCTTTAACCTCTCTCCTTCAGGTTCATTGCTTGAAACAAAACAAAACAAAACAAAACAAAACAAAACAAAAACCAACATCAGGAAAACCTCGCTCTGGTGCTCCAGAAGCATTCCCAGTGGAGAATCAAAGAGGGAAATGTTATGGCCTGGGCAGTACAAGATTCCGTGCATCATAAATAAATGAGTGCACAAAGAGCCATAGAGCTATGTATTTTTCATGAGAGAAAAGATGGACACCAGCATGTAATGAGACACTGACATTTTATAACATAGAATGTTCTTCTCATAGTTAACTAAAAAGAATGAGATAGCGAGAGCATTATTTGAGAAAAATAAAACGCAGAGAATATATAAGGATTTTGTTTTAAATATGTAATTTTTAATACCAATATGCACCTTGATTTGGAGTGTCCTGTATACTCAAATGTTTTCTGAAAAGACCAAAATTTGGCCATTAGCCATTATGCCTAAATACATATAAAAAGATTAATTTCTGCCACATAATTTCAAAAAAAGTGAAACCCTCGCACAATATCCATTCTTATTTTGTTAAATTCAGCCCAGAAATTTAAAACACCAATTTAAAGGGAAAATATTTCCCCTAGGGTTTCATTAAGCCTTGATGCTTAATGAACTACACACATGTATGGTTGCTGCCATGTGCTCTTGGCTTGTGTGAGTGAACTAGGCTGCATAAAACTGTCATTCCTGACTTTTGATTCTTATTAGTAATCAGATGATTGATTGCTTTGAAATCAAACCATTAGCAGTGGTACAGGCAGGAACACACTGCAATTCATCTGGGAGAGCAAAGGTCTGACCAGGTGTACAGGAGCATTAGAAGAGCTGTATTTCCAGTGTGCATTACTGAAGTGTCACAAGCCATCATCACCTTACCCTGTAATTTCCTGTGTTTACTTTGCAGATGTCTAACACATGTAACAGGGAGGCTCTAGTGCCCTCCCACACTGGAAAGCTGAGGAAAGTTTCCTGAAATCAGTAAGATCATGTTACATCCATTATTACAGTAAGCAGAAAGTATGGGCTGCTAGGGAGCACACAGAATATTTTTTAGTTTTCATTCAAACTTTATCCATTCTGCTTTTTTTCTAATCAAACTACTTAGAGTGTAAATATGTTGATACTCTAAAGGAGAAGGGCTGAACAGAAATACTTCAATCTGCTAGCACTAGGACTAGTTAGGACTTCAGCACCCTTCAGTCCCTCACAATGTCATTTAATTCTTGTTTAAACAGCTTCAGTGTTTTTATTTCTTCAGCTGTGACTGTTGAACCATTTACTATAGTCATGGCTTTCAATATGATAATGGTTTTGCAATTTTCAGGCACCTGTTCCAGATCTGTTTTCCTTTGAGTTTACTTTATGAACATATTTCTTCTTGAGTTACTATCTAGCATGAACAGAATAATGTACCTAGAGTGGAATAAATGTAACACTCACACAGAGCTCACTTTAGAGGATTTTTCTGTCTGCTTCTGTATATATGTTTATGTTATTGTCCATGTGTCTGCTTTTTGCTTTTGTTGTGCTAAAATGCATTTATATTGATAGACCACATTTAAATTGAATAAGTAAACCCTGTGTTGAAAAAAAAACCAATCCTGTTTGGATTCTGAACATATCACTTTTCAAGTAAGAATAAAATTTTCCCAATTAAACATGTGCATGAAACCACACAGACAAAAGTACAGACTGATCTTTCAAAATCACATCCTTTAAATATGTAATAAAAATGGGCCAGGTTTTTTCATTACTATCAAGTAATGAGAGAAAAGGAAGGGATTCAAAATGGCCTGCTGAAAAGACAAAGTGAATTCAATTTTTCTGCATCCTCATTCTCTTTTTATGGCGATTTAACTCATTCTGCAGCTGCCCTATGCCTGCCTCTGAAATCCAAATCTTAGGCTTTTAGCAAGAATTTAGCCTGTCAATTTTTATCAGAGGTTTCTGAAGTTGCTAATAATTTACATCACTGGATGTAGACTGCTGTTAATGTTGAGCCTGGTTAAATAAAATATTCCTGAATCCTAAGTGACCTTCTCTAATGAGGCTATTATAACTCTGTATTCAGTGTGTCCTTGGTATTCCTAAGGAACTCAATCACTGTGGGCTTTCCATAAAAAAATTCACATGAAAATGAAAGCATGTTAAGGACAAAAAATAACAGCACTCATTAGGAATCAGCTTCAGGTCCAGCAGCTGGTCTAATCTCCCTATATATACCAGCAAATTCAGTTGCTCAGAAAAATTTTTAACCTTTTCATTTCTAACCCCCATTCTGTTTTTAAATCCCATGAACATTTCTCTGGCAACTAGAAATACATAATTCAAGTCTATGAAAATAATTACGGATTATTTACATGAGCGAAATTTTCTAGGACTGAGTCTTCAGCTCCTCAATCCCATCTCATACCTTCCATTGTTTCATAGTCAGATTGATAAGAATTATTTCCATAAAGCCTGAGTTTGAGCATGCCTAACATATCCCCAGAGATTATAAAAAAGCACATCTTCTTCTTCTTTGTTTCTTTCTCTGCAATCCTGGATTACTTAACTCTTGAGGGAGCTCTGGGATGCACTTTCTGCCTAAATGTCTGAATGAAAGTTGCCACGGTGATGTATTGCTAAAGAGGAGATAAAACATTATTCTTCAGAGCCAAGAGACCCCTTACTCTGAAAATAGTCTTTAAACCCAAATGCAATCTGAACCAAGACATCTCAGGGCAAAGAAGTAGAAGATAAAAGCTGTTGTGACTCTTCCCATACACATTGTGGAGAACCAAAAACATTCAGCTTGTTACTCAACTAAAATTAAAGAAAATTAAACAGGGGCTGTCAAGAGAAATGGCATAGACACTGCTGGCTACAATGAAATAAACATTTCACTTCCTCTCCTTAGTGGGAACTTTAAACATCACAAGCTACGGCTTTTCAGCCCTATCCTTGTCAGTGAAACTTTGCATATCCTACTGCAGCAATCCTACTACTCTTCTCTAGAGCTGGCTGATAAAATGGATTATTCCATTGAGGCTGAAAGACACATATTCTTTTCTTTGTCCCATGTTAGTTCCTTTTCTTCTCATAAGGTTAACTATTTTACTTTCTTTAAAAATATGTGTTAGCTCCATGCTCTCTGCTCCATTCTCTAGAAATTCTTACATCTCAATCCACGTGATCATGGTGCCAGTTGCATCTTTATGCCAAATTCACGATCTTAGTGTTATCCATACTGTTACCTCCTTGTTTCTCCACTTGGTGTTCTCATGGTCTCTCCTTGTCCCCACACTTTCTCCTTTCGTTTTTAATTCCCATCAGCTCCTTATATGCAATCCACAGCCACAGCTCTCAAGAACATCTCATCCATGGTGTGACTCCCTGATCATGTCACTTCATGCCTCCCTCCTTTCTCTCTCCCCCTCCCTGTTTTCAGGAATGTTGACACTTCCAAAAGCAAAACTTCTGCACCTCTTCCACAGAAAGTACTTTCATATTCCTTTTTTTTTTCAACCTCTGTATTATCTCAGTTACTTTGATATAAAATATTAAAGTTGGTTTTGATTAGCTTCCCTTTCCTTCCTTTTATGTTCATATCAGTATTCTTGCACACAAACTAATCTTCTTACTACTCCCCTTATAACTGTTCTAAATTCCTCTGTTCTCCTCCACTGTTATCTAAAACTGTGTTATGGCTACAGCTTTATTTTTTCTTTGTGTTTTATCAGAACAATAAATCATCCTTTTTTTAGTCATCTTGGACTTCTTCTGTCAGAAATGAACTTACAACTATTTGTAGCAACAACAGTGGAGGGCAGATGTGGAAGGGCAAAGTGTGCCTCCTAAGACTGGAATGAGTGATCTGTCACAGGATGTACACAAGGGTGCAGGCTCATTAAAAATGCATGTTAATTCCCTAAGCAATGCACTCCACAGCCTTTCTAACAAAGCAACGTTCCTCATAGCCTCTCTAACACAGCCTAAGCCTTTGAGTCTTAGCTGGCACTTCTCAGAAAATAGATATTAACAAAGTCTTGCAGTAGCAGTGATGAATAGAAAATACTAGATCCTTCAGCTCTCTGTGAAGAGAAAATCACTTTTAGTGGCAGAAAATTAGACCTTTATTCTCTCTGGTCCAGAGGGAACTTTCAGTTATGCAGTTTAACAAATGGCATATACTCATCTCAATTTATTGGCAGTATCTGTGCAGGCTCTATCCTTAGCAGACTGGTAGTATTATGCCATTAAGTTTTAAGATTAATTGAGCAAGGTTAAGAATTAAACGAATATGTTTTCATTAATATTTGAGCAACATATTACCACTGCCTATAAGATTATTTGTAGCTATCTGTGCATCACAATATTATTAATAGATACTATCTAAATTAAAAACTTCTATTAAAAAAGTGTCTGATATTGTCAATTAAAATACATACTGCAAGGTGAACGCATGCAGTAAATGTATTATTAAAATAAATGTATATGTGCATTAGCTAATTATTTAATTCACTCTTCCCAACTAACAGCAGAATGAATCCATTTGTATGACTCAATTCCATAAATGAGTTGCACCACGAGTAAACTGACCTTGCTTCACTCTGCTAAACAGCACTAGAAGGTTAAAAAAATATTTTTGCATTCTGAGAAATTCAATTACTCAACCTCTAAACCCTCAACCTATTTATAAATGTATTGTTCTGAAGTAGTAATTTTACTTTTACTCTGTTTGTCCAAAAACAGGCAGTAAATTGGGAGTAAGGCTCACTGGACTCTCTAATCTAAACCATAACTTCTTCTGATGGAAATATTTGGAAATCAGTAATCCTAGGAGAGACTAAAGGGGTATAGAGGCTGTAAACTGGTTGTGAATCTGTTCTGGGAAACTAAGAAAGCCAGAACACTTTGTGCTGGATACCCATAAAGAGTGTGGGCAAGGATACCAAGAGCCACATTCCACAGAGCACTGACAAAACCATGTCTAGAATCTTCAATCTCAGTATTAGGAACTGGCAACAGAGACAACATTTGAGGAAAATAAAGAAATATGTGCAGGTAAGGAATGGAATTTTCATATGCAGAAAGATGAAATTCATGAGAAAAGCCCAGCCAATACTCGAGAATTGGGAATATAACACAACTCCTGAATTTATGTCTCTATGCCTATGTTTATGACTTACTTAAAATATCTTAGCATAATGAGAATTTCTCCTTGACACCTTTAAAACAAAGCTACTTAATAAGGAAAAGCCAAACTTCACACATATTTAAATTTGGCAGATCAATCTAATTTAGTTTACTTTAATTTTCATTTTGAGCTGTTGGTGATAATGCATTGCTTAGATGCAGCACTGACAGATAAAAAAAATTATTTCAGGAGGAAGAAAATTGAAGAAGGGAAAATTAGAATTTTGTTGAAATATATTATGATAGAGTTGATAGAATTTCTTTAGGCTTTCTGCACTTCAATATGTTCTGAGCAAGTGCTCATGTTTTTGCACTTCTTACAGCTATAGCATCTTTTTCTGGCTCCAGTGTGTTCATTTGGTGAGGATATCAGAATATTTTATATGCTCATATGTAAGTAAAAAACACTTTTAAGAGATGAAATAGTCTCAAAATATGTATGATGGTGAGATGGAATGAGAATCAGATTTTATCCCCCATACATTAAACAATGGGAAACATTAAAACCATAATTTAAAAATGGATTAGCTTTGATGCAGACTTCTTTATGCATCCCTGTATGGATGTTGAACAGAAGAACTGGGGCGACTTTTTTTGCATCTGTCATTTTTACATCTGTGAATTTTCACCTTTTCTTGTAAGGGCAGTGACAGAAAAAGGGCAGGAGGTCAGAGCCAACCCAAACTCTACTCAGGGTAGGACACAGTGAAAAATTGCTCAGGTTCACCATTTTCAATGTGAAAATCAGTGAGGTCATGAAGAGAAATGAGGGTTGCCTAGTATTTCCTGACAGTCCCAGCTTCCTCTGATGACTCTCTCTCAAGGATAGAAAGACACTGGGTTCTCTGGTTTCCCCAAGGATTTTTCTTTCCTAAAGCTGAGAGATTTGCTACAATTTATAGCCATGGCCAGAACAAAATGTGAGATGGTTTTAATCAAATGTTAGGCCACAGAACATTGCCTTAGGTTCATTAAAATAACTCAGGAGGCATTTTCAGGTACTGCCCTAGGTCTTTATTCTTGTTTCCTTTTCATATCAAAGAAAACATCAACTAGGTAAAGTTAGTCCAGTTAGAAAAGCTGCCCAAGGGAAAAATATTCTGAGCTTATACAGAATTTAACTTTAATGGCAAAAAAATTGTGTGCTCTGAAATGCAGGCAACATATATCTGTGACTTGGATAAATATATGAAAATAAACTGCTTGATATCTTGAAGAAATAAGTGTGGCTTACTGAAGAAAAGAGCAGGTGTTGAATTTTCATCCTAGACTCTTCCTGGAGATTTTGTAAGTGATAGTGACTTTTGAGGCAAGTTAATTAGCTGATCAGAGATCTAGCCCTTAAAAAGCCAGAAGAAAGGGTCACTTCAAAGGTTTTTCTAAATCAAACTCTGGCAGATTTTCATGGCCATCACATGTTGAATTTGATAGATTTTTGATTGTTGTGACACCAACAAAGATATTCAACTTGGAAAAAGAAATCTTGTGAGACAAACTTGAATTATCTCACCGAAAAGATGTTTTATGGAAATAAGAGCAATATTTTTGAGGATTCAGAGATGCTCAACACTCAGGGGTATCTTTATCCCTGTGGTTTAGGGGAGTTTTAGTCAGTCTCTTCACAAAAAAATTCCTACAGACAATTCCTTTGTCAGTTTGATTTGGTCAGTAATCTCTTAAATTTTTGCACGAGGTGTTGCTTGGACTGATCAATGCAGCCACTGAGTTTCTCTTAAGGATTTGTGCAATGAGAAACTTTTGGTGCTTGCCTGTTTTCCATCTTTACAATTTCATGCTTACAGTGCTTTATCTTCTGAATGGGGCTGCATCAGTCAGGGAATGGTGCTGCCCTTGGGGAAGGATGGCTAGAATGGAAAGAGAGCACAGTAATAGACGTGGCAGGAAGTCACAGAATGGGGAGGGCTGGTGGGAGGAGATGCCAAGCAGACAGGACAAGTCTTGTCCCAGCCCTGGGATACTGGGGAAGTGCAGA